>CM074859.1:20135000-20735000 GCA_037501455.1 Lantana camara
AGATCCGAATCCGATTTTTTTATAATATTTTATTAAATTAATTATTTTATCAGTAAAAAATATTAAATAGAATAATTAAAATTAAAAATTTCACATATGTTCACTATAAATAATAATAAAAGTTAAATTATTTATTCTAAAAAATATATTTTTCTTTATTAGTAATCTTAAAATCAACCTATTTTAAATGCATATACACAAAACCATTAAACAATTCATCAAGTAATTATTATTTTTTAAATATTAAATATTTATATTTATATTTTTTATATTTATTTCTTTATTAAAAAAATTTTAAATTTTATTGTTAATCGGGTCGGATCTTTTATCGGATCTGATCCGACCCGTTAACAAGCGGACTTAGTATTAATGAATTCGAATCCTATAGGATTCAAATGATTCGGATTCAAATCCGGTTATCGAATTTTCTTGTTGGATTCGGATCCGGAATTTCCTGATCCGGCCCGAATTCGACCTTTTGACAGCCCTAACCTTAGAGGATTTTTCGAAAATAATATTTAATTAAAAACAGATTCGTAAATTGTTATTGAAAATGAATGGGTTAAGATTTTGTTATAGGACGCCACATCGTGTGGCGTTCTTGTATTTTTTTAATATATTTTTTAATGGGGTCGCCAAGATCTGTGGCAACCGAATACGCCTTTTTTTAATAATATTTAATTAGGGGTCGCCATTCTCTCTGGCGACCCGATTAAAACAAATTTTTTTTTTTTGAATATTTTAATAGTGGTCGCCAAATAATTTGGCGACCTTTGACCGGAATTTTAGATCTGGTTCCCCCCCCCCCCCCTTCCCCACCCGAGAGCTCCCTGTCGCGCGATCACCCCCCCTCCCCCCCCCCCAACCCTGCCTTCGTTACCTGCCGCCTTTGCTACTGCCGTGAGCTGCCGCCAGTGTCGTCCTTGCACCGGAGCGGCTTCGTCCACCACACCTCCAGACGCAACGGCTAAGGGAGAAAATGTAAGTTTGAGGTTTATTTTTTTTAAAAAAAATTATTTAATGTTTGGTTATTATAATTTTAGTGATAATTGTTATATATTATGTTGTTGTTTTGGTTAAATTGTTAGATTTTAATTACTTAAATTGTCATATAATTATTTCAAATAATTTATCATTTACAAAAATGTATAATTTTCGTAATTTGGAATGTAATGATTTAGGAGAATTCAATAAAAAATGTTGATGTCTATATTTTGTAGTAGTTGATTATATAATTGTTTAGGCAAAGGGGAGATTAGTATAAATTTATGAAATGAATAATTAATTTATTGTTTTTAATTAATTACTTAATTATTAAACATTGTTATTGTAAAAATTTATATTTTTAATAATCTAGAAGAATATTTAACTAGTAACACAATATAAAATAAGTAGGTAGTTGTTTAGAATAATATATAATTATTGAAAATGTTCGTTAAGTATGTAATTGGTTAGAATAATAGCATCACATTTGTAATGAAATAATTTAATATTTGTGCAGATTTATAATGTCTGGGAGCAGAGTAGGAACGACGACTTTCGGACCAATTGAAGATGATTTACTTTACTTTCAAGATATCCATCGTTCAAATAATGTTTGCAAGACGATATTGATGAGATTGTGCGTGTAAGGCATAATAATTCATCCGGTTTTAGTCACTGGGGGGTGATGATAAGCAAATAGTTTTAAATGACCGTGTTGTGGAGATGCTATATGATATGTGTTTTTTTAGTGTTTATTATTTTGGATTTGTAGAGATTGACTCACATTTAATTACTGCACTCCTGAAAAGATGGCACCCGAAAACTCATACCTTTCACTTTCATTTTGGAAAAGCCATGATTACTCTAGAGGACGTGGCAGTGTTATGGGGGCTCCCAATACGGGGTGAACCAATAACCGGGCCAGATACATACCCGAACGAGTTTGCTTCCTGGAGACATTATTGTGAACATATGTTGGGATTTACACCAAATGCAGATGTGATTAGAGGATCCCGCATTCGATTGACAGCATTAAGGGGTCATTTGTTGAGAACTTGGTGGATGCAGGGAGCAATGAAGAGAAAGTACTACAATCTGCACGTACCGCCGCATTACTACTAATTGGTTCAGTAATGAGTCCGGATACCAGTGTAAATCTTGTGAGTTTACTATATTTACGGCATATAGATACAGTAGATCAGTGTTGGAATCATAGTTGGAGGAGCGTTGTATTGGCTTTTCTATATCGTGAGCTATGTGGAGGTAGCTATAGTTGTGGTCCTAATCAGAATATTGGTGGAGCATTGCAACTCCTGCAAGTAAGTTCATTTAATGAATTTTCTACTTTCATGTATATATATATTTATAAACATTGTTAAATGTGTTGGTCCAGATTTGGGCTTGGATACGAATAAAATCCATCCGGCCGCAACGACGACTCCAACGTGTGAGGTTCGAGGAAACGATTCTTACAAACGGTCGAATATTGCCGAGACCTCCACATAGTGCCAGGTTCTGCTATATTAAAATTTATACAGTTGTATATAAGCTTTTGGATCCATCGATCATTGTTGAATCCATTTTAGGTGGACATCTTATTTCTCATTTACACGAACTGCAAGTCACAGCGTTAGAATTTTTAGAGAAATGTTTGATCGATTAACTCCTATAGAGGTAGATGACAACGAACTTATATATTGCATTTTCATTAATCTTTTTCTTTGAACTTACATTTTACATTAATTTCATTTATTTCACCTATTGGCAGTTTACTTGGAGGTCGTACAACATGAAATGGCCAGAGATCGTTGCGTTGTCTATCGAATACGGTGTTGAATTGTGGCGTTGTATGTGTCCATTGATCCACTATAGTATTGTTGAGGATCTTCACATTGAGAGAGTGACACGATAATTTGGTATCGTTCAGTTTATTCCTCCCAATCCTCCAGCAGAAGAACAACATGACTACACAAACTAACCCGTATTGGACGTCCCGGACAAGATTGGAGACAATTTCATGCCACATACATAGCTAAATTGTATGATGCGGTTCAAAATGAAATTAACGGGAATGCAATAACTCAAACTCAAAGCAACGATGTCGTTGAAGGGTACTATAATTGGTTCATGAGGAAAACACGCAAACGAATCTCGTGACCGCCTCCAACCGATACTAGTGGATATAGGCTAGATGACCCTGCCATGTGGGATTTAATGGTATGCAAATTTTCAGTTCCAGTCTTGTATTGTTATACAAATTTCATGAGTAATTATTTATTATATTTGTATTTCAGGCCAACTGATTGGCGTACATGATGGATGATTTCATGGCCATATCAGATTATAGCAATGCAGATCGTTTCCAGGAACTAGCTTACAAGCACAAAGAAGTAATTCGTACGTTACAGGATACGATCACTAGATGACAATCAAATATCCAGGGCACAAATCCACCCTTCAGCACACATGGTCATCAGGCACAAACATCGTTTGTACCCCCATCTTTTCAGCAATGGGATATATTAGCCCAACAACCCCCTCACTCATCTCATGTTCCATTCGATGTAGTGGGGCCGTCGACACCTTATATTCCACATTTCGCTACATCGTTCACTGCTGTTGACACTCCGCACGTAATATCGTTCAACCCAATAACTATTCATCATCAGCCTGACTTTGGGCACTCGTCAATCCCATTTGATTTATCAGCAAACATGACACCTGAAGGCCACAACCTCGGAGAAGTGTTAGAGAACCACACCTATGATATTGTTACACCGGAGGGCGTTACGGACATCAAGATCATCGATGATTCAATTTGTATTTTCTCGTAATCACAGTATTAATGTTGTGTAACATACCTTGTATTTTTCATGTTTCAATATCGTGTGCAAAAAATAAATATCTGCCATGTTTATTATTACTAAAATAGAGATGATACGAAAGCTGACATACAACCAAAAGGAAATAGAACTGGTAGTACAAATAAAATACAACTCTCAACACTGTAGATATCAACATTCGGCATTTCTTTGTTATCTATCTTCTCCAAGATGGTCCAGCTTCGTCTATCTCATTATGTATTCTTGTTGTTCTGTCCCGCCCTGATCTCCTCTTCTCCCTCATTGCAGGATTGTGAACCAACTTGAGCCTTATATAAAGCCAGTATTCTTTTACCTATATCGGATAGAATTTACCACTGTATGTCTCCTCAAGGGATTGACTTCGTAATACCATGGCATGAAATTGGAAGCAGGAATATCATTATGTTTGCACACCTGAATAGCATGTGAGCATGGAATTTTGCTATTATTCCAAGACCCACAACTATATTTATTTGTGGTTAGAGTGACTGCGAAAAGGGACACATGTCTACCAGGCCCAACATTCCTAACATTGGCTGACAAATCATCGTTGTTTACCATATGCATAATGTTACGATCAACATACCTTTGTTTTCTTCCGGTATATGTTCTTCGCTTATGGGGTCCATGGACGACTATCTGCTTTCAATTGCCTGGCCAATTGTTACTTCTCATTGAAATAATTTGTGAGCTTGATATATGTCATCTCAATAATCGCGCAAATGGTGAGTCTCCTTGCACCCTTCAATACACCATTAAAAGTTTCGACATGGTTTGTTGTCATCGTTCCGTACCTACGACCTTCATCATATGCCAACGTCTACTTTTCTTTCCCAATTTGCAGGAGATACGCGGTGGCTTCTGCTTTAGTAGCGTTGAAACAATTGAATGCCTCATGGAACGAAGGCTCATCCACGGCTACGCCGGCAACCCAACAAAGATCTTTCAAGCTTTCCTTTCGAAACATGGAGTTGATGTTCGAGTACAGATATCTCAAGCAATAACGGTGACATCCTTGGTTACCATTAAATGATCCAAATCCGTCTTTCACCGCTTGAATTATACCCTAGTTGCAATCTGAAATTATTGTAACAAACTTATGTGAGTCTGCTATTATGTGCACACATAGTAAGTTCAGAAACCACCCCCACGTGCTTGTCGACTCTTCATCAACCAAGGCAAATGTAAGAAGGAGAACGGTTTGGTTAGCGTCTACACAAACTGTTATCATTAGTTTATGCTTGTACTTGGTGTACAAATGAGTGGCATCGACGTAGATAACTGGACGACAATGTTTGAAACCATCAATGCAAGATCTAAATGCCCAAAAAACAAGATGTATCATCTCCACACCAGAGCTGCCTCCTCCTTTAGGATGGTGTTTCCTTCCCACTACTGTGCTTACATATTGGTTACCATTTAAAAATTAAATTATTATTAAAAACATCATATTAAAAAGAAATTTTCACAATGAACCAAAAAAAAGGTGAATTGCCTGGATTCCATTTTTTAAGTGCAGCCATGAATTGTGGGAGACTCCTAACTGAACTTTCCTACGTACCATACAGGTGTTCACGAGCCCTCCTTAGACTGTGGTATGCCTTCGAGTATCCAATCTGATATCCGCAAAAATCATTGACAGTTTGACGAAAGTCAACTACCATATAGGCATAGTTGGTCCTGACATGACCAATTAACATACCTGCAATAAAATTCGTGTCCAAGGTTTTATGGTCGTTCAGAATAAAATCGGGACTACATGTATGATCACCGTGATAAACAGAGATGACCCAAATCCCAACTCTCTTTTTGTATTTGGCACGCAACTCCCACGGGCAGCCTGCAGCTTGGCCTCGTCTACAATGAACCTTCCAACATTCTTGTGTACTATTCCGAACTTTAAATTCTCGCTTAGCCCATCGAATGGAGAAGTCCTTAACGACTGCTTGAACATGTTTCGTACTTTGAAACGACATTCCCACAACCAATCTACCAATATTACAATCATAGAACTGACTTCATCTACCTGACGGCAAGTCCATCGAGTCGGCGTATGTAACACCCCAAACGGAGGATGCCATATCCCCCGCACTGTGACCCAAACCCGATCATGAAATGGAAGTTCATGCCCGAACCCGAATCAGAGCGAACGGGAGACAAACACACACGCTATGCTAGGCGGATCTAACTCGACAGACTCAGAGCGCGGAAGCAATTTAAACATTCAAAACAAGATAGCAGAAGTACTTAAATCAACATTCAAAAAAGTTTAAATGGTCATGTTAACTAGCATAGATACCTAGTCCCGAATATCAGATCAACATAACGTAATAATCATCAAGTGCCACAAAGGGGCCGAATACGAATGCCACGCAGGGCTACAGAAAAGTAAAGTATAATCTCAAGCCTGCAAGTCAAAACATAAGTAAAGTATATGAAAGACAAATGCAACTAGAAAGGCTAGACCGACGAAGTGCAACTCAAAGGACTCACTCCTGCCTAGCAAACGCCAACAGACCTGCAACTAAAAGTTTAAATGAGGGGTCACTCAACTTGACCGAGTGAGGGGGCTAACGCACACCCACAATATATATATAAAGAGCATAGCACAGAATAAAAGGAGGGAATCTTGAACCGGAGATAGGTGTTGCATACCAAAGACATTTCCAAAGTACCCAAAAGATAAATATATAAGTTTTAGAAAACATTTCAGAAACTCTATCTCAATTCATGATTCCCAGACAGAATAGATCACATGCTCGGCGAGTACGAGCTTCTAACCTTGACTCCTCAGAGCATAATTCAAAATCAATCCATCCGTTACACTAGTGATGGAGGAGATGTGCTGTCCCCAACCATCTATAATAAACCGTCTAAAATAGACTCACCCTCAAGTGGTAGCGAACCCACAAGAGTCCTCCCCGGCCTTAGCTACCACACCTTCCCTACAGCACGGGTCGCGTGAGGATATCTCAAATGGAACTACACACAGACTGATCCCTGACGGTCCTATACCGTTCCAGGGCTGTCTATCCCATAACTCCTTGGATCCACAACAGAACAGATCATAACATAACATACGCCAATTTTCCATGGCAATCTCGCTACATAATCAAAACACAACTGTTTTTCCAAAATAGCTTACATATGCCTCAAAAACTGGTTTATATATTTTTATCCCTACGCGATGGAACTTTAAGCCTCATGACCTCCACCCACGCAGGACACACCTAAAATCATAAACATATCATATCCAACACATACGTATTTATAGTAGGATATACTCGCATGCAAAGGTAGAAATCAGCATTTAAAGGCCATAGGTCGCATAACTATACAAAATCCTAAACCTCACCTCGTAGTAGTAGAGTCTGAGAGTGTGAAGGGCCAAACACTCTAAACCTCGGGCTCACCGGCACCACCAAACTCTGTGACAAGACATACAAAAGCCCAAACTTAGACTCTACATGAACCAAGTAAGACGCACGGCATACAAAGTATGAATGATATGCGAAATGGAATGATGTTTATCAAGTTGGTCACAAGGGTCAATTCAAATATTTAAGTAAATCATGCAAGTAGTAAAGTATTATGGTTCAGAGATGCATTCCAAGTCATATCGGACCATACAAGTCAAGTAGCAACTCAAACGAATCAAATACGCACGAAAAAGTAAGTAGAAAGGGTCACAGACGCAAGGGAACGGTCCTTCCCACGCCAAGGCCTAGCGAGACTGGAAACGGCTGTTCCCAGTCCAAGCACACATGGGAACGGTCGTTCCCATGTTCGACCGCCAAAAACCAACCCTAGCCCGGAAGGGCCATTCTGGGCTTAATGCACAAACGGGAACGGCCGTTCCGGCCATAGATCTGGAACAGAAACTGGACAGTTTCGGGAAGAAGAAGGGAAACACCAAAAATCATCAAATCAACACGAAATCTACCATAAAACATCACGAAATTCAAGTATAACATCATATAAATCATGCTTAGCATCAAAACATCAATTAATTCAAGTTTAGGAAGGTTTTTGCCCAAAATCTCAAACACCCATTTTCATGAATTTCAAGCTTAAACATGAAGGTATGAATTCCTAGTCTTCTATACACGAATTTCCAGCAACTAAGACACATAAGGAGCATTCAAATCACCAAGGCTTGCTTAAGGAATTCAAGATCTCATCATTCAAGTTCATACTAACAATTTCATGCTCCAATCCAAGAATAGAAATGAAATACTCATCAAAAGAGATCCAAAGCTTACCTTGTCTTGTGAAGGAATGAGGAATCAAAGAATATGAGCTCTTAGAATGAAAGATGGTTCAAGTCTTGATCCTCCATGATTCTCTTTGAGGCTAACTTGTGTGGTTTGAAATGGAATGAAAAGAAATAAAGCTATTTATATGGTGGCTAATAGTTTTAGGTCAAGGTTAGGGTTTCCAAGATATAATATGAGGCTAAAGGCTTTAATAGGATTTGGGCTCAAATAAATGACTTTCGGTCCAATAAGTCAAAATTAAAAGGTTTAAGGTCTAAACGGTTTCCGAAAAATATAAAGTAAATTTCGTTGGACCCGAATCACCGAATCAAGTCCAATGGTGGTGTCGGAATTCGAATTCGAATTTTCAAGCTCATATTGGTCCTGAATTACCCAAACTCACCTAACTCGAGTTAGGCCCAAACATACCAATAGGTCCAAGTCCTATTTAAATCCAACTCCAACAATTAATTTAAATTTATCCAAGTTCCATTCTCAAGTTGCCATGCAAGAATTCATATTTTACCATTTTGGATTTTAGTTAATTAAGTCACATTTTCAATCAAAGTTGGAATTAAACATATAAAAGGGAAATTAAATCACATAAGTGCATAAGGTAAACTCTCTCGTGGTGCATGCATGTACGATCTATTGGACGGGGCGTCACAGCATACGTTTTTGATCCAGCTTCATGGTAGTAGGGATGGAATTCGTGGATTTGAGGATGTGAGCTTTCACTGTTGTGCTGTGCCAACACCTCTTTAACAGCTGTAAGCGTTTCGAAACGTTCTTGGGTACGTTCTTCGGCACTTTGGTTAATGCCATCACCGGTTTCATCCTCGCTGTCACTGGTGTCATTCTCTTCGTTGTCTGTCTCAAACTCTGACAACACACCATCAGTTTATTGGAATTGATATTCCAAATCCTCCTCCTCCTCCTCGTCATCTAGAACCACATTAGCATAGGCCTGATTGCTTTGTTGGCGTGATGTATTGGGGTCATTGATACCAAATGCTTCAAAACCACTGCTAATTGACGGCATATCTTGGGTGAGCAGTTCCACATATTGTTGCATGTCTTGACCCCAAGTAGCATCTACTGATTGTTGTCGTCGGATGGGTGCAGCGACAACAAACACCTTGAATGATTCGAGTTGGGATGCTATATTCGTGTAACAATCCAAGAAATTATCATCGGATATTTCAACCACGATTTCAATCGGTACCAAAAATTTTGATATATACCATGTCGAGAAAAGCTTGATATTGTATTGCTCTCGTTGCAAATGAATTACATCACAAATGTGTTGAACGAGATCATAAAATGATGTTGCTCGTGAAATTCTAGTGATGGTAAATGGTGGTCGATCGTAAGAAATACAATGGTTTGACTCAGTATAATTTTCACCGTCGTAGACAATTACCCCAATCGAATTCATTGTAAACAACAAAAAATTTTCTCAAACAAACTAAAGAAAGTGTTGGAATGCAGATATCTCAAAGAGGGTTTCTGAAATTCTAGTAATGGTGGTGGTATGCATTGGAATGATATCTCGAAGTCTTTAAATAACCTTACACAACTATCTCCACCAATAATATCAAATCTAAATTTTAATGCTTTGATATATCAGCTTTAATGTCGAATATATTTTTAGTGCATTTTCATGGTCAATTACAGTAGTTATTCAGTGCATTGTCACGTTCAAATACAGTATTTACAAATAATGCACTGTTAAAAAATTTCAACTTGGCGACCTTTATCTTAATTAAAATAAAATTTGTAAGATTTGGCGACCACTATAAAGCTGGCCCTTAACAAAATTACAAAAAAAAAAAAAAAAACAACAAATTTCCCCATATTCAAAGGTCGCCATATTATTTGGCGACCATTGTCTTAAAAAAAAAAAAAAAAAACTTTCAAAGGTTGCCAAATCATTTGGCGGCCATCTTAAAATATAAAAAAACATATCAATCTGGCGACCCCTAATTAAATATTAAAAAAACATAAAACCAGTACTGGGTCGCCATAGATCTTGGCGACCCTGTTAAAAAAAAATATATTAAAAAATACAAGGACGCCACACGATGTGGCGTCTTATAACAAAATCTTAACCCACTAATTTTCAATAACAAATTATGAATTCGTTTAAGATTAAATATTATTTTCGAAAATTCCTCCAAAACCTTATTGAAAGTTCAAACCCTATGAAATGTATCCGCCGCGGAATGTGTAGAGTGAGTATTCTTTTTCTTCATCGTTGTTCTTTTTGAGTTTTCTTCATCATCTTCCGATAGTTATTTTTCAAATTCTCGTGCAAAAATTCATTCCATATTTTAAACAATCAGGATAGCTTTCTTCCTCATTCTCTCTTTCTCGATTTTTCTCTTTAAGAAGTGTCAATCGGAAGAGAAAGTGACTAGTTGCTGCGTGAGATTGAAGAACAAAAAAAAAAAAAAAAAAAAAAAAAAAAAAAAAAAGGAAAAGAAAAAAGAAGGGCTTATTCCAAAAACCGGCGGTCCGGTCCGGTTTCCATGGCCAAAACCGCCGGTTAACTGAACGATTTTTCTGATTCTGCACCAATCCGAACTTCACTCGGTCCGGTTTTGAAAACATTGCCGACAGGAGTAGGAGTAATACATCGGGATAAAATGATATTTTTTCCTATTTCAAAAATTCATATTAAAGAAGTTCATATTATAATCACACGTTTGTTTTTTGAATTTTTTAGATTTTCATTTCCTAACCAACTTACAGAATAAATAAAAAAACCATTGATATTATGTAGAAAACCGTTATGAATAAGGACAAATCTACATTAAGCAACGCGCAATTATATTATTTAACCCCCTAATTTTTCTTTAATGCATATATTTATATAACATTTCATATATTAATTAATAAATTATAAATACCAAAGTCCTAATTCATTTTCGGTCTCATTCTTTACAGGGCTCGTCATAATTGATTCTATTATTTGAAAATTTTATTATTTCAAGTTAGTATTATTATCATTGTTTTAATATATTGAGCTCAAAGAATTTGTAGCCCAATTATTAAAAAATTTTGAATCTGCCCCTAACCATATTGATAAATAAATGACAAAATTATCAATGATTATGGACAACATGGATACAGAAAGGGGGTACAACATGCGTGTATCTATAGGTGAAGATATGGTACTTCTATGCTTGTATATACCTTGCAAGTTTTCATATCTGCTTCATGGAATAAGTACTCTTTTTCTGTTTTGTTTTGTTAATAACCGTTCTTGAGAAAAGAGGAAATGCATGTGAAAACTGGGCATGTGTCCATATACTTTTATATGTATTACCTTCTAATTTATTTTTTTTGAAAAGCAAGAAGTATTATATCATTAAATCAAGAAGTACGACCAACGCGGCAAAAGCCGGAATAACGCAAGCCGAAGTTGCAATTTTCAAGAGCGGATGGACTACACAATTAGTCTCACGTTGAATAAACTTAACTTCCTTAAGGAAGGCACAGAAAAAAATAAAAATAAAATTAAAAAAATATAACCAAACTTCCATACGGGAGAGATAAAACTTTCAAACGGAAGAGACAAAACTTCCATACGGAAGAATCAAAAGAAAACATAACTTAAAAAAAGAACAGTAGACGCAGTGGATGCAGATCGTCTTTGCACCATAAAAAAGTCAGCGACGCGCAAATCTCCGCTAGATCTGTGAGGATGACAGTAGCTCTCGAATAATCGCGGCGGATCTGAGAAGACGGCAGTAGATCCGAGAGAGTGACATCAGATTTGGACGGATAATGAAACAAATTTGAGAAGCTGGCGGCGGAATAGATTTGAACTAATCCGGCGGTGGAGCAATGAAAGTATTCTCCACCGCCGGATCAAAACTTCAATTGAAATTGAAACCTCTTCTTGAGTTTGAGTCACCTTCTAATTTATTAAATCATTCATATATGCACTTATTTAACATTATTTTTAATATTAATTTGAATTTTTTTCAATTTTGGTATAGTAAAATAAAAAAATGGAAGCTGATAATACTGAGGCTCTTCTGTCCGTCTCAGTTAATGTAACTAGTGAGGAGAGGTCTTCGGTTAATGATGATAACCGTGAGGCGAGGGCGAGTCCCGCATGTTTCCAGACTACAGTCTGGCCGTGTATGATTTGGATCGGTGGTGGTTGGATGAATTTATGGAATTGGGTGTGTGATAGGATGATTTGGATCGGTATCGGTTGCATTAATTTTTGGAATTGGGTGTGGAATGGGCTAGTTTGGATGGGTGGTGTTTTCTTAGATATTTGGAGTATTTTACGGCTTGCCGGGCCATTATCATCATCCAATGCATATCAACTTACATCGATCGGCAGAACCAACAATCCTGCAAATCCCTCAAATAGGACATCAGTAAAGCTTATTCCATGTTTTCAACCGTACTGGTGAATGTAGTCAATGGTTTTCAGGTACGTTAACATACTGTCTATGCAGTTTGGAGTAGTTACTGGTATGAAAACTCTATGCGACCAAGCTTATCGTGCAGGTGTAGAACAATACGATATGCTTGGAGTATATCTTCAAGTATCCATGTTCATTGTGTTCAATACCTCCATACCATTGCTGCCAATTTTTATTCCCCTCATCTTCAAAATTTTAAACCCAACCTCTCAAATTGCAGAAGAAGCAGACAAACTTGTTAGTTGGTTTATTCCGCTTATATATTTGAATAGTTTCTCAAACAGTTTCAGAATGTTTTTTATGCACAAAATAAGAATTTGATCACCCTACTTCTAGCATCACTGTCTCTAATCACCTATTTATTTCTTGTTTGGTTACTACCAAAAATTCTACTTCAGTTCGATTTACACTTTGTCTTACCACCTCTTTTACCAACTCTTTTAGCCAATCTTCTTATGGGTATAAGCCAACTTGTTTATGTGGTGGGTGGGGGGGTATACGGACACATGGATCGGGTTTACCCATGTAGCATTTTATTATGTCTGCTCCGTGGTCATTCTTTCCCACAAGTCTGCTGCAACGGTTTGGTAAGTTTAAGTTTTTGATAATTACAAAGTTTTATAAATTTTTGGATATAAAATTATTTTGTTTTGTTAATATCTGTCTTTGTTTTCATTCTTTTTTCTTTATAATAACAGTCTTGAACTATGGTACAATCCCTTCCCCATAATTGTGATGAGATTTCTTAACCCACTAGAAGCTGATGAAGTGGATGTCATTATTACATGGTACAACTCTTATCTTGCTAGTTTGTACCATTTTCCTTTCATTTTACTCTGAAAATCTATTTTTCGATTGCAGCACCATATATATCCTGTAAAATTCTTTGAGAAGTAATACCGAAAATATTCAATCCTTTCACAACCAATATTGGCTCGAAGATAACGCCAGTACAGCGTATTCCGGCCTTTCATCCATAATAGTGAATATAGTCAATGACTTTTTGGACTAGATTTACATATCTGGTTTTTGGTGACATTTGCTTTGTGCTCATTCTTTCCCTAAAGTCTGTTGCAATGCTTTGGTAAGTTTAAAGTTTTTTTAACTACAAAGTTGAGGAAAAAATAATTTGCCCCCTGTACATTAACATTTTTTTCAACTTTTTATCCGAACTATAAAATGTTTCAAATAATCATCTGTACTTTGAATTTTTTTTTTTTAGATTGTCATCTTAGCCTATTAGGTGAAAACACATGGCCGTTTTAGTGTTAAATTTTTACCGAAAATAAGCCACATGTTAATACCTAATTGGTCGAGATGACAATCTAAATTTTTTTTGAAAGAACAAATGAAAATTTGAAACATTTGATAGTTCGGATAAAAAATTAAAAAAATGCTCATTATACGGGGGCAAGCTTGGATAAAAAATTGAAAAAATGCTCATTGGATGTATCTCTCCCTTTCTATATATATATAACTCTTTATTTGATATGATTATATGAAACTCACCAAAAACATTAATCAAACCAGAAATGAAACTTTAAAAAACAAACTTTGATAGAAAGAGCAAAATAAAACACCACAATAATCCGTTTTGTACCGGTCAGTCTGTTGCATATCCCTTCTCTCTCTCTCTCTCTCTCTCTCTCTCTCTCCATTTCAGTACGTCCATCTTTGTAGTGGAGTGTGTGTATACTTTGCAAGTCCCATTTTCAACTCAAATCAGTTTTCTCTCACTACAAAGATAAACATGAAAGTATGAGCTCTCTCTCTCTCTCACTAAAAAACAAGGATAAACATGGAATTGTTTGGTATTTACGGTTCCATTGAAGAGATTTTCAGCCCGGATCAGTTGTCATTCTCTCACTAGGTAGGAAAATAATTCATTCAATTTAAGCTCTTACATGCTCGTGGTTTTACCCTCCATCTATTCATCTGCTTCATGAAGTGTTCTTCCTCTTTTTTTTAGAAAAATGAAATAGGAAAAATGTCCGCCATACAATATGTATAAGTTTGTTGCATAGAATGTAGGGTTCTGGGATTTCCATCTGAACTTTTTTCTGAATAGTTGAATGTCTTGACTCAAATCAATTTTCGCTGAATTAGTGCTTTGTTGTTGGCCCTGACTTATCTGATGGTGAATAGTGATTGTCGATTAGGTTGGGGGACTCAAAATGTTTGATTTTGCACAACAAAATGAAGAAAAATAAAGATATGGTTAAGGGATTGGAAATTTTTTTGCAGTTTGGAATGGTCACGGGATTGGAAACTTTGTGTGGCCAAGCATATGGTGCACAACAGTACCATATGCATGGGATATATCTTCAAAGATCATGGATTATCGTGCTCATAACCTTCATTTTTGTTGCCGATATATTTTTTCACCTCTAGTATCCTACTATTTTTAAATCAATGTGATCAAATAGTAGAAGAACAGTCAAAAGGTAATGTGAACAAGTAGCATAGAAGTAGACAAACTTGCTCTGTGGTTCATTACCTTATGTATTCTATTGGTTTCTCAAATTCCTTCTTAATCTTTTTAGAGGCACAAAGCAAGAACTGGATCATGATAGTTCTATCATTTTTGTCCATATTGATTCACTTTTCCTTTTCTAAGCTGCTCCAAAGATCGCTACATATGTTTGATTTACATCTTTTCATGCTACCCACTGTTCTAGCCTATGTTGTCGTGAATTTGGGTCAACTTATATATGTTGTGTGGTGTTCTCCAATTACATGGACCGGGTTTACATGTATAGCCTTTCATGATCTCAGTTCACTTCTCATTCTTTCCTTGGAGTCCACGACAGTGCTTTGATAAATTCTTTGTTAATTGCAAAGTTTTTTAAGTTTTTCAATATAACTTAATTGTGGTTTGTTATGTCTCATTCTTCTTTTTGTTATTTAACATCTTTGAAGAGTGGTACACTGCCATCTCTATGATTGTGATGACATTCGTTGAACACTTTATGCTTTTATAATGTATGATTTTTCCTTATCTAACAAAATATGTTCTTCTGTTGTAGTGTAAACATAACAAACTGTGCAATGAAATTCTCACTCGATTTACTAAGTGCTGCAAGGTAATCTTATTTTAAATGTATCTTACTTTTAAATGCTATTAATACTTTTTCTAATTTTTATATTTATGTGTTTTTGTTCCCATGTGGTGCTTGAGTTTCGAATGCACTTGGAGAAGTTAATGCAGAAGCAGCTTGATGCGCACTATAGTGCTTATGTCCTTATTCGTCGAACTCTTGGAGTCAGTAGCATTTGGCATCTTTCATGAATATGTGATTCATTTCTTCGTCTCCGGTGATACTGCAAAGGAACTTAGACACTGGTTGCGTTAGCTCTAGTAGTGATAGGTTTAATCTTGATTAGTTCGCAGTCAGTATTATCAGGTACTGTTTTTTGTGACTAAATCATTAAATTAATAAATTGACAATATTTGAAAAATACATTAATTGTGATAAATGTTTTTGTCTAAATAGGTATTACTGTAGGAGCTGGATGGCAGTGTGATGTAGTGCTTGCTAATCTCTTTTGCAATTACTTACTTGAAATTGGTAGTCTTATGTTTACGTTTAAGCCAGAAGTTTGGGTTAGTTTCCATATTTATTGTTTGTATTATAACAATGTCTATTATTATATATGTTTAATCTATTTGAAATCAACCCACCTTTTAAAGGTTATTTGGATTAGAATTCTAATAGGGTTAAGAGCTTAAATCATCGTCTTGAGCACAAAAGTTTATCTGACTAACTGGAATAATGAGTGATATATAATCGTGTGGGTTCCTTAACATTTGAGTACCTTTTTTTTTTCTCAATATTATACATAATTGTGACTTACTTAACATTTGAGTATTGGTTGGTTATAGGTTCTTAAAGCGACAGAAATAGTTAACCACTGGGCTGTTGTAGCAAAACCAGGTTATACCCTTCAATGAAATTCTTGCATATGTTTGGAGATAAACTCTTTTCTAATTTTACAAAATTAGATCCATTGGACCTAGAAGATAATGTTGCTGAGAGAATTTCTACTAGAGAGGGAGGATTGGACGTTTCTACTAGAGAGGGAGGATTGCACGTAAAAAATGATGAAGAGCTGATTTATAGCGTTTCTACTAGAGAGGGAGGATCAGACGTAGAAAATGACATGGCAAGTTGAGTTGTAGCTCTTCTACTAGAGGACTGGATATAGAAAACGGTGTTTACAGCTTCTTTTCAGCTAGAGGGATGTCGTTGATTTGTAGTTTTTCCTTCTATTGGTCATTTGATTAAGTTAATGCAAATTTCTGTGCAATTTTTCTCAAGATGTTATATTTTTTACTATTATATATTCACAAGATTTCTTACCTTTTAATGCTTAAATTTTTTATCTTTTTGTCCAAAAGTCTCGTAAGAGAGGCAATGGTACATGTATATATATGAGATATCTACTATATGTATAGTGATGTACAATGTAAGTAAGCATTATACCCTCAACTAATAGATAAGGTATAATTGGGATTTGTTGATGAGGATATGCAATGAAAAAATCTACAAAATCATATTTGGATTTCTCTATATAAAATTCAATGGGTTTTTTAATTGATAGAAATTAACCCAAATTAACCATAGGACAAAAGTTACATCACATCTAACATCTATCTGCAATCATGTTTAACAACAGTGTATCTGCAATCATGCATCTATATGTAATCATGCTTAACAATAATCTATCTGCAATCATCCATCTACATTTACATTTCCAGCATACGGCCAAATATGCACCCAAATTTGCGGCGGGGTGCCCACCGGGGCTGGGATTGGAGGGGGGCCCTGGGCAGGCTCCTGCTGCCCCAGCATTCCAAGAAGATTTGGCCACATATTCACCCACAGATTCTGTCAAGATTCCGACGAGATACCAGGTGGCACTGGGAATAAGGGTTGGACGCCCCCTGTCTAATCAAATTCTGCTCAACTTGTTGTTGGAGACCAGGTGGGGATTGGTCGGGTTGGACGCCAGTTGCGGGTTGGTAGGGTGGGGGTGGGGTTGATAAGGTCCAACGCCAAGTGGGGGTGGGGTAGTTCGGGTAGGAGTTGGTAGGGTTGGAAGCCAGCTGGGGGTGTGGGATAAACATGCTTCCATCAGCGTACGTGATGGCGCCATTTGTCAGATGAGTGGCGCCATTAGGTAGCATATATACTCCATTGGGCAGTGAGTTATATTACATTTTAATGAGTAATTTTAAAATATTTTATTATCGTGTCGTGTTATATTGATCATCCACGTGGGGCACTTCTAATATAGTAAACTTAATAAAAAAAATTTATATTTTCATATATAAATCGTGTTATGTCATGTCATATTATGTATATTTGTATATCAATATTTATATTCGTACATTATAAAATAAACCCAAATAATTTGACCCAAAATTTAAAACTATTTTATACGTCAATAAGTTTGTCATTGCATATACACCGTGTCCCTTGCAACATTATATGCCAGATTGGTAGTATGTCACGCTACATTTCACGTAGACCAATGTCTTAATTTCACGTTATAATATATATATATATATATATATATATATATATATATATATACACACACACACACGAATTATCCTATCTCATTAATACTCCAACAAAACTTGAAGTTACATCGTCCTTCTAATTATGTCATTTGTAATTCCTATTTTATTTGGTTTTAAGTGATGAAAAAGAAAAGAGAAGTTAAGAAGACGTGCAAGAGATACAACCGGATGAAAAAGGTTAATAAATAAATAGAATAAAAATATTTTTAGAATTCAAGAGACCAAACTTGGGTCTCTCACTTAATATAATAGTATATATAATGTATAAAATATTTTAAAAGATAAGTTTTAATATTTAGAAAAAATTTAAATGCATTTTTAAACACCACAATTTTACATTAACTCATAAATTAATATATGCAATATAAAAAAATGCATAAAAATCAAGAAATGAGATACAAAATTCATCAAGTTTTAACTAAGTATCTAACTTTTAATTCATGAATTAAAATCAAGTTTTTTCTTAAAGAAACGTGAGAGAGAAAGAGAGAGACGTGAGTACTGAGTAGGCCTGCCATTAATATCCACCCCATGTCTAAATCCAAATAATATTCAAGTTTTTAAATCCAAATTCAATCCAAATCTAATATGTTAAAACAATAAAACCCACTAGGTTTCCCTCCAAATTAAATACAAAATTTGTGGGTGAGCTTTCAAACCTATCAAAAATTTCAGAAATCCATTGGATATTTTTAAAGGTCCAATCAAAAATCTATTGAATATTAGAAAAGTCCAAAGGTATATGATGTGTAGATTTTCTCTCTCTGAATGCCCGTTTTTCTCTAGAGTTGTGAACATACTGGGTTTATAAATATGTTATAATGTTAAGAGAATTTCAATTAATTTATATTTAGAAAAAATTGGTCGTTTTCATTTCTCATAATAAAAGTATTATATTAAAAAACAACTATAAATAGGAAATATAATAATAAAACATAATAATTCTTCTTTTTTTTTTTTTTTTTGAGAATTCATAATATTCTTTGTTAAATAAAATATCTTGCATACACTTGGCATAAAGTACTAACTAGATATTGCATAGCTCATTTATATATATATTGTGTTTACTTTTATTTTTTGATACCAAATATAAATATGAATAAATTATTATGTGTATTTTTGGACATATGTTCATGCTTAGTTTCGTAGTTACTTTGGCAAATCTTTTGACTTACAATTTTTATCTTAATTGCATCATATATCTGTGTGCTAATGGTACATACCAAACCGATCGAACCAAAAATTGGATAAACCAAAATTTTAATATGTCGAAATGGCGTACCGAATACCGAATCGAAATCTTCGATTCGATTTTTACCGAATTAATTTCAGTATGGTTCGATACAATACCAAATTACCGAATTTTCTTTAAAAAAATCCAAATTTCATTAAGAAAACTCCAACAAATATTAATTAACAAATTGTTAAATAACACCAGCAAATTTGTTTAGCCTTTGGCGTTGGACTCGAAGAAAGAAAATGACAAATAAAAGAAGGGGAGAGTACCTACAGTTCTTACTTTTTTTGTGTTATTAAAATTCTAAATTCAGGGAAGGTTTGTATATATATATATATATATATATGAAAGTAATAATTATATTATATATTTCGGTATTTCTGTCGGTTCGGTATACCGTAACTAAATATCAATACCGAACTGAAAACCGAAAATTTGGAATTTCATATACCGAATTTTTGGTTTCGATCATTTTTATCGAATTGTGCACACCCCTAATCATATACTATTATTTAAATATATTAAAATTAATTTTCATATTAACATATAGTCTATAATCAATTTAAATATAATTATTATGTTATGGTAAATAAGAAACATCATAAAAAAATATGAGAAAAAAAAAGATAAAAATTACACATAAAATAAAAGAAAAAGAATTAAAATGAAGTGAGAGAAAAGAGAAGTTACGAAAATGTTAAGAGTTTTAAAAAATAAATATATAATAAGAAAAGAAAAAAAAAACGTAAGAAAACAAAACAGAGAAAAAAATAAATAAATAAAAAGAAAAGAGTCCAAGAGTCGAGAGACGCGGTCTCTCGCTTAATATAATAGTATATATATATATATATATATATGGGTATAATTTGGGTAAATGGATATTGGGTTTACTTCCAAACTAGACCTAGGCTCAGGCCCATTAAAAAATTACATTGGGCCTGGTCGTCTGGGCCTGGGCAAAATATATTTGGCTGGGCTTTGGATATTTTAAGTTCTATTGGGATTAGGCCTGGGTCTTCCTTACCCATTTACAATGTCAATGTATATTTGGCCTGGGATTGATCCAAAAGCAGTGCACAATCGTGTGAGTTCTTTTGTGCAGACATAAAGATATCATCATTTTCACTACAGATGACGAAATTCACACCCTTTTTGTTTTTTCTTTTTAATTCCTTAAATAGAATTAAGGGATAATTACACTGGCCTGCACTGTTTTTTGGCATAACTAAACAAAAATTTCCACACAAACAAACTTGCCCTGAGGTTGAAGAAATTACAAGAACTTCCCTAGTCAATGAATTTACATTGCATATAGTTTGATTATTTTGATGTAGTCATCTCTGGTTTCGGTGAATAAATATATATATGATTGTGAAAATTAATTTTAATATATTTAAATAATAATAATTTTTTATTTGCACACACGCAATAAGCGAGAATGCTATTTTTTTTTTATATATAATCTATAATTATAGTGTATGAACAAAATATGCATATTTAGTTAGAAATAAATGTTAAATGCATTTTATGAATTTTTGTGATGTATAAAAGATAAAAGAAGAAATAATATAAATTAGAGTTAACGATCAAAATACATATTTCCGTCAAAAAATTGATGGAAGGACCAACATTGAAAAAAAAAAAAAAAAAGGATCTAAAATATGCCTATTTTTAAAAAATGTGAGACTAAAATTGAGAATGATCAAATCGTATGGGACCAAAAGTATAATTTACTTATATGATTTAGCGGTTTCCATCCATTTTTTAACGGCGGGCTAAAATTGTAACAAATTAAAATTAATGGGACTAAATTTGTCTAATTCCGAAGTAATGAGACCAAAATTGCAAAAGACTTAATCTTACGGAACCAAAAATGTAATTTGCTCCTAAACAAAATTTTCTACAAAAACAAACTTACCCGGAGGTTTGTTGTACAATAGTTATGTATATACTTCAAAAGCTTGAAGCATGTATTTCTTAAAAAGGATTTATTTCCACATTGGAAGACTTTCTTGTAAAATGATCATTAACCATATTGATTTGCTAATTATTGTTCGGCAGATGAAGAAACTTTATAGTTGGCATGAATATGATGTTGCTAAAAGGACAGAGATTGTATACGAATACGACCGTGCTTTGAAATGTTCCAATCAGAATCTCGTAGAACGTCTACCAAGGTACGCTTATGGAGATGGCTGCTAACTATTTATATCACATTTGTACACGATGAAAGCATACTGAAATGGACGCCTATAATAAATATAATCAAACATGTTTATCCCCTTGATATTTTTGTCGAAACGTGTGCAAATAGATGGAAAGAAAGACAAAAAGTTCACTAGAGAAAGAGAGGTTTGACGTAATTACACAAACTTCCCTCGAAGGTTTGAGAAATTACAAAACCTTCCTCTGCATCCCCTTCAAATGCCTCCGCCCTCCTGCCTTCGTCGCATACTAACATTGTATATCCGTAGGTACCTTTCTTGTGGTGCGTGGGCAGGCAAGCTGTTTTGCTTGGTGATGATAAAATCTATAATTGAATTTGAATGCGGTTCTAATTTGTATCAAATGTTAACTTATAATGTTTTAAAGTAAATCACCTTACCTATGAGTCAAGTAATTAAAAACATTAGTTCATATTTTGTTTGAACAAAAAAAGAAAAAATTTAGTGCATATTTTGTTGGGGTAAATAAAATTAGATAGTAAAATACGAATTTATGGCAGCTCAAAACTATCTGCACGAGAAAAAAAATTGTATTTAGTTAAAAATAGTATACATATAAGAAAAAGGTCCGATAGTTATTTAACACCCATAATTAATATTTAGTTATTTACCTCATTATATTTAGGGCCCTATAGTAACTCCTTGGGGATATCGTTATGTCGTATTTAAATCGCAATATGTCATATTTGGTGTCCAAAATGGGGAGTAAACTTAAATTATGCATCTCATCTGGGGATTGAACAAAAATAATTTTGAAAATGGGGACCTAACTAAAAATTTTTCAACTCATGGGGAGTTTTCAAAATATGTCCCATTTTGTTGTAGCCTTTCTGATAAACTATGTAAATTCAGATTTTTGTGGTGTCGTAGCCCCTTTTTTTTTTTTTTTGGCTAAATGGAGTAATTCTTTTCTTTGTCTACTATTTTTGTAAGGTGATTGTATCTAATATTTAGGGTGATTGTATACTTTAGAATGAAATATGCTCCTCCTATAATGGGCTTGTAAACTCTACAGCAAGTCATATATTACCGTTTCCCCATTTTTATGTGAATTCTGCAGCAAGATTATATATTACACTTACCCCCTTCATGAAGTTACAAGAAAATTTGGGAGTCATAAAATCGAAACGTGGGGAATGAGAATCTCACTAGAATAGTAAAATTCGCAGAGGAAGGCAATGCACCCATCCAAAAGCATCCTAACAGTACCAACATGAACTTTTGAACTTAAAAGTTAGAAAGGCAAGTGAAAGGAAATTAAAATGCCCCAAGAACAAAGAGGGATTAAATAAAATTGAAAAATCTCAACTTTGTGTGAGATAACTTCTTTAAGGTGATTTCATGCTTGGTGCAGTGTTTGAAACTCATGCTAGATCATTTCGGTTCGCCTCATCAGGAGATCTAAGATACCACTTCTTCAGGCGAGCCGAAGCTTTAAGTACCTATAAACATAGTTACAACTTTTTGTTAATCGGGCAATATGCCAAATTGTGGCTTTTCTCTATCGTATATCATAATCTTTTGGAAAACAATTTCTCAAAGAAGGAAGAACAATAGTACCTCTTCGTCCCAATTTGTCCTCCACATCATGAAGCTCAACGTGAGCGTCAAGGAAACAACCCCACCCAACATTCCAATCCATAACCCCTGCAAAAACCAGCATCACTTTCTAATCTTGAAAAGGGATTAAATTACATCCATACCCCCTTGGAATATGGAAATTACAGTTTGTACCCTTTGATATTTGAAAACTACTTGACTAACGTTCCTAAATTACCGAAACACTTCAAACTGATCAAGACCCGACAGCCTTGAGTACCCTTGTTACGCTCGTTAGTTATAAAACGAAATAATATTACACAGCTATAAGACAAATTTAATCTCCCATTTACCATTTGCTTTATTATTCATTGTGTTCTTCCAAAAAAACAATATATCTAACATAACAATTCTAAATGGTAAAATATGGTTTTAATCATGATAATTTCGGGAAAAAAATCAAATAATTATAAAACTTTTCCCTCCCATTTCTCCATTTTCTTTGTTTTCTCCGTCTTCTTCTCAACAAACTAATGTCATACATAACAACCTACATGGTGATTAAATTATTATTTTAAATTATATAATGGAGTGATTTGTTGTTACCTTTACTTGGAGATGACCAAAATATCCAAGTCCAAGTCCAACTGGTAATCCAATCAAATAGAAGCAAACGAAATTGATAATGGCTACGTTTGCTTGCAGACCAGCTCCAACTGCTACACCTGAGAACACTGGATAAATGCTATTGAATAACACCGACAGAGAGAGTAGAACAGAGAGGTCTGCAACGCTCTTCACAACATCCTCCTCGTCACTAAATAAGTAACCGATTTTATTGCCAAAGATAAAGCAAAGGATAGAAACCGCAAGCCCGATTAGAGTCGAAGTCGAGAGGAGCACTTTTATCGAAAATCTCACAGCTTTAGCATCTCCTCTTCCTAGCTCATTGGCAACCCGAACGCTATACATCAAAATAATGAGAAACGGATTGTTAATATATATGCAAGTGTGTGAGTGTGATTGTCTCTGTGTGTGTATACTTGTGCTCACAAAGATTTGCAAATGAATAATTTACTTATATAGTTATATAGAGAGAAAATTAAACCGGCAGACCCTGAGGTTTGGTCTAATAACATAAAGTCATAAATATCCCCTAATTTCCCTTGACATTTGAGAAATTACACGAATTTTACTGGCGTACCCAGAGTCTTGGCTAATGCGTGTTAAAACAGTAGTAAATTTAAATACAAATATTGACGAGTAAGTGTCAGGAGCAAAATAGGGTATTCATCAAAACTAGAGCTCATATTTTCAAACTTCATACATCCAGATGTAATTTTTGATGAAGTATTCTTTTAGTTTCGCAAACCTGAGACGATGAGTGTTTAATTTGATCAAACCTCATGGTATGTTAGTCCAATTATCCTTACTATAAAATGAATACTTACCACGCAGCACCGAGCATGCCCAAGCATACCATGAATTCCCATCCAGTGATGTTGAGGCTGCAAATTTTTTACTGTTATTTTCAGTTCCCATTTCTTCATAGTGCAGCGAAATTGACAGGCAAAAGTGGTAAATAATTCTTACCAAACAGAGAAGGCAGATATTGCAACCTCGGCATTTTTCATGTATCCTGCTACTAACACCAGAATGGCATAGTACCACAACTCTAAGCTACAGAATAATCAAAACTGTTAGCAAATTGCACGGGATAAATGATTCAAGAATCACTAAACGGATAATTACCAGACCATAAGACCGGAGGAAATCGAGAGTTTAACAACTGGAAATATATCCTTCAATGCAGCAGAGTTAAAACCTGTCCATGTCTCAGGACACCAACCACAAAAAATATAAGCAAATTCTCCAACAACCACAAACCATTGGGATATGTTTAATGCAGCCATAGCTCCAGCAAGACCCCAATTGAAAGCATAGACAAAAGCCCAAGACAAAGGAATGTGGAGCACAAATTGCAGAATCGATAAGTAAGCAACGATCATGTTCTTCTGCTGTGCTTGTAGATACATTTGGATCGTGAGGGCGAAAATGAGGGCGTAGCAGAACGGAATGAACCATAAAGAGATATATCCAGCAGATTCTGCGATGGCTGATTCCTGACCGAGTAGCTTAAAGATGGGAGCTCCAAAGAAGAAAACAGGTAGTAGAATGGTTAGTGTAGCAAGATCAACCAACCACGAACGTTGCAAGAAAATACCCATCATGTGGTGTTGTTTCGCCCCAAATGCTTGCCCACAAAGAGTTTCTGTTGCACTAGACATTCCTATCTGTTTCGTAAAAACAAGAGCTAATAAGCATTTTGCTTTCTAGCTTAAAAAAGGGAGGTTCCCTTGATATAATGTAGATTGATGTTGTTCGAGAGGGTACAATCTAGTAACGGAAAACAATGAAAGGATGTTTCAATTATGAAACATTTTATAGTACATTTTGAGGAGTTTTCACATAGCATGTCCTCCATTCCATAAGTATTCTCAGGAATGTACTAATCATCTACTCGACATTGTCACTATAAATGATGTGAAATAGATAAACTACCTCTATCCTGAAATCTGCATAAATACATAAATAAATGAAAATTGCAGTTTATTACAAGTATGTCATGAGAGAGTGACGCATTACCAGAATTCCATTCACGAATCTGACGCCCAATGTTTGAACGAGGGCAAAAGCAGCAAGATCCACCGAAGTTATGTGCCCGATAAACGACTGAGTCACAACTACTATCCCAAACGAAGAAAGCCTTGATATAACACCAGGCAATGCAACCCTCCATATTTTCTTTGATTCCTCACAAACTTTTGCCTTCAAGTTTCCCTCATGCTCTGCTCCTGGACTTAGGAGCCTCTCTTCCACTTCGTTGCTCATGTCTATATGTTGAACCCAAAATTTGTTTATCAGTGATTTAAAAGGAAAATGATAGCAAATTTACTTTTTGAAGCTCAAAATTGATTACAGCAAATCAAACTGCCCCAAATTGGAGACAATTTGGATACTATATTAGCACATCACACAAGAAAATTTGACATGAAGTTAAGTGATTCTACAGCTTAAGAAATTCCTCTTGCTTGTGTGCCTATTGTAATTTAAACTTTCTTGAGGAAAATTGAGATTCAGGAAAAGGAACACACACTATCTCTGTGCTTGTGTCTGTGAGTGAGAAAGAGAGTATCATTGGCTAAAATCCAAAAATCAGAGACCATTGCAGATATTAAGATATTACACAAAAAAGACAAGATTTTGTCTCTTGCTAATTCGAATTCTCTTGCTAATAACCTCAACAAACTTGAAATTTTTGTTTAAGATTGAGATGCAAGAACAAAGAGAGAGTAGACCTTTCAGTTACAGCTTTCCAGCAGAATGGAAGTGTTTCTGTAACTTGCAATTTATGCCGGGAAAAGGAAGAAGAACCCAAAACGCATTCTCAATGTAGGGACTTATACGAATTCTCGAATTCCCACTAAATTTAATTTCATGGTGTACCTAACACCATATCTCATGAAATCACACCAGAAACGCAAACGGGTTTCAATTTTCAAACACGCAAAAGGTTGGTAGCATGTATGGCTGAGAAGTGCCCAGGCATTTGATTATTTGTATAAGGAGGGAATAGCATTTGGCACGAGTCTCAATTCCCAAATAAGTCCAACGCCCGCTTTTATATGGCTTAAACACATTCAAGTCTCAAACTTTCAAAGTATTGCAAAGAGGCCCCTTCTACATTTTATAATTGGTAAATTATTTGTTAAAATTAATTATATCTTGCTCCCAAATTAAATTATAAAAGGTATTCTACTTTATATAATTACACTTACACCTCTCTTGAAAAAATTTAGTTACGCTACCTACACATATGCCCCATTTTGTACGTAATTAATATATTTTATATGGGAGATATATGTAATTAATGCATTATTCGTTGGGTTATGTGTAATTAAAATTTTCTGGGTAGAGTACCACCGATAATTACCTCATTTAAATTGGGTTGGGGTAGATGTAATTGGCCCTATTTGTTATTATGTTTACTATAATTTTTTCTTTTAAATGACATCGAGTGTGAATCTTTGTTAAACAATCAACATTACGAAATGAAAAATAAAATGAGGAATATCATGAGAAGGTGTTTCCAAGCTAAACTATGAGCCACACAATTGTCAAATTGACAACCATGGCCACCTGAAAAAAAAAGCGTTGAAGCATTAGTATCAACTATAAGACTTCTCTAATGTCCCGAGAAAAATGCACGAAACTACCTTGTGTTAGGCGAAAAGAGTTAAAAAAACCCTGACATATGGAATATCATAAAAAAAACCCTGTGTTTTCTAAAATTTTGCAAAAAAAACCCTGAGCGCGTTGTTTGTCCTGCACGCGCTTTGACTGCGTGTAGAAATGTATTTTTTTTGGATAAAATGTCTATAATGCCCTTACTGTGTTAACTGCATAAAACCCCCTGTGTTTGTCCCAATTTGTCAAAAAAAAACCCTATGTTACAAAAATTTGTTCAAAAAACCTTATGTTATTTAATTGTTTGCACATCGCCCCCTCATTTCATTTGGTCAACTGTTAAAAAAACCTTATGGAGTAAGGGTATTTTAGGGTTAAAAGATTTAATAGTTGACCAAATGGAATAAGGGGGCGGTGTGCAAAAAATAAAATAACCTAAGGTTTTTTGAACTAATTTTTATAACAGAGGGTTTTTTTAACAAATTGAAGCAAACACAGGGGGTTTGGTGCAGTTAACTCCTAATGTCCCCACAAGTAATCTATTTCATAGACTTGATCTTCTCAGTAGTCATTTGAGTACCACCGTGTCCCTAGTTTCACTGCCTCCATGGCTAGCAGAACCTCAACCTCTAGACTGAGACCACCTTTCCCTCTTATCCCCCTTATCGAACGCCAATCGTCCGAGGCTATATCCTCGTCCTGTGCAACCGCTCCCACCTCGAATTTCCTCACATTCCCAAACGAAGTTGCTAATTAACTCTACACAACCTTCAACCGGGGGTCTCCAAACCATCGATGCCTGTCTTGCAATGCCAACAACACTCTTCACATTCCAAAAAAGCCTTCCGTTTTTTCTTAACACATAGAACTTTGATTAAAAGAGACATTGATTCTTCATCACCAGAAAATTCTTATGAACATCACCACACCTCCCATGTATTTAATTTTCTAGTGTCCCCCTCCAACAACCAATAACTCTCCATTGCAATTCACTCAATGCCCGGATTTGAATTGCAATTGGGCATCTAAACAGATCGTGCCATCCATCTTTATCGTCCTTACCGTAAAAGGACAAGTCACGCCCTCCCGAAACTTTATTTTAATTTAACACATTCGTCAAAATGGTTAGGATGATTCAAACACAAAGTCATTGTTCTGGTGAAATAACCTTTAACCACTTGGGCCCCTCCCGACACCTGATCATAGGTTATAACAACAAACATAAGTGTATTAATGTACTCTAACAAAGCCACATACGAATTGCTAACAAGAACTCAGAAAAACATAGAGTACAAATTAATCAAGAAAAACAAAACCGAATGAAAATGCACACTAAAAATCATCATTGTTAAAAGAACATCTAAAATTAAGCAAATACTAACCTAAAGTTACAATCCTAACTGGACGAGCATGCCAAACCAATACTGTCAATAGCTTTTAACAAAACTATCATAACATGACATTGTTCTTTAGGAAAATAACATGACATTTAACATGTCTCTCATATCTAACTCCTCCAACATTTAACTGGCCCCTCCAGCAAAATCCCTTGTGTTGTATTCGGATGAAATCCAACCATGACCTCTCCGCAACGCTGGTACGTCGTATAAGCACGGTGTGGCCGTTCGCGAGGCGTGTACACAAACTCCAAGTCGGCCGCAGTCTTAAAAACGATGCCATATTCGGCCATCTTCCGGTCGAGTTGAGTAAGATCGGTAGGATTATAACGGGGCCATGATCCCATCGCAATCGTGGAGTTAATCGACGTGATGTTGTACGGAGGCTGCGTAAAAGGCGGGATCACCACTGTCGACAACTTGTCCGGCGACATGATCCCTTCTCGAACAGAAACCTTGATGTATTCATAGCAAAGCTCGGACTCGAAAGTTCTCAGTAGAAATCCAAGGCTCACCGTGGATTCTTGAAAGGAAACAGAAGCTGATGTTATCTGAATAGAAGGTTCATAAATAGGTAGTAAATAAGGAAGGATCCAGAACTGTAATATTAAATAGAATAAAGTTAGCGCGACGACTTCGAGGAGGATTTTCCATTTTTCACTCAACGAATTGAATCTCCAATTCACATCCCCATTTGGTGTTTTACTTGATGAATCAGTTCTCATAGTTTTACTATGAAGATTTGATCAGTTGAGTATGGGATTTAATGCGTAGATATGTTAACCCCTCGATCGGGATATACAGTTAATGTTGGATCTTGGATGAGACTTCCTATGATATTGGAATTCTTTTTTTACTTGTTTTTTTTTTCTCTTTAAAATTTCGTCTATTTTAATTGAATTTCAAACTTATATGAGAAATTTCATCTATTTTATTTAAGGAAAGGGACTATATTATTCCTTAATTTTACTATATGTTTTTCTTTTGTAAAATGATAAAATTAGTTACTAATTAGTGTTTGTTACCATAAAAAGAAAATTGTTTGATCAAAACCCAACAATTCGTGGGTAGTTATAAATTTAGGGATAATTACGAACTGTTCCATGAGATTTGATGAAATTACAGATTACTCTCTAAGGTCTCATGAGATTTGACGAAATTACAGATTATTTCCTGAGGTTTGAGAAATTATGAATTCGGAATTCCCTTCACTTTTACACTCTCACACAAATTTCACCATTTAAATTCAAATTTGCATTCCATTGTAATTTTACAAAGAGTTTAATGACATAATTGTAATGTTAGTTAATTTTGAATTTTTCGTAATTAAAAAGTTATTATTTAATTTAATATTTATATTTTCTCTATAAATGTAAATTGAATTAGATATTCCATGCATGTTTATTCTTATAGTCTGATAGAAAGTTATAAATTCTCTCTTATATTTATAGATTAGTTTTAAGTTGTGGGCGAGTTACATATAAGTCCCTAAGGTTAGAACTAATTACAAGTCAGTCCCTATTCTTTTAAAGCAAGAAGGTGATCTTTCCTCCATCTACACTCTCGGGGGCATCTACAACATTTCAATTTGGGAGTCTAGTCCGGAACTTGCCAAGGATCCTACTTGTTGATCGAGGAATCGAGCCAGTGACTAATCTTTCCAATAAGACTGTTGATCGTGACAGATGAATTCTTGTGACCCGCCGAAAAAGTCCAAAACAACGTGTTGATCAAGTTCATCCACTAATATCAAGGGAAAAGCCAAAGCAAACCGAGATCCGTAGACGAAATCCACCAAGAAGTTCGAAGAATTCTTGACCAAATCAAAAGCTTTTCGTTTGGGTCTATCATTATGGCCCAGTAGTCATTGCTTTGTGGAGTATCTTGTATCACCAAACAAAGAGGCCCAAGTTTTGTTGCTCCAAATTGAACAAAAAGTGGTGGCTTTGGATGGCCCAATGAGATTGTCTGTGGCCTTGATTGGAAGCAAATGTTTGGGCAAAACAATTCAAGTGATTATACGGGGTCCACCAATTTCAAGAGCAAACCAAGAAAAAATATAATAATAAGTACTTCAAGTTTCGGCTTTCGTAAATTCTCGGTATGCTTTTCACCGAACCTTGAAGTGGGGGCATCTGTTGGCACTGAAAAATCGGCGATTAATAATTAATTATGGCCCAAATAAAATGGCTATTAATTATTAATTCTAATTATAAGTCCATATTAAATTTGGGCTTGTATTATAATTTGATTCAAAATAATACATATAATTTGTTATTATTTTGAATTAATTAAATGGGCTCTCAAATTCAAGCCCAAGTCCAAGTGCTGACCCATGAAGTTAAACAAGCCCAACATTCGCCTATAAATAAGGCACCCGGACTCCCAAATAAGGGTTCGGAAAAAATCAAATCAAGGACAAAAGCATAAGCGAAAAGGGTCAAACACAAGCAAACAATCTAAGGACAAACTCTCAAGCATCAAGCACTTAAGGAATTGAAGAGATTCAAGCATTCAAGCTCTCAAGTCCGAGCCTTGCCGTTCTACCTTCGATTCAATCAAACTCTACATTCAATCCGGGAACAAACATTAAGCCCTCGGATAAATCCACTCCGAAGAATCAGAGGAATTTCAGAGATTGAAACACCTTTTTTATTAAATCAAATATTATTCTTGTTTTCCCTCACTCCGAAGAATCAGAGGAATTTCAGAGATTGAAACAACTTTTTTATTAAATCAAATATTATTCTTGTTTTCCCTATTTTCGTCTCTTGTAATCATTTATTGCAGATTCAATGAAAATTTGTGTAAACACCCTTAATGATTTGTATAAGTATTACATTAAATATATACGATCAAAATTATAAAATCATCTCTAAAGTTTACAAATATAAACAAAATATCCCTACAAATTATGAATTTTTTTATTTTTTTTTTAAACGCACACACCCCAAGTGGTCAGAGGGATTTGAACCCGGGTCTTTGCCTTCGAGAATCAACCCTCAAACCACTTGGCCAACCCCTGTTGGCTCCCTACAAATTATGAATTTAACAATACAGTTCTTGAAATCGAAAATCAAATTAAAAAAATTAGGGGTATTTTTAGAATTAAATAACGGGACCTTAACGGACTTCAGGGAACACAAACGGTTTTCAAAAGTCCTGGGCTAGATTTCAATACAGGTAATGAAATGTAATTATTTCTATTAGTTTGTCAATGACATTCTGCCGTAACAACATAAATTAAACATAACTTGACATAACACATAAAAATAAACTCTTCATGATGATGCAGCTTCGATCTTATCACGAATTTCAGCTTCCACAAACCACTTATTAACTCTTCGTCGGGCAACAGAAACCTGCGAAAGCACAAGAGTTTAATGAGATTCAACATTCATTAAAAAGGAGATTGAAAATAGATTAAAACGGAATGAGACTCCATATATACCTGTTTACCCCAATCAGTTTTAGAGGTTATTATCACTAGGATGATAGTCTGAATGAGCGTTCCTATTAACATTCCAATCCAAACACCCTGGAAAAATAGAGTTCTATTAAAGCTAGTAAAATGGAAAAATGACACCATAACATAACAAGTTGATATTGAACAAGAAGCATAGACTTAAAAGAGAACCATGATTTTCATTTAAAATACATGTAACTCTGAAATATTACTGTTAAAAATATCATTTTAATTGAGATATAGTCGGCGGAATCGGGACATGAAAACTCACCTCGACTTGTAGTTTGATGACATAACCAAGCAAGAATCCAAAAGGAATTCCTATCAAGTAATAGGAAGCAATGTTTACATACACTACAACACTCTGCCATCCAGCTCCGATCGCAACACCTATGTCATATAAAACCATCAGATCAAATAATACGAACTTATATTAGAAAGTGAGTAAAACTATAACCCGACAAAGCCTACTCCTCACCGGAAAGAACCGGTTGTACACTATTCATCAGTATGGAAAATGCCAGAAGAGGAGACAGGTGAGCAACTTCTGTAGCCACATTATCATCTTTCGTGAATATATACGCCAGATGTTCATGGAAGAAGAGGAAAAACACGAATAGCACAAGCCCGATGGATAACGAAGTTAGCACTATATTCACGACAGAGAACTTTGCAGCTTTCGCATCCCCCTTTCCCAGCTCATTCGCATCACGAACACTACAATGTTGCAGGGTTGGAGTTAACTCTAAGATTTATGATCAAGTTTTACGAGCTTTTAGGGACTAATATTATCAGGAATACCTTGCTGCAGCCATGAAACCAATTGATATCATCATTTCCCAACCATTGATGTTAAGACTGCATCAAGAATCACTTGTTATACAACTGGAGGATATTCAAGAAAAGTATGAAGAACAGCATGATCATTACCAGATTGAAAGAGCATCAACCTCAACCTCGGCATTTTTAAAGTTTCCCGTCAAAAGAATGAGTATGACATTGTACCAAAGTTCAAGACTGTCATCAAAATAAAAGAGAAGTTAAAATAAAGAAGAGTGAAACAATGCAGATTAACAGATTCAGCAACAAATTGAATAACTAATTCATTAAATCCCGTTGAATTTTGATTTCCATTAAATGCACGGAAGGCTTACCAGAGCATCGCACCAGATGATACAGATAACTTGACTACTGGCCAAAGATCTTTGAAGGCTAAGGTTGTAAAACCCGTCCACGTTTCAGGACATCCTCCGCAAATCACATATATTAACTGTCCCACATTCGGGATCCAAAAGGCCAACATAGTGGATATCATGGCGCCGGTGATACCGAACTTGTACTTCACCGTTAGAAGCCACGAGAGGAAAATATGGATGGTTAAGGACAAACCTGCCAAATATGTGATGATGATATTCCTGCTCTGTGCTTGCAAGTACATTTGGCAGGTAAATGATACGATGTATGAGTATATGATGGGAATAAACCACAGAGCAATTGTGCCGGCCACTTCTGCAATATGCCAGTCTTGTCCTAAAGTTTTTAGGATAGGGGACGCAAAAATATAAACCGGCAGTAGTAATGTCGCGGTTACAGTCAAACATATCCATGATCGCTGAAGATGTATCCCGAGCATGTGGTACTGCTCCGCGCCGTAGGCTTGCCCACATAGGGTTTCCAATCCGTTGGCCATTCCGAGCTACATGTAGAGATATTGCAGAGATGTAGAACAAATTGACTGATCATTACTGATTACAAAACCATTTTGTTCAAAAAAAAAAAAAAAAAAAAGAAAAAAAGAAAAGGGGTAATTACACTAAAGCACCCTCAGGCTTAGCCTATTACATAAACACCTCTTAAGATTTGAGAAATTACAAATACTTCCCTTGTCAAACAATTTACTGTAAATCAGCATTGATGAAGTGATCTCTAATCTCTAATTCTTTGAAATTTTCTATTTATTTTGTCATTAACGTGGTGAGTATTTGACTTTAAATTCATGATTACAGCATGCTAAATCTATACGTGTTTCTGTAATTTCTCAAACCTCATAGATGTTTCTTATGATCCAACCAAACCATAAGATATGTCGGTATAATTATGCCAATAAAAAAGCATAAATCCGCTAATCGAGGTGAGGATGGATTACCAGTAATCCATTAGCAAATCTTGTAAGCAGAGTTTGAACGAGAGAATAGGCAGCAAGCTCTGTAGCACCAATGTGGCCTATGAATGCTAGACTGATGACATTCACTCCAAACATCGAAAATCGAGTGAAAATAGCAGGCCCTGCTACCACCCACATCTTCTTATTCTCTCCCCATAACTTAGTCTTGAAAGCAATCTCTTCTCTGCTCCCATGTTCTTCAGATTCTACGTTGCTAATCAGCAAGTTTTCATTGATATCATCTCCCTCCATTTACTGATGATAATTAGTCTGAAGCGTCAGAAATAAGTAAATTTTGTCAGCTTAATGGAAAACTGATTCACAAACAAAGCAAGTATATGATGGATTATGGATACACACACAAGTACATCATAAATTGTGTGTGTCAATAATCAGTATGAAATGAAACATGTCTAAGATTGTATGTTTATTTTCTTCAAATATTCCAAAGTTCAATTTTTCTTAAAATAATCAAATTTCTCTCTTACACTATTCATTAATTCATTTAGCACAAATGTCTTGATGTATAAATGACAAACACTTACAGTTTTCTCCTTCTTTTTAAGGACAATGGCAACATTTTAACACCCAAATCCGCCAAAACAAATCCAAAATATACCAAAAAACCCTTCAAAATCCACGCACGTTGAAACTGTATTTCTAAGTTCTAACTAGTTTTGAACTACAGAGTTAATGTCACGTCAGACAAAAGAGAAGACACAAAACTAAATGAGCTACTATTAGCCCGAAGCCACGAACTGAAAGTGTACATTAATCATATTAATTCATGAACAGTGAAATTTAAGGGGGCAAAATAAGAAAAATTAAATTTTGGAAGGAAAAAATTTATTTAATTATTTTTAAAGTTTTTAGTGGGGAATTTCGCTCAGCTCTATTTAATTTCCGAGATACTGCTGATGAGACCCAAAATCACACTAGAATCAGAGCCGTCCACGTGTCAACGCTTCGGAGAATGAGAGTCTGGACGCTCACATTACAGGGCTCGTGGGCCTTCCCAGCCCACTTGCTTGCTTATCGGTACAGATCAATGGGCCTCGGCCAACTGCTCAGGTAAAGGGCTCAAGTTGACCGGTTTGACGCTCACATTACGGCCCTCAGGAACACCTTCCTCAAGGGAGTGCCTACCTGACGGCCCTTCTCGATGCTCGGGACTTTGGCGCTCAAGGGTCATCTACCGTGGGGAGACCATCCGTACACTCTTCGAGCGTCACTAGCGTTCGTGCATGAGCATACCCCATTGCGAGGAATCCGAACCTTAGCGAAGAGGATCTCGGGTCTTCCTCACATGCGACCCTCGCCAACAACCTCTAACACATAGGTTGTACGCACCTTGTACCTGACACGCCGCCTCCTTTTCAGAAACGTCCTTCTCACTCCCTCACGGGCTGCCACCTGTTAGGGCAACACAGGTTTGGGACCACACGGTCGATTTACCCATTTACCCTTACCCCTAACATATAAACAGGGGAGAACGCATGCTTTCTCCCCCAAGTGATCTTCTTCAAATTCACGCACTCATACACAGTTCTGGGCATCTTTCCTCTATCTTCTCAAGCTTTATGATTACATTCACCACAGTGGCATCATCCTTGCATCTTATACTCTTGGTGTTATCCTAGCTGGAAGAACCCACGTACAAAAAGGAAACCCAGTTCCTGAGGCTTTCACGCCTGTGATGGTCTTTCCTTTCTCACAAATATTAAAGTGTTGTTGCATTTAGGAAGCTCAGATTCCTGCACCATCATTTTTTGCGCCGTCTGTGGGAAACCATCATCACCTTCTTCATCGTTAACAGTTTCTTCCCCAGAAAAGCTAGTTGAAAAATGACACCAGCAACTCCCAACATGGTGACTGCGACAAGATCAGGAGTAGTGGGGAGCAAGGGTGCCCAACCCCCTATCAACGAGGAAAATACAGGGAACAACGCTGCCGTTGGCGGTACTCCTCCTCCTCCTCTCGCCGAAAACACAGAGGTCGCCGCCACTCTACACCCATCTGGTAATGAGGCTGGAGGATCTGGCTCCAATCCTCCTCCCCTAGTTTTCGCCCAAAACGTCCCAACCTCTCGTCCTGGCGCGTACTCTATGACCACGCCACCACCCGTATACACTTTTATGCAACCCGGAATGATGCCTGGAATGATGCCGATGATCCAGCCATATCAAGTGGGGACACTAAACCTCCCATTGTCGCTACCAAGGGAGATACAGGGGGTAGACATGCCCCAGATCAGTACCTAGCAACTTCAAGCGCTGTACGAGCAGTGCGAGAGCCAAGCGGTGCAGAATGCTTGGGAACATTTCACCACGGCTTACTTTCCTTCATTGACGGGTGCACGGGCAGCCCCGCCCCTTGGAGGGCTTCTGGCTCATCCGCTGACAATGGCGCAAAACGCGTTGAGAGCCCAGCAACCTCCCCCACTGCCTAATCAAGAAAATGAGGCCCCACCGAGGGTCCAACAGGAGCAGCAACCCGTTGGAGACGAGAGAGCACCTCAGGATAGGAGGGCCCCTCGAAATGAGGCGGCCGGAGATAACGAAGAGGTCCAGTCGAGAGCCACAGAAAGGGCAAACCGCAGAAATGTTGGTGACCCTCAACTTTCCGCAGTACAGGACCAAATTAGAGGGCTCCAGAATATGGTAGAGCAGCTCTCTCGAGCAAGGTCTCAAGTCCCCCGTGAGGGGGACGAGAGGTCCAGGGCCAGAGACGCTCGCCGACCACGCAGCCCAATTTCCCGCCGCAGGAAAGAAGCCAGCTATGAGGATCCCGAGGACAGGGATTATAGAATCGTGACGGGCGATTCACCCCTCGTCGAGGAGGTACTAATGACCTGTGCGGGAAAAGGCAAAATCCCCACAGCTGTCAACAGATATGATGGAACCACTGATCCAGTCGAGCATCTGGATCATTTTGTACATCTTATGCACTTGTATGATCACCCAAGCAATTATTGGGCCAAGGTGTTTGTCACTTCTCTCACGGGAATGGCCCAAGACTGGTACAAAAAGCTTCCCCGCGCTCAATTCGGGGGTATTATGACTTGACGGACGCTTTCATCAGCCACTTTAACTCTTTGAAAGCACTAGCCCCAGCCGCGACCGCTCTTTACAGTTTGGTCCAAGGGCCGAACGAAACTTTACGGTCTTTCATGGGAAGATTCAACAAGGAGATCTTATTGGTAGAAAAGCCCTCTATGGACTTCTTGAGGCATGTTCTGTTTGGAGCTATCAACATGAAGCATTACGTCAGCAAGGAATTTGTGGAAGAGGTGGCCAAGAAAAAGCCACGCTCGCTGATGGAGATTAGGGAGATTGCGGACTCTTTCTTTACTCTCGAGGATACGTACATCGCACGGGATCAGAAAATGGCGAACGCCCCTGGCCCCAGCAAAGTACCCGAGGAACGGATGTACTCTAACAAGGGTCGCCGCCGCAGCCCCGTTTCTACTCGTCGAAACTCTCCACCCCCTCGGAAGTTCGAGCGCATTCCTCTCAACCGGCCTACAGTTGAAGTTTATTCCATGGCGGATAAAAAACTGTTCAAGAGACCACCTAAGTTGAGGGAGACCGAAGCTCAGAAGCGCTCTGGTAAGTATTGCGTTTTCCATAAGCAGAAAGGGCATGATACCAACGAGTGTCGCCAACTCGAGAGTGAGATTCAGAGGCTTATTGCCGGGGGGCACCTCAAGGAGTTCGTGAAGGTGCTGGAGAAGTACGATGAACACTGCGCTGAACGAGCGCGTATTAGAGGAAGAAGTCGTTCGAGCTCGCGCAGCCCTCGCCACCGCTACACCGAGTCAAGCGACCGCGGTAAAGGGAAAGCCTCAGACGTGGAAAACCAGCCTTTCACGGTCATCCACATGATTGCTGGGGGACCCTCGGGGGGTGACTCTAATGCTTCCCGACGCCCCTACATTCGGAGTTATGACCAAAGATCTTCACAGTCCAGGCCGGTGCTCTCTATTGATAAACCATCACGCTCGGAGAAGGATGAGAGCGTAGCTTTCACAGAGAAAGACTTAGGGCACATTGTAACACCCCATGGGGTCGGTGAAACCTCTGACTGCCCCATGGTGGTTAGTTTAGACGTTCACAATCACGTCGTAAAGAGGGTCTTGATTGATAGTGGAAGCTCCGTGAATGTTTTGCCTTATTTCACGTTTCAGAAAATGAACATCACAAACATCCCGCTCGAACCCCTCAGAACAGTCCTCGTCGGCTTTGGGGGTTCCGAGATCGTCCCTCGCGGACAAATTCGCTTGGCCACCTCTTTCGGTCGCGCCCCACAACGAAAAACTTTAAATGTTCTCTATGTGGTGGTCGAAGTAGACCTACCATACAACATCATCATTGGACGCCCAGCCCTCGTTGACTTCAAAGCTGTAATTTCCACCTACAATCAGAAAGTCAAGTTTCCCACCCCCGAGGGTACCGGAGAGGTACTGTGCAATGTTAAGGAAGCATGGGAATGCTACATACTTTCCCTTCGAAGCCACAAGCCCAAATCGCCTACCCAAGCAGGTTCCACCAAGAAGTCCGTTGACTTCCCCAAACTAGATGAAGATGGCCCCGAGCGCAAGCGGGCCAAGCTATATAAAAAGAAGAATAAGAAGAGGGCCACGAACAAACCCGTAGATGCTGGGAGTTCTCCCCTCGGAGAGATTGGGGTTTCCTCCTCGGAAGACGAGGATCATATACCCTCAGGAGATACCAGCGGGAGAATTACAGGCAAGAAACGAGCGCTCGAACAGCCGAGGCCTGAGGTGCGGGTGGAACCTACGGAGAGCTTCCTGACCATCGAATTGGAGCCCGGGAATCCAGATAAGATCACGCAAATAGGTTCCAGCCTAGACGGCCCCTCTAAGATTATGATGATTGAGTTATTGTGAGAAAATATTAATGTCTTTGCCTGGAAGGCTTCAGACCTCACTGACATAGATCCGAGCGTTATTATCCACAGGCTGAACGTGGATCCGGCCTTCAAACCTATAAAGCAAAAGAAGAGGGATGTCCATGGGTTCCGGAGGCAAGTCATAGAAGAAGAAGTCAATAAACTACTTGACGCTCAATACATAGAAGAAATTCTACATCCAGAATGGTTGTGCAATGTGGTGCTCCTTCCGAAGAGCGCCAACAAGTGGCGTATATGCAATGACTTCACAAACCTCAACAAGGCATGTCCTAAGGATCCATACCCCTTGCCTAGAATTGATCAGTTGGTGGATTCGACCGCTGGGTGTGAACTTATGAGCATGATGGATGCTTTCCAAGGATATTATCAGATATTCATGGCTCTTGAGGATCGTCCTAAAACTGCTTTCGTAGTCCACATGGGTGTTTATTGCTTCAAAGTTATGCCCTTTGGGCTCAAAAATGCAGGAGCGACATACCAACGCCTTGTCAACAGGATGTTCGAGTGTGAAATTGGAAAGTCCATGGAAGTATACGTGGATGACATGATCGTCAAAAGCGAACGCCAGCATTCCCACCTAGAAGATCTAAAACGAGCGTTCAGTATCCTACGTCGTTACGGTATGAACATAGAAGCGAACCTAGAGAAAATTAAGGCAATCCTGGACATACCCTCACCCCGCAATCTGAGAGAAGTCCAGGTGCTTGTGGGTAAGATCATTTCATTAAACAGGTTCATCTCCCGCTCAGCGGACAGGAACTTACCCTTTTTCAAAATTTTGCGTAACGCTCGCAACTTTACCTGGAGTGAGGACTGCGAGAAGGCCCTGCAGGACATGAAGCGGTACCTTTCGAGCGTGCCTTTGTTGATCAAACCTATCCCGGGGGAGAGCTTGTTTATGTATCTATCAGTTTCCTTGGAAGCCACGAGCGCAGTCCTCGTGGCAATTCGCGAGCGTAAGCATATGCCGGTGTATTATTTAAGCAAGACTCTACAAGGAGCGAAGAAAAGATACATGGAAATAGAGAAATTTGCTTTTGCGCTCGTTAATGCCTCTCGAAGGTTAAGGCCCTATTTTCAAGTGCATTCCATCGTGGTGCTTACAGATCAACCCCTCAGACAGGTGCTTGCAAAGCCGGACGTCTCAGGGAGATTAATTAAATGGTCAATCGAACTTAGTCAATTCGACATCACCTTCGAGCCTCGCACGGCGATACAAGCTCAGGCCGTGGCAGACCTATTGGTGGAACGTTTCAACTTAGATACCGGGCCCTCAGCAGAGGATGGTTTATGGCTTTTGCACACAGATGGCTCCTCGACCTCACAAAGGGGAGGAGCCGGGGTGACCCTCAGGGACCCTCTCGGAGCTAAAGTTGACTATGCGATCAAGCTGGCGTTCCAAGTCACCAACAACGAAGCTGAGTATGAGGCCCTCATCCAGGGGCTCAGGATTGCACTTCAAAATGGCGCCACTCGGGTCACTGCATATGTTGATTCGCAGTTGATCGCGAGTCAAATTGGTGGTTCTTATGAGGCCCGAGAAGCCACTATGGTGCAGTATTTGGCGAGCGCTAAGGAGGTCATAGCCAAGTTCAAGGAATTCCACCTTTTGCAGGTCCCAAGGGCATAAAACGAACGTGCTGACGCTCTCTCAAAGTTTGCATCCGCCCTGGATGGTTTTAGCGAGCGTGCTGTTACGTTTCTTAGAACTGAGGAGCCGCTGATAAGTAGAAGCGGACCTTCGAAGGAGGTGAATATGATTGACCCCTCCGAGCCCTGTTGGCTCGATGAAATTATCAGATTCCTCCGGGATGGGACTAGCCCGAGCGACAAAGTTGAGGCTCGGAAAATCAGAAACAAAGCCCCTCGTTTCTCATTGGACGCCGAGGGCCGGCTATTCAAGCGATCCTTCCAAGGCCCACCGATGAGATGCTTGAGACCCTCGCAGGCCAAGGAAGTTTTAGAACATGTACACAATGGAAGTTGCAGGAACCATTCAGGCGGTTGAATCTTGGCAAAGAAAGTCTTAAGGAGTGGGTTCTACTGGCCCTCGGTCCTGCAGGATGCCATTAGCTACTCCAAGAAATGCCCTAAGTGCCAATTTCATTCTAACACCCCTTAGTTGCCGGCAGCCCAAATGATTTCTATTGATGTTTTGTGGCCTTTTGATCAGTGGGGCATTGATATTGTGGGACCCCTCCCAGTGGCGGTCGGACAAAAGAAATTCGTAATACTTGCTGTGGATTACTTCACTAAATGGGCCGAAGCTGAAGCGGTCGCCAAGATAACGTTCAAGGTGGTTAGAGACTTCATTTGGAAAAACATCATCTGCAGATATGGTATCCCGAGGGTGCTCATCTCAGACAACGAATCCCAGTTTATCGCTGCAGACACGCGGGATTGGTGCTATGAGCTAGGAATTGAACAGCGATTCACCTCCGTGGGTCACCCTCAAGCCAATGGTCAAGCGGTGGTGACCAATCGAACCATACTCCAGCATCTGAAAACGATGCTCGAGAGTAAGAAGGGAGAATGGGCTGAAGAACTTCAAGGAGCCCTGTGGGCATACCGTACTACTCCACGAGCGGCAACGGGGAAAACTCCTTACTCCCTCGTTTATGGCTCCGAGGCTATGATACCTGTGGAAATTGCTCAAGAATCCGCACGCGTTGCCTATTTCGAGCCTGCTGCCAACGAGGCCAATCGGGCGCTCGAATTAGATTTGTTGGATGAGAAGAGAAATACTGCTTGGGCGCGCATCCACAAATACAAAGCAACCGTAGCTCGCCAATACAACAAACGTGTTAAGGAAAGGACTTTCCAGCTAGGGGACTTGGTCCTAAAAAAAGTTGAAGTCTCCAAACATGTAGGTAAGTTGGATCCCAATTGGGAAGGCCCCTTCAAAGTCATTCAGGTACGAGCAAATAACACCTACCTGCTGGAGACTTTGCAAGGCGAGCGTCTCCCTAGGCCATGGAATGCATGTAACCTTAGAAGGTTCTACGTGTAAACATCAGTTTTTGTGATCGCCCATTGGCAGCATGGAGTACTTTCTTTTGACAGAAAGCATGTTGTATTCATTTTGGAAATTGCAAGTATAACAGTAAGCATTTGATTTTTGATTATGTCATTTATTTACTTTCTTATGGGTTAATGATTTAAACAAACGTAAGGCCTACTCCGTGTCTAGCATCCTCCACGTCGAACGGCCTAAGTAATACCCCAATCGTTTTGAATCTACGCTATCTGGGTGTTTGACAAATCGTAAGTGTATAAAATCCTAAGAACGAGCGTGTCAGACGACGGGGGGGCAAAAGGCTTAATTTACGCCAGCGGAGTGCACGCCACTCCGGCTCGGGCTCGTAAAAACCCCGATGACCCTCAACTTCTTGGGTAAGGGCACACTCGTAAAATAATGGATCCCATAACAATCCTTTCATGGGTCCCTCGAAATGACGCTAACCCCACGGTTACGCTCTCTTTGATCCCATACTTAGCAAATCCTATTGTTGATTTCTAAAGTATATACAGCCTAATGGTGCACATTAGTGGGCCAATACTTAGGCAAATCCCCAGAGGTTTCCTAAGTTCAAATTCGAGCCTCATTGTGAGTAGGGCCAGGGAACACCTAGGGAAAACACCCTCGCGCCCGTACTTGCGCCCCTCAAATCGCTAGACGCATTGTAATGGATGCCAGGGCACCCTCAAGGAAACGCCCTCGTGCACACACACATCCATCGCAAGCGCTCAAACAAGAGATATTAATATAAAAACGGCGAATGTAATGGAACAGCATCATTCATCATTTGAAAGTAAAGAAGAAAGTATTCAGACATTCAAGCAGTAAAAAGGGAGTTCGAATATATGGAAAAGCAACTTAGAGGAACCCAAAGTGTTCAGAAAGTAACTGGAGGATTAGGTACAGACATAAAGTTGTTCATAAATGGGAAGAAGAATTTAAACTGGCAAGGGCAAGAGATTAACAGGCAAGGAAGCTTCAATGGGCTGGAGCGTCGGGCTCGGGAGGAGGAGTTGCAAGGGGAACAGGGGCCAACACGTGTGTGCCAGAAGTTTGAGCCTCGCCAGGTTCCTCAACGTCCGCAGTATCCATGATGGTGCCCTCGTCTTCTATTTGGATGGGCTCGGGACCTACAGTGTTGGCAGCAATAAATTCCCGTTGGAGTGTTTCCACCAACTCCTGATATTCCGGCTCCGCCAAGCTCTCAGTAGGATCCTCGTTCTGGACCATGGGCTCGCAGTTTTCATCCAGATCCATGCGCAAGCGCGCGTCAGTCCGAGCGCTCTCAGGAGCCAAGCCCAGTTTGACCATCTGCCCGATAGCCTTGTGGAAGAAGCGCCGAGCGTTGTCAAAACACTGGATGTTGGCTGCAAATATGAAAGCTTTGGAGCGCACAAACTTCGTTACTGCGTCCCAAGAGACCCTCGCAGCCAGGCCTTCCACCTTCCCTTGCAGATCAGCGAGCGCCTTATTGGTAACCTCGTTTTGGCGTGTGCTCTCTGCCAGCTGTGTGCCCAATTCCCCGTTCTGGACCCGCAGTTGGTCACGCTCATCCTTCAACCTCTTATGGCGGTCATCAAGGGTGAGATAAGCTGTGTCCGCCTTCTGCAGATTCTCCCTCAACTGATCCCTCTCAAGGTTGACAGCAGTCAGTTGAGCGTGGATACGATTATAATCCTCTTGCAATTGGACGGGGTCAGAGATGCGCAACAATTTCTTGTATTTGGCCTTATGATTGGAGTAGGCCTGCGCTCGACCCTGCAAATTCTTCAGCCTGGGGATCACCTCCTGGAAAGTCAGTAGCAAAGGCTAGCATTAAAATGGGAACAATGGAAGTGGGAAATCTTCAGAGGACACCAAGGATTTACCGTCAGAAGCGCATGGCAAGCGTCGTCCGCGACCCGAGCGGCGTCATGCTCGTTTAATTTGTCATGATCGGCAGAAAACTGGAGCTTTCCGATGATGTCGGAGAACATGTTGACAGAAAAGGCGCTCTTTTTCAGTAGGACGGGACCGTCCTTCCTTTGGCGCTTGAATCGAGTGTCACCCCGACATCCAATCTTCCAAAATTCTTCATCCTCAGAAGATGAAGTATCGCTGCCCTCACCACGGTGGCCCACGACCACCTCTTTTCCCTTACCTGAGATCGGGAGGGAGTCCGGCATCCTTTTCCTCTTTCCTTGGCGGTCAGCCCAGATGGCTTCATGGATGCGAACCGTTTCCCCCGAGCGATTGAAGGAGCCGCTCGAACTCAGTACCATTGAACCCTCGCGGGCCACCGGTGGAGGAGTAGTCCCGTGAGCGCCGTCGACCGTTAAATCCTCGATGGGGCCCCTAGGGGGGGCTTCGTTCCCCGCGCCTTCACGAGCGCCGTCTCGTCCTCGGCCGGCCCTTCGCCTAGTTCCCCTTCCCTTGGAGCGTTGGGAGGGCGGATTTGCTGTTGTTGCGAGGGCTGAGGGTCGGCGGCGGGTCCTTGGGCGCCCAACATGCGGGAAAGAGCTTCAGCATTCATGCCTCGAGATAGTATTTGAACACCTGCAAACAAGAAGAAACAAGCATCAGAAGTTGGTGGCTTGGATCGCAGATGCAAAAATACAACAATCACACTAAGTTAGGAGGCTACTCTAAAAGTTAGGGCAGCTAGTTCCTAGGATCTAACCATCGAGGGCCATGATGTCAGCGGGAGGGTTGAGTATCATGTCTGGAGGGCAAGATAATCCATAACGGAACAACACCCCCTCGTTCTTCACCAAAGTCTCAGCTTTTATCCACTTCCTCTCACTCCTCATCTCGAAGGCTAATCCCATCGCCCAATCCTCAAAGGCTTTATTTCTCATCCTTTCCCTAATCAAAGGACCCTCGCCGTATATCATCCACTGGTGGTGAACCCCAAAAATCCCCCCGGGGACCCCCACGAAGAAGTACTTCTCCTTCCAATGCTCGCCGTAGGAGGTAGATGGGGAGTCTATCATCTTAAAGCCCGATTTGGCCTGGGCATAATAAAACCCGTTCGTAGGCGACGAGCGTGGCGAGCGGGCTACTTGTATCAAACTGTCGAAGTTGACGATCGAGGCTGCTTGGTTTAAGGCTCTCATCGTTATTATGAAGGTGTTGATTAGAGCTATGCCGTTGGGCAGAATTTGTGAAGGGCAAAGCCCTAGGTGGTGGTAGATGACAGCAGCGGTATGGGCGATAGGGAACCTCAAACCCCCAGCCAGGACTGCATCCCAATAGACCGTCATCATCCCAGGCGGCGGTTGGTTGGCCCTCTCCCCCTCCTCAGGAAGTCGCATGGGAAATACTGCTTCATCCCAATAAGCTTTCGCCCTCAAATCCTCCAAATCTTCGAGCGTCAAAATACTCTCAATCTCATCCGGAGACCTGTCAGTTTGATGGCGATTATCTTGCCTCACTCGAGTGACAGGCTCCTTTCCTCTCCTGTGGCGCCTTCTGGAAGGTTCAGCCTCAAATTGACGCCCGGATGGCCCCGCTTCGCCCTCGGGAGCCATCACGGCCACGGTGATCCTATGATCCTGGGGTCTCACGACACTATTCAACACCGGGAATACTCTCTCTCCCTGCCTCTGCATTTCCATCACGTTATGCATCTCTTCAAAGAGGTCATTCACCCCTCCAGGAGCACGCTCGTTCATCCCTTGAACGACTGCGTCAACCTTTTCATCCCTGGCGTCAGCCGGAGCTTGAGCCACTGGAATCGCCATAGGAACCCCCTCACCTGGGGACGCCCTAGCCAGGAGAACAACTATGGGAACATTGTCGTGAGGGGAAGAGCTCCCCACGGATATCTCGTCAATCTCCCTTACATAATCGTCAGCTTGGCTTCCGGCCATGTTTGCTTTTCGACTTTTGAAGACGGAGTTTCACGCAGAAAACTCAATGAAAGAGAAACTCTCTGAAACAAATTTAACGGTAGAAGGAGACTCTTCACTCAGGGATTTCACTCACTCAACCTAAACCTAATGTTAGTGCGAGGAAAATAAGAGAAATGTTATGGAGTTTTACCTAAAGCTTGAAGAACAGAAACTCGCCAGAATCGGTGAAGGTTGGAGAGTTTTCTCGCTGATTATGTGCTTGAAGGAGGTTGAATGCGTGAAAGAGGCTCCAAAGCCTTGCAGATCCCTATTTATAGGGGTAAAGGCTGACATTAATTAGGGTTTAAGATTTCAAATGGCAATCATTTCCCGCCTAGGAAACCCCCCACTTTTGGTAACCGCCTCACGTCTCCCGGAGTGCACGCGCCCACGTTCCCACTCAGCATTAAATGCGGACATGACTTCAATTAATGCGGTGTCAGGTTGTGTCCATTACAGAAGGCAAACGGTCATTTCTCTAGTAAGGGCTTGACCCTCGGATATTCAAAAATTCAAGGCTCCATTCTTTCTAAATTCTACAGTACGCTCGAAGCGATACTACAGAATTTGGGGGGCAAAATGATGAGACCCAAAATCACACTAGAATCAGAGCCGTCCACGTGTCAACGCTTCGGAGAATGAGAGTCTGGACGCTCACATTACGGGGCTCGCGGGCCTTCCCAGCCCACTTGCTTGCTTATCGGTACAGATCAATGGGCCTCGGCCAACTGCTCAGGTAAAGGGCTCAAGTTGACCGGTTTGACGCTCACATTACGGCCCTCAGGAACACCTTCCTCAAGGGAGTGCCTACCTGATGGCCCTTCCCGATGCTCGGGACTTTGGCGCTCAAGGGTCATCTACCGTGGGGAGGCCATCCGTACACTCTTCGAGCGTCACTAGCGTTCGTGCATGAGCATACCCCATTGCGAGGAATCCGAACCTTAGCGAAGAGGATCTTGGGCCTTCCTCACATACGACCCTCGCCAACAACCTCTGACACATAGGTTGTACGCAACTTGTACCTGACACGCCGCCTCCTTTTCAGAAACGTCCTTCTCACTCCCTCACGGGCTGCCACGTGTTAGGGCAACACAGGTTTGGGACCACACGGTCGATTTACCCATTTACCCTTACCCCTAACATATAAATAGGGGAGAACGCATGCTTTCTCCCCCAAGTGATCTTCTTCAAATTCACGCACTCATACACAGTTCTGGGCATCTTTCCTCTATCTTCTCAAGCTTTATGATTACATTCACCACAGTGGCATCATCCTTGCATCTTATACTCTTGGTGTTATCCTAGCTGGAAGAACCCACGCACAAAAAGGAAACCCAGTTCCTGAGGCTTTCACGCCTGTGATGGTCTTCCCCTTCTCACAAATATTAAAGTGTTATTGCATTTAGGAAGCTCAGATTCCTGCACCATCAACTGCGTTAATATACCAAAAAAACAATCTTTTATCATCCTAATTAATATAAGGCAAAATAGTTATTTTGGTCATATAAGCATGGTCCAAAGTTAATTTTAGTCCTATAAATATTTCGTTTACACATTTGATTATGTATCTTATTAATTTTTAGTACTTTTAGTTTGAATTTATATATTTGGTCGTCGATTAGCATATTTGATCCTTTAATTTTAGCTCATTTTTTTCTTTTTGGTGAAAATTTTAACTCATCTAATTCTACAAAAACTTAATAGAGTGAGAGTAGTTTGTTTATGTGAGTTCAAAATAAATGTATCAAAAATTAACAAATTTATATATAGAAATGAACGTATTAGTGGAATACTTAGACAATTAAAATTTAAATTCTAACCATACTTATACCCAAAAAAAAAAAAAAAAAAAAAAAAAAAAAGCAATTTTATCTTAAAATAATATATGTGTTCCTATGATAGTTATGCACCAAAAGGGTGCGACAAGACGAAGTTCATTTTGTACTTATCTATATCTATGTATATTATAAAAGTGCGAGTTGTTTCTTACAAAATACGGATCGCCTAAAATACCCTCATAATAATTATATGAATAACTATTAGTTAGGGATAACTATGTAATTACATATTATAAATTATTAATAAAATTATATTTAAAAAGTACTTATTAACTTATAATAGGACTCTTGGTAGAATTAAAATTTTTTTAACTTAAAAAATATATATATAGTTTAACAAGGATTATTTTAATACTAATATAGGGTTAATTACATATAGATCCCATGGGAGTATTAGAAATTACAACTTGTGAACCTTTTAGTCAAATAATTACATATACACCTATTGAGGAGTTTGAAAGTTACACAAAATTAGGGTTCTTCTAAATTTTTGATGACATCATCAAACTTTTACTTGATTTTCCTATTTTACCCATTCATTTAGTGTAACAATTTTTATTTTAATAATTATTCCTAACTATATCTAGATTGGTATTAAAAATCTAAATTTAACAAATTAAATCATTAATTAATATGAGATGATATGATTTATCATTTCAAATATTAAATTATATATAATAAATATGAATTTAATGGGTTAAATATAATATTTAGAAAATGATGTTATATAAAGTTATAATATATAATAAATATATATAATAAAGTAATATTTATATATATATATATTAATTACACCACCACCGCACGACAATACATACATACATATATATATATATATATATATATATATATATATATATATATATATATATTAACGTTTTCTAATATTATATTTAATCCATTAAATTTAGATTTTCTATATATATAATTTAATATTTAAAATGACAAAATCATATTATTTTATATTAATTAATGATTTAATTTATTAAATTTAAATTTTCAATACTAATTCAAATATATACTAAATGAAGGGTCAAAATAGGGAAATCAAGTTAAAATTTTGATGATGTCATAAAATATTTAAAAGAACCTTAATCCATGGATGTTTTGTGTAATTTTCAAACTCCTTAATGGGTGTATGTGTAATTGTTTGACTAAGAGGATCACAAGTTATAGTTTCTAATACTCCCATGGGAGTTATCTGTAATTAACCCTATTAATATATTAGTTAATTGTATTCAAAACTTACAATATAAATTGTCTATTTTTTAATTTAAAACTCTATAATTTAAAATGTTATAATAAGATATATCTAACGAATTGAAAAACATTAAATTAATTCACTTTATAATTTTAATAAAATTTGATAATTAATTAAAATAAAATATGATCTAAATTGAATGAGTTAAATAAGATAACTTTCAATAAATCAATCCTAATGTAATTCTAATTATATAACTCCATAATTCTAATTATCTAAGTTCATAAACTTTCTTTAATTATAATCATATTATAATTTTATAAACATATCTAATTATCAAAATAAAATAAATGAATAATTTATATAAAATAATTTTCAATTAACTAATATTAATATAATTATAATTATCTAAATATAATTAACAATAAAATATTTCATTAGTTTATATAATAAAATATAAATTAAATGTGTAAATTTTATTTAGATAGGATAAGGGATAATTACAGTTTTCGTCATCCAACTATGCCACTTATTCTCTTTTGGTCCCCCACTTTTCAATTTTACAAGAATGGTCACTGAACTACCACTTTTTTTACACATTTGGTCCTGCCGTTAGCCTTGTCGTTAAATGTAACGGAAATTACAGTTTCAGGCCAATTTTGGCGCCGTTTTCTGCGTTTTCCCTCATTTCTTCCCCTTGTTGCGATTGTGAAGTTATCCAAGGTGAGTATGTCAAGCGGATCCACTGCATGGAGTACACAAAGGCAAAATTTCCCCATTAAGCGAGTTTTTTGCAAATGTGGCTCCGAACCAGCACCCAATGAGGTTCATAAGTCCAATAGTGATGGAAACGGATGTTGACGATTGACAAAGGCAGCCCAGGGATAGTTCCCTTGATGAATCCTTCTTTCCATGCATGTTTGGAGATTTTGATGGTTTCGATTGACTCTGGCCCGAATCGGAAACCTTAGACAGCATTAGGCCCTCTTATGATGGCTATAACCAATCCCACCAAAAAGACTATGAAAGCAGAGGGAAGTGAGCAGATCACTTTCTTGACTTTCCTCCATTTTTGATCCCTCATCTCTAAATCATCAACCTCACAGTTAGCCTCGTTTTCGGCTTCTTCTTGCCATGGCCCGTCTACTATTATGATGAAACAGGCACAAATGAGGGCCAAAATCAATCCATCCGATCCGAGCTATGGCCTCTCTCCTAAAGATTTCGACTTTGAGAAATTTTGAACCTTTCTGATGTACTTAACAGTCGTCATTGCGAAATTCAAGCCCTGAGCAAGCTGAATGCCTCTAACAACGGATAATGGAATCAATTTAAGCCGTCATTGCGAAATTCAAGCCCTGAGCAAGCTGAATGCCTTTGAGAAATTAGGTATTGCTCCGAACCAGCACCCAATGAGGTTCATAAGTCCAACGGTGATGGAAACGGACGTGGCCGAAACATCCTTATGCAGGAAAAGGTCAGTTGACACCTTGGAGAACTTCACAGTCGCAACAAGGGAAAGAAATGAGAGAAAACGTAGAAAACGACCCCAAAATTCGCCTGAAACCGTAATTTCGGTTAAATTTAACGCCAAGGTTGACGGCGGGACCAAATGTGTAAAAAAAGTGATAGTTCAGCGACCATTCTTGTAAAATTGAAAAGTGGGGGACCAAAATAGAATAAGTGACATAGTTGGATGACCAAAACTGTAATTATCCCGATAGGATAATTAACATAGTCTATATATATTAAATAGTATAAATAGGGTTTCTGATTTCTTACATTTAATATATACCACAATTTAGAATTACAGATCGTCAGACCAAAGTTACTTTAAATTAAGAATTCTAAGGAAACTTAATACGTGTGGATGTAAAAATAAGATATAATTTAATTTTATAAATTATTTTTATTGTGTTCAATTAAACATTCCTTGAGTTGTTTTATATTAATTTACTCTTTTAATTATTTCTACTATATATATATATAAAATAAATAGTAAAATATTAATATAAATCTTAAATAATGTTCGTTAGAGAAATATAAATAAAAAAATGGAATACAAGATCAATAGCAAATAGAGAATTAAAAAGAGATAAAAAATAGTTGATTTTGATGTATATTGATGCACATACCAAATTAAGGACAAACCCAAATAACATTTTGATTCAATAATGATGGCACTCAATGATCAGTTGTTAATTGTATCATTTAGTGATCATGATTTGAAAGACGTCACAAATTTTTTGAGAAAAGTTATAAAATTTAAAATATCACTTATTCAGTAAGGAGATTTCTGAAAATGTGGTTGGACATAATCATACAATCAAGTTTCAAAAGAAATGGTTGTCATATGCTCATATTTTGATAGTTTTTGGGTTAAAATATAAAATTATAACATACAATCAACTTGATCAATTTTTTGTGTAAAAATTTTTTATTAGGAAAAGAATCCCCAACTTTATGAGTGAGTTATAAAACACATGGTGCATAAATCATGTAGATGAAATAACTTAAATAATTTTTGTACGATGGATGGAGAATGTAAATATTGTTACTCATATTCATATTATGAAAACAGAACGCAAGGTAAAGATGGATATCCGATCTGTGGAAGGAGAAGAATCGCACTGATGGTCCAAGATCGCAATAAACAACTTTATAACCAATTTGTAGTACCTTATAATCCATATCTCTTATTAAGTTATAATTCTCACATTAACGTCGGGATTTTCTTAGAGTGACAATTGTGAAATTTACAAATATATTTATAAAGGACATGACAAAGTGTTAAATATAGGACTTTGGGTCATTGCTCTAGAACAATGATCATTGAACAGTTTTCAATGTGAGCGAAAAAGCGGAAAAAAAAATAAATTTATAAAAAATTTATAGAGCATTATGTATGAGAAACTAATGTAAATATTCGAAAGATTTGGAGAAATAATTGATGACAGAATATAACTAACTATTACAAGAAGGAGAGATTATTTAGTTTTAAGACTTGAGAATTACTTGACTCCAATTTAGGGATAAATATAAACGTTTCTTTCATCTCTCAACCATAACGAGAAGAAAGAGGCTTCACTCAACCATAACGAGAAGATGAATGAGTAACCAATAATGACCAACTAAAGCACACATGGGAGTACTACACCAAACTATTCGGTGGATATACTATCGAAAAGGTGATGAGTGTTGGTATTAGCTTGCACCAACGATAAGGTGGCATGTACCTGTATAAAGCGCTAGCCATTATAATCCCCACATCACCTATTATTTCGAGCCTACTTTTTTCAAACCTATTAGGATATAGTAAGAGACGCGGTGGTGAAATTCATCAATAATTGCATAGAGAGATATCAATTCCCAATAAGGCTTATCAAACGTTTATTTATCAGATTTTGAAAGTTAATTCTCCAAAAATTTAAACGAGATTCGGCCCATTACGTTGTGTAACGTATTGCTCAAAATGGTCACGAATATGATTATACCCCGTTTAAGCCGTATATCAAAGAAATTGTGAGCCCAAACCAAAATAGTGTTTTTCTCGATCGAGACACCCATTACAATATCTTGATGTTTCAAAAAGTGTTATGAATGATACATCACTCCAAAGAAAGAAAAAAAAGGGGATAGTGCTGAAATTTAATCTTGAAAAGGATACAACAAAGCTCAGTGAAATGTTCTAAAGAAAATCTAACTTTATTCAAATTCCATACAAAAATCATCAATATCAGTAGAGAAAAATTGAGGGGATACAACCGGAGATTTTTTGGAATAGTAAACCGACCGAGGATCTATGGATGTGTGGTATTAGATAAGGTAATCACTCTCGCCTTATTTATTTGTACTTTACATGGAACAACTTACGTATATGATTTAGGAGGATATTTTAGTCGGGTACTAGAAGCTAATTAAGGTATGTCAGAGATCACATTGGAATAGTAAACCGATCGAGGATCTATGGATGTGTGGCATTAGATAAGGTAATCACCCTCGCCTGATTTATTTGTACTTTACATGGAACAACTTACGTATATGATTTAGGATGATATTTTAGCCGGACACTAGAAGCTAATTAAGGTATGTCAAAGATCACATCTCACACTTGCTTTTTACGAACAATATAATATTAGGAGCTAAAACTACTGTAGATGGAACAAAATGTATTTAAAGTATGGTTGGGGCATTTCATATATGATTGAGAAGGCTATTTCAATCGGACAATGAAAGTCAATTATGGTATGTTAGAAAGACCCTCACATCTCTCACTTGATTTGCAAATCTATTATGGATGGAGCGATGTGCATCCATTGTGTGGTTGAAGTGTTTTGCAAGACATCGGGCCTCAAATTGAACTTCAGCAAATCACATGTATTGTTCGCACCTTATGTGTCATTGGACACGAGCCTCAACTTATAGCTTCTCGAACATGGAAGGGGATTGATAGAAGCACTCAGATGGTGGAACCATTTATGGAATAGGTGTCTTTATGGAATGATAGATGATTATCACAAGGAAAACTCACCAAAATCATTGCAGATAACATTAATGAGAAGGATAAAGAACTTAATTATGGTATGTAATTTCATTGGCAAGGATAAAAACTAGAACCTTAATAAGCTGAAAATAGTACTGCCCAAGAAAGAGATGACTAAGATTCTTAGCGTCCCAATTGCGCTGCATGATAATGGAGACTAGAAACTCTGTATTGGGTCGGTTAACAATAAATTTTCCTATAAAACGGTCTATAGTCTGTTTATGGAGGATAAGACATATGTGAAAATCAGAGATGAACTTGAAAATCACCTTGGCCCATTGTTGCTTTGCCAACATAATAGCTTGCTCATAAATGTACTGAAGTATGACTGGAATTTTGGGGGATGTAATGTATATACATGTTGCACAAGATGTGGAGATCTGGACCGCGTGTTGAGAAGTCATCTGTTGGCACTCTGGGTGTGGGAAAAGATTGTTAATGCATAGACTGATCTTCGTGGATTGTGAGGGTCGAGCGAGCTCAAATAGAGCTTTAATAGCAAAATTCAAAGCGGCGTATTACCAGAATGTTCAGAGTGAATTGTTTTAATTTTGACACTTTGAAATTTTTAGAAAGCACGAAACTGGTGGAGCTATCAGAATATTGTGAAGTCTAAGAGCGTCATTTTTCGCCACATAAAAGAGTTATCTGATGCCTCAATACTAATCAGTGAGGACAAAAGACACAAGCAAAATAAAATATTCGTTGAGTAGTCGTGGAATAAATTTGATAAGGGATTCAGTTAGGGAGGTCATTCAAGATGACAACGAAAGATGAGTGCTAGGATACACTATGAATCTTCATAACGATTCAATAAATGTGGCAGAGTTATTGGGTTTACATGGGGGATTTGACATTAGCTTGGAAGAGGGCACTTCTCAAAGAATAATGTGGAAATTGATTCGAACATGGTGGTGAAATGGATGACGGAGGATATTGAAAAGACCCATGAAAATTTTAATTTTTTATTAGTGAAATATACTCCACGAATTTTGGAAAACTTGGATTAAACATGTATCGAGAGAAAAAAAAATTGATGTGAATACTTTTAGTACCTTAATTTATTTAATAAATATAATAACCAACCTTATTTAAATAAACTAAGGGTTAAACGTGCAACGCACGTTCGTTTCACTAGTATATTATAAAAGTGCGAGTTAGGTTTTTTGGTTTCTTGAAACTTTGAGATCGGCCAAAATATCCTTATTATAAGTTTTTTAGTAAAATATAATTAAGGGTATTTTTGTAAAATACTAAATTGATACATGAATATTCTTTTTGTGATCGACCAAAATACCCTTATTGTAAGATTTTTAGTAAAATACAAATAAGGGTAATTTTGTAAAATACTTAAATACATAATTATTCTTGCAAGATATTTCGTTCTAATCAAACTCTTAATTATCTTCATGTAATTCTAATCAAAATATAATTGTATAAATCTTTTTTTAATTATAAAACATTATATAATTATAATCTTATGAGCTTTTGAATAAATTAGTTCTAATAATATTAATTATATCTTATAAGATTTTTAACATTATTATGTCTTGTATGTTTAGGAGAAGGAAAACCGTGCACAATTCAATTAATAAATTAACTCAGAATAAATTAAATAAGAGTGATAGGGTACTATTACATACAATTTATTCTTTAGGGAGGGCAACACAAAATCAAAAGATCACATACAATTTATTTTTTGGGGAGAGAACACAAAATTAGAAAACTTAAAAACCAATTGTAAGTATTCAATAATTTGAATATTTGTTTCCTTTTGCTTCTTTTGATGCAACTACTCTAATTGTAAATTTGAATATTTGTTTTCTTCTTTTTCTTTTGACATGAAACTACTCTAATTAATAAAAGAGAGAGACCTCCAAGAAAACCTACGATGGACACATGCCTGTTTAACCAAAAATAATAATTAAACGAACAGTTTGGGTTTTTTGAATTTTGGGTTTTACAACTCAAAGTTGAGCAGTTTATTCTAGATTAGTATATCGACAAATTGAATTTAGTGAACAAATTTAAATCCCTATGTTAAATTATTGATCTAAAATAACCGTTCAACTTTATGATAATTGATAACAGAGCAATATTTTAATCAATATGCAAAAAAAATAGTTAATTTATGTTAAACCGGTGAACAGTGTTTAGGGAAGGATAAAACAAAAATATGAATATTCTAAAGTTGTATTTATGTGAAGAACTATGGGGCAAATAATGGACCAGAACTATTAGGGCACACAATAAATATTTTAATCAAACTTTTTCAAAAATAATTTTAATACCTTTATATAATAGTTATAGCAAAGAAATATAATATAAGACGAGAACTATTAACGTGAAGATATATATTCTAATGTAAGATTCTAGAAAATTCTTATAGGATAAACATAGTCTTTAATTCCTCTTGGAGAAATTAAAACTATATCCCAATAATAATTGTGTTAATAATTTTTAGTCAGGGATAATAATGTAAATAAATGTTATAATATATTAAATTAAATATGTTAAAAGAGTACGTATTAACTTAAAATATGACTCTTCATAGAATAAAATTAAGACCTATGATGCACGGACACGGACACGGCGACACGGATACGACACGACACGGACACGGCTACACGGATTTTTTGAAAAATTTACGACACGACACGGCTATATTATATATAAATAAATAAATTATATATATATATATATATATATATATATATATATTTATATAAAATAAAATATTATAAAAGTATTTAATATTACAAACTTAAATAACATATATTATTTTCCAATTCAACATTAAAATCATTAAAAATAAAATTAATACATTTTTTATATAATAATATTATGAAAAAACTGAATTTAAATTAATTAATATTAAACTTTTTTTAGCAATTTTATATAATAATAATTATTATTTTTTAAATATACCCTCAAATATTCAGGAAATATAAATTAAAAATTATTTTTTTTTGAATTTTTCGTGTCGCCGTGTCGGACACTTCTTAAGCCATGTCGGATATTTCTTAGGCCGTGTCGGACACGTGTCCGCGCCGTGTTCGAGTCGTGTCCCCAGCGTGTCGGAATTTTTTTTTTTAATTTTTGGACATATTTTGCCGTGTCCGACACTGCACGGGGTAAATTTTCGGAGTGTCCGTGCATTAGAGATTAAGACTCCTTCAATTTCGAAAGTATATATATATATATACACATAGTTCAACAACTTGAAATATTTATTATAATAAGAAATGCTAATGAATTGGAAAATAACAAATTAATTCACTTCATAAATTTTGATAATGAGATGTTTAAAGTGTGTATCTTCCATTTTTGTGTAAAAGATCTTACATCGATTATATATAATAACATGTTTTGTGATTAAAAAAAAATCCTTCAACAATAATAATTGAAAAAAAATACAATTTTAATCTTATTGACGGTAAAAATACATGTTTCTTTAATACATTATTTCCCGTGTATGAAGTATTTTGGATTAGTTTTCCGTTATATAAAATTTTTGTTACTTAAACGTAACATAATATTTACTAACACGTCGGATAAGAATCACAATTACAATACATTAACAAAAATGAAGTTATATATGTTGAATGCATATTTCACAAAGAACGAGCAATAATATTTCTAAACAATAAATCAGAGAAGGGGGCCAAAATAGTAATTATGTTCATAATTTTTAATTAAAAATAATTATGTAAACACATATTATAAATTATTAATTTAAAATATTAAAAAAAGTACTGATTGTGGCTTAAAATAGAACTTTTTGTAGAGTAAAATTAAAACTACTTTAATTTATAAAAAAAGCTATAGGTAGTTTAACAAGAATTCTTTAATGTTAATATATTAGTTAAATGTAATTAAGTTTAATATTATAAGTTACCCATTTTTTCCGTCTAAGGCCTATAATTTGAAATTTTTATTATAATCAGAGGAATGAATTATAAGATAATAAATTAATTCATGTTATAAATTTGACAGTTGGTCGTTTTCAATTACATATTGTTAATGTGTGTATCTCTTATTTTTATACAAAGATCATATATAGGAGTTTTATAATAACATATTTTATGATTGAAGAATTCAACAATGTTGAGTAGGAAAAATACAATCTGATAATATATATAAGATTTTAATTTGATACTATATTTGTATAGTCCCCCAAGATTTTAATTAATTTTATTAAAATTTTGTCGTTTCAAGGCCTAGAATTTGAAATGTTATCATCATAAGAGATATCTGACGAATTAGAAGATAACAACTTAATTCACATTATACGTCTTATATTTATATAAAGATCCTATATATAAGTTATAAACTAATATAATTTGTGAATGGAGATGGAGAAGACATGAGCACTTCACGGGCGTTGTTAGTGCTACTTACTACTTGTGTTTTTAGGGGAATACTATCCGTTTTAACCATATTTGGAGGAAAAATTATTAGGATTAGTTTGTACAATGCTAATTGATGTACAAGTGATTTTTCTCTCTAAATTGGCCATATATAGCATAAAACATAAGTTAAAGGTATTTTCTATCCATGCACATGAATCACACATTTTTTCCATCCAAAAATTAACAACTAACCAAAAAATATTTTTAAAAGTTTGGGACTAAAAAGATTTAATGAAAATAACAATGCACACAATGCAACAATTCACACCGTTTGAGACTAAAATTGTACTATTTTCGTATAAATCTAATATAAGTGTACTAGAGTGATGAATACAGTATCAAAAAATAAAATTTCTGTTATCAAACGGAATACATTATCTTTCTCTAAATACACTCACAAATGATTATGTTTAAGAAATATTAATCATTAATAGATTATGAACATAATCAAATGTAGTGATGACAATATTAATTGATGTTAAGTGTGTGATTGAGAAGTACAAAAGAATATTGAGAGTTAGTCGAGAGGACCTAGAGCAAAGACGACTAGATAGGATCCTATCATGCTCGTGGTCAAGAGAGAGATAGATAGTGACCATGAAGGAAGTCATGGTATGAAATTAAGGGGTTTGAACGAGGTTTATACTTACCTAAAAGATAATTTGTACATATTACCAATACAATTTTGTATTATAACCGCACATATCTTTTCTATCAAAAAAAATTAACAATGAACCTCAAAATATTTGTGAAAGTTTGGGAATAAAAAGGTTAATAAAAATAACGGTGCATACTATGCAATGATTTGCACCCTTTGAGACTAATATTGTACTATTTCCATATAAATCTAATATAAGTGTATTAGAGTGATGAATACAAACTCAAATAAATAAAATTTCTATTATCAAACGAAACACATTACCTTTTTCTACATGCACGCACAAATGATCGTGTTTAAGAAATATTAATCATTAATAGATCATGAGCATAATCAAACGTAATGATGACAACATTAGTTGATGTTAAATGTGCGATTGAGACGTACGAAAGAAGAGCGAGAGTTGGTCGAAAAGACCTAGAACAAAGACGACTAGATAGGACCCTATCATGCTGGTGGTCGAGAGAGATACACAGTGATATTGGAAGAAGTCATGGTATGAAATTTATGGAGGTTTGGATGATGCTTATACTTAACCTAAAAAATAATTAGTACATACTACCAATAACAATTTTGTATTATAATTAATCAATTAATAAAAGTAAATAGTTAAATTTCAAATGAGATCTCATTACTATATTTAAAATCTAAATATTTGATATTTTTAAATAATTTTACTTTAATAATTTAATAATTAAAAATTTTAGATAAATCATATATTTAATGTGCAACACACATTATTTTACTAATTATTATATTATAAACGTAAAAATAGAGTTTTTGGTTTCCTACAACTTAGTGTTCGCCCAAAATATCCTAACGATTATACCGTTAACAATGTTTAACTAAAAGGTGAATTGATAAATACATCTATATATTATTATATTTAAAATTTTAAAATAAACTTATGAGTTTTCTATGGTTCTTTAATGAATTAGAATTAAAACTCTTCCAATCTACAGAAACATATAGAGTATCATATTGATGATTCTTTTTAAATTATTAATTAAATTTCATAGTTAATATTTGAATTATAATTGGATACAATGTTGAGAAAATGGGAGAAATGGGATCAGAATGACACGGGTAGTCCCTGTCCTTAAAGTGTTAATCGCCCCTACTCTCTGAGTTTGCTAAAGGTTGCAGACGATTTACTTTTAGGATATATGTCAAGCTGGAAAGAGATGAATTCAGACAATAGCAATTTGCCAGAATTCAGGTGAGTTTTGCTGTGTCTGTTTCAGGTGAGGGAAGGAGCTATTTATAGCTCTCAAGTTGGCCAAAAATAAAACTGCAGTAGGAATATTGAATGGATTAATTTCAGGTGTAATGACCTGAAATTCAATCCCAATGAATGCCCACTACTCAGCTGTTACAGATGCCAACGGACTGATTGGATGTATCTAATATAAGTGTATTAGACTATCACCATATAGTCAGCCGTACTTTTGGAGTAAATGCACCTGTCAGCACTGTTATACTTGAATCCGAATTTCAAGATAGCAGTGTCAAACTTCTCGTGCCACTGTTTTGGTGCTTGTTTTAGACCATACAGGGATTTGACTAACTTACACACTTTATTTTCTGTTCCCGGTGCTATAAAACCCTCAGGTTGTTCCATATAGATTTCTTCTTTTAAATTTCCATTTAAAAATGCTGTCTTTACGTCCATTTGATGAACAAACAGATCGTAAAGAGAGGCTAAAGCAAGAAGAATTCTAATGGACGCAACTCGAGCCACCGGTGCATAAGTGTCAAAGTAGTCAATCCCTTCTACTTGTCTAAATCCTTTGGCCACTAATCTAGCTTTAAAAGCTGAGATAGTGCCATCAGTGTTTCGTTTTCTTCTAAATACCCACTTGCACCCAATGGGTTTAGAACCACGAGGTAAGTCTGCTAATACCCAAGTATTATTACCCAAGATTGAATCCATTTCATCGTTTACAGCTTCCTTCCAAAAGGAAGCATCTCGAGAAGCCATAGCTTCTGAAAATGTTTTAGGATCCGTCTCAAGTGAAAATACATATGGTATTTCACTTACCATTTTATTATCTTGGTCCCCCTCCACCAAGAATAATAAAGCATCAGAAGAGATAAAGTCTTTATCTAAACTTTTCTCTTTTCTTGGTCTAGTACTCCTTCTAGGCTCAACTTGTTGTTTAGGAACATCGTTTTCCACAACCGGCCTTATAGGACCTCTAGGCTCAATTTGGAGTGGCACAGATTCGTTTCCAACATCTTTTGAAAACGTATTTTCGAAGAATTCCACGTCCCTGGATTCAGTTATCACGTTAGACTCCAAATCGAGAAGTCTATAGGCCTTGCTATTAAGGGCATATCCAACGAATACACTTTTAATAGCTCTAGCCCCTAACTTAGTCCGTTTAGGATCAGGAACCCGAAAGTAAGCCACACACCCCCACACTTTGAAATAACTTATGTTGGGTTTTCTGCCTTTCCATATTTCATAGGGACTAGACTTCACAACAGTACTAGGCATCCTATTTAGAATATGGCACGCAGACAGAAGGGCTTCACCCCACAAGTTTTGAGGTAAATTTGCATGATTTAACATGCAATTTATCATATCCAGAAAGGTACGATTTTTCCTTTCAGCTACACCGTTCTGCTGGGGTGTATAACCGGCAGTTGTTTGATGTATGATACCACTTTCTTCGCAAAGTGTATCAAAGGCATTTAAACAGTATTCCATGCCTCGATCAGAACGTAAAACCTTAATCTTCTTCTCAAGTTGGGTTTCTACTTCTGATTTGTATTTCACGAAAGAACTAAGAGCTTCATCTTTAGTTCTTAACAAATACACATAGCAAAAACGACTAGCATCATCAATAAAAGTGATAAAATACCTTTTACCACCTCTAGTTAAAATTCCATTTAACTCACAAATATCAGTATGAATTAAATCTAATATTTGTGATTCTCTTTTAACACTTGGAAAAGGCTTTCTTACAATTTTTGATTTTGCACATATTTCACACTTATCAAGTTCGTTTTTACCAATATCAATCAATCCCATTGCATGCATATTTTTCAAATTCTTTGCACTAACATGTCCTAATCGACTATGCCATAAAGAAATTGAAGAAATCATATAAGCAGAAGCAGAAATTATATTATTGATAGACATCTTATACATCCCATTACAAGCATAGCCTTTTCCAACAAATTCACCATTTTTCATGATGATGACTTTGCCAGACTCAACAGAAATTTTAAAACCTTTCTTATCTAACAAATCAACAGAAATTAAACTTTTCCTAACATCTGGTACAAACAAGACATTAATCAAAGTTAATTTCTTTCCGGAGGTAAAGTTGAGTTCGACAGATCCTTTGCCTCCAACACTGGCTTTGGAGTTGTTTCCCATCTGAACCTCTTGCCCAACAGTTTCTTCAAAGGTCTTGAAAAGCCTTCGATCGTTGCAAATGTGAACGGTAGCTCCAAAATCTAACCACCAGCCAGAAAGTTCACTTGCCATGTTGATTTCAGAAATCATAGCCACATCGAGGCTAAGATCAGTCACCATGGCAACTAGGTTCTCCTCAACCATATTTGCAACTCCGGATCCACTCTTCCGTTGTGGGCATTCTCTCGCATAATGTCCTGTTTCTCCACAAACATGACACTTGCCTTTTCTTTTGTTAGCAGCATTAGAAGGTTTAGGCTTCTGTATGATTTTCTTAAATTGTCCAGAATTCTTTTTAACACCAAAATGTTTCTTTTTAGCAGAATTTCCAGATTCAACAAAATTCACACTCGATTGTCCTTGAACCAAATTCTTTCCATCGCGTTTCCGATCCTCCTCTTCAATACGCAGATGTTTTTGAATTTGTTCCAAGGACAAATCCTCAGATTTATGCATCAAACGCTTTGCATAATCTTTCCAGGCTGGAGGAAGTTTTGCAATGATTGCACCAACCTGGAATGTTTCTGGAAGGACAATTTTAACCATCCTGAGTTTATTAACGATTACCTGGAGCTCATGCACTTGCTCCAGAATCGGTTTGTTGTCAACCATCTTGAAATCCAAATATTTAGAAACTAAATATTTGTTAGTACCTTCTTCCTCAGCCTTGTATTTGTATTCCAAGGCCTCCCAGAGCTCTCTAGGCGACTTCACGTTTGTGTATAGATCATACAGCCTGTCAGAAAGTGTGTTGAGGATGTGACCACGAGCCAACTCTTCGTCTTCAGCCCTTTTCCTCCTTTGCTGTTGAAGAGTCTCCACAATCTCTTGGTGGATCTGCATAGCATTCCTGGAAGGACCTGTTGCTGTGTTGGGAGGAGCAGCAACTCCTGTTGTCGGAGGATTGGCAGGAGGAGCACCACCAGCTTCAGTGGTTGGTGGATCCAAATCAACAGGCTGCTGGGGAGCAGGAGGATCTTCTGGAATAGGTGGCAGGCTGGGATCCAGAACATAAGCCAGCTTCAAAACGGTAAGCAGGAACTTCATCTTGTCTTGCCAGCGGCTGAAATTGTTTCCATCGAAGCGATCCAATTTCTGCTGGTTCATGATGCGGAAGGATTCTGATTCCATCTTCACACGATTAACACTTTAAGATTGTTGAGAAAATGGGAGAAATGGGATCAGAATGACACGGGTAGTCCCTGTCCTTAAAGTGTTAATCACCCCTACTCTCTGAGTTTGCTAAAGGTTGCAGACGATTTACTTTTAGGATATATGTCAAGCTGGAAAGAGATGAATTCAGACAATAGCAATTTGCCAGAATTCAGGTGAGTTTTGCTGTGTCTGTTTCAGGTGAGGGAAGGAGTTATTTATAGCTCTCAAGTGTTGGCCAAAAATAAAACTGCAGTAGGAATATTGAATGGATTAATTTCAGGTGTAATGACCTGAAATTCAATCCCAATGAATGCCCACTACTCAGCTGTTACAGATGCCAACGGACTGATTGGATGTATCTGGACATTGGTTCAAAAGTCTAAGCTTTTGGACTGGACTAGGCCGGCTCTGGCTCAAAAAGTAAGGCTCTGGGCTCGGAGGCGAGGCTCCAAGCTCCTAGGGACGATGCGCACGTGCGAAGTGCAAAGTGCGCCATCAAACGCCACATTCGCCCATGCCCGGCCCCGGCCCGTGCCCGTGCCCGTGCCCGTGCGCGGGCGGTGCGGTGCACCGCACCGCGAGTGAGCCCATTAGTCCTCTCTTAGGTCCCATAATTTAATAACACATACAGCATTATAATATATAAAGCTGCCTACTTAGTGTTATTTTTCCAATGTGGGACACAAAAACCAATGCACATTTTTCCAAACAACTCTTGATATGCCTTTGCATAATTATTGATTAATTCTCCGACAATTAATCATATATATATTAATTCTCCAACAATTAATTATATATATATGCACAACATATTCAACATACAATCTATTAAATAATTGAATTTATCAGGTGAGAAAAAATATCATCCACAAAATATGAAAGCTTTAAAAACATAACTTGAAGTTTGACTATTACCAATATACTAAGGTAAGTAATTAACATTTTGTTATCAATTTAATAAAAAAAATTACTCTTTAAGTTTGAACCAGTACTCTAAAACAGCGCTTAGTGAACACTTTTCAATGATACTTTAAGGTTTTTTTTAATTATTTTTATTTTTTATTTAAGAGAATCAATGTTGGTTCCCCAACTACCCCCGATGATACTTTAAGTTGGAACTATTGTTCTAATACAATGGTCAATTAATACTTTTTAATATGCTCGAAAAATAAAAAAATAAGAAAATTTTTTAAAAAGAATTTTCAAAGCATTATATATAAGACAAACAAGATAATATTGAATAGATTTGAAGAAAGAATTGATGACGGATGTAACAAACTATTGAAACAAGAACATATTATTTGGTTTCAAAAGTTGAGACTTAATTGACTCAAATTTGGGGATAAAAATACACGCTTCTTTCATCTCTCAAACATAACAAGAAGGAGGAATTGGATAAATGCTTAAAAATAGGCGATGAATGGAATAATGAATAACTTAAGCAACACACTTGGGAGTACTACACCAACCTATTCTATGGATATACCATCGAAGAGGTCACGAACTCTAAGGCGGTAATGGAAAGATAACTTGACAAGAACGACCTCAAATGAGGAAATTAAACCCTAAGGGTAGTGAAGAGCATCCACCCATATAAAACGTTAGGATCAGATGGTTTCCAAGCTACTTTTTCAAAACCTATTAGGACATAACAATAGACTCTCGGTGATGAAATTCATTAATCATTGCATGGAGAGAAAATTATTTCTCATGGAGGCTTGACGACATTTATTTGCCAGATTTTGAAAGTTAATGCTCCAAAAAAAATAAGTGAATTTCGACCCATTAGGTTGTGCTACATATTGCTCAAAATTATCATCAAGATGATTTACTCCAGATTAGGCCATATATCAATAAAATTATGAGTCCAAACTAGAATAACTTCAATACCGACTGAGGTAACCATGACAATACTTGGTACTTCAGGAAGTGTTACACGCGTTACATCACTCCAAGGATAAAAAAGGGGCGCATTGTTCTAAAATTGGATTTTGAAAAGACGTACGACAAAGTTTGGTGGAATTTTCCAAGGGAAACTCTAATTTTCTTTGAACTACCAACAAAAATCATCAATATCATCATGAGCGAAGTGGAGGGGATAAAACCGAAGATTCTATGGAATGGGGAACTGACGGAAGCTATAAGGATAACATATGGCATTAGCAAGGGAATCTACTCTAGCTTTATTTTTTTGTGCTTGATATGGAAAGATTTATGTATATGGTTGAGAAAGTTATTTCGACCAAATAATGGAGGCCAATTGCTATATGTTGGGGAGACCCTTACATCTCACACTTGCTTTTCGTGGACGACTTAATGTTTTGAGTCAGAGTTACCGTGGATGGAACGATGTGCATTTAAAGTGAGGTTTGGGCATTTGCAAGGTACCAGATCTCAAATTGAACTTGAGCAAACCACAAGTATTGTTCGCACCTTATGTGTCAAATTATTTAGAGCAACAGGTTGGTGGAATTTTGGGTATGGAAAGTATAACCAACTTAGGGAACAAGGGGGTACAGATGAACTTTTGTCGAAACTATATTGAGCTTTTCTCAAAGGTGATTGAGAGAGTAAAAAAGCTCCTATGGGACAGAAAGCCAAAATGCTAAACATTTTCAGACATTTACATTTATTCGGCTTATCATGAGCTCAAATCCCATCTACTGTATACCTATGAATTGGCTCCCCAGTCGCAAGTTTCTTTAAGTGACTAGTATAACGAAGGAATGAACCCATCTTATAGGGTGAAAGCATGTGACTAAAAAGAAGCGAGAATAGGGATTGGGTGCTAGAGAAGCCTAAAAAAATAGAATGATGATGTTCGCTAAAATAGGATGGGGAATGCTCAACAAGGTGACAACGCTGTGGAGCTAGATATATAAGAAAAGATATTTAGGGGGGGGGGGGGGGGGGGAGGATATTCTTAAATGTAAGCCTCAACTTTTGGCTTCTCGAGCATGAAAAAGGATTGTTAGAAGTATTTGGCTGACAGAACCGTTTACAAATATTTGAGGATTGAAAATGCTGATTGGGTGTCATTATAGAATGATAGATGGTTATCACAAGACAAACTAGCCGACGTATTGAAAGTTAACATTTATGAGGAGAATAAAGTTCTTATGGCATATGATCTCATTGGAATAGATAAAAAATGAAACATAGCTAAGCTAAAAACAAAAGGGGACAAAAATTAAATATAAATAATATAAAGTGTGTTGAAACTAACGACAATTTCTCCTATAAAATGGCCTATAATATACTTATGGTATCGAACGAGATATGCAAGAAAATACTAAAAATGAATTTGAAAATTATCTTGCCTTTAAAAGTTCAAGATTTTCTTGCGACTTTGCCAACATGATAACTTACACATGAATGCATTGAAGTATAACTGAAAATTTGGGGAAAGCGATATACGTACAAGTTGTTGTACAAGACGTGAAGATGTGGATCACGTGCTGAGAAGCTGTCAGTTTGCACTTTGGGTGTGAAACAAGATTGTTGATATGTAGACTGGTCGAAATCTTTGTGGCTTGTAAGGTTCGAAATGGCTCGAAAAGAGCTTTTAATAAAAAAGTTCAAAGCAACATGTTACCTGACTGTCCTGGGTAGATTGTCTTGATCTCAACGCTCTACAATCTTTGAAAAACACGAAACTGATGAAGCTATTAGAATATTATGAAGTTTAGAAACATCACTCTTCACCACATAAAAGAGTTGCCTGAGTCCTTGGTACTAATTAGTGATGACAAAAGACACAGGAAAAAGAAAACATGCTTTGAGTTGCCTTAGAATAAACTCGAGAAGGGATGGGTGAAACAAGATTTAGATGAAAGCTTTTATAGCCACACCAGCAAAACTTCGATCAGGAGCGTCGTTCAAGATGACAGTGGAAGATAGGTGCTAAGATACTCGATAAATTTTGGTAGAGTTCCAACAAAAGTGATGAAGTTATTAGGCTTACGTGGGGAATTAAAGTTAGCTTAGGAGAGACGCATTTTGAAAATTAATATGGAGATTGATTCGGAAACGGTAGTGATTTATGTATAACAAAGAAGGATTATTAAAAGCATCCCGTGAACAATTTAATATTTGATTGCCAAAATTTACTCCTCAGGCCCTAGGAAGCTCAAGCACATCCCGAGAGAAAGAAACATCATGGTGGACAAATTGGTGAGGTTAGACTACAAGGTTTAAGATGAGGATGGTCCACCAAAGAAGTTGAATAAGTCTTAGCCTGGGGTTACTATTCCCCTGTTGGGTTTCAAAGAATCCAATACATTAACATACAAATCTAAAGAGGGTTATTCTATAGAAAATGCAATAGCCTTTACATTTTGAAACTATAACAAAAAAACCATTTCAGAACTTTATATAAAAATTAAAGATAAATCACAAATTATATTAATGAAAACCAAACAATAGAAAAAATAGAGTACATATAATTGACATAGTATTTTATATGGTTTTTAAAATTTTAAAATTTATATTTTTTATATATGTCTTTTCATTTACATTATTCATTTTTAGTTATTTTATTTTAATCCAGTAACATAGTTTCAAATATATATTTTGATGGTTTCTTTATTAATTGAATGTTTTTTTAATTTGAATTTTTACTTATTTTATATGGTTGGAAAGAGAGATTTTAAATAAAATGTTTTATATGTGTAGTTTTATAAAGTCAAATTGGTTCATTAGAAATTCTATTATATTTATTTAATTAATTAGATACTTTTAATATATTAATTTACTTAATAAACATAATAATTAAATATATTAAAAATAAACTAAATGATAAAAGTTGCACGTTGATTTCACTAGTAATATAAAAATGTGACATGTCCACTTCAAGGACATTAAATAAACTAGTGACAAATAAGAAATAATATATTGCGTCAGATCCAACCATTTAAGACCGTTCAAATACTCGATTAAATGTCTATCTTAAATGACCGGCCAAATTATTATCAATTTGTGAATTCTCATCTATTTTAAAACTTATATACATTATTGATCAGCCTCAGACTTATGCTTTTCTTATTTATATCAAGATTATATATAGTTTTTTTTTTTTTTTTTTTTTTTTTTACACACACTCCAAGTGGCCCAAGGAATTCGAACTCGGGACCTTACCTTCGAGAAAGAATCCTCAGACCACTTGACCAATCCCTGTTGGCATCAAAATTATATATAGTTACTGTAGTGTTGAATAAAATACTTGAGATATATATATTATAATGGACTATTTCTCGATTTTATGAATATCATCCTTATGCGGGCTATACTAATTTTCTTTGTATCGTTCCAATTTTATCAAATGTGCCCATTTTATATATAATGCAAAGTAAATCCACAATAGATAAAATCTTTAAATTAAAGGATTAAACGAAAATATCAATATGATATTTAAAGTAAATACATTTTGATTATCTAATCACCCTCCAAACGATTTGATCTAATTATGTATTTCTTTAACAATTAACTCAGTTTTGATTGTAAATAGTGTTTGAATAACGTGATTAATCCAACTCAACTCCAAAAATTAATTGTGATTCAGATTGCAGCTTCTACACGAAACCATTCTCTCCTCCTCTCTCTCAAAAGCTCTCAAAGGTTGAAACCCTATTCTACGTGATTCAAATTCAAGACAAAGTTATCAATTGAAATTTCGATCTGGCGGTGGAGAATTCTATCATTGCTCCACCACCGGATTGACTCAATTCGAAATCCGCTGCAATCAACGATTTGCGTCTTTCTTTCTCTTACGTTATATTTTCTTTCAAGTCTTTCAAATGGAAGTTTTATCTCTTCCGTATGGAAGTTTTGTCCCTTGTATGGAAGTTTAGTTAGTTTTTTTATTATTTTATGTGATTCTCCGATGAAATTTTTGGCCGAGTTATCTGCTGTAGGCCAATTAATCTGTTCTTCTCAATCCGGAGAAAAGACGGCTGCGGAACTTCACCCAGATTGGATCTTCAACAACTTCAAGGAGTTTGTTTCTTTTACCAGACGTGATGCTAATATAATAGCCGACAAATTTGTTGGAATTGCGGCTTCGGCTTGTATTAATTTTTCTGTTATTCTTTGTATTTTTATTATTGTTCTTCTTGATCTTCAATAATATCTCCCTTTGAGGGGTTTGGCTTTCAAAAAAAAAAAAAAAACTCCAAAAATTAATTCCGAAAGAATTATTAAGTTACTGTATATTTAACACCACATTTTTTAAGACTGTGACGTTGGATATTTAGCAAATAGAACTTCAATAAGAACAATAAATGGTTGGTCTTGCACAATAACTGATTCTAGCTATTCTTCTTCAATTTCAATAAGAGTTGATGAGTGACTCTAAAATCAGAAGCTCCTGGGGGACCTTAGATTCTTTCTTTCGACGCGAACTCACTCTTGAGGCGGCAAATGTAAATTAAATCCAATTTCTTCCCATGAAAATAAAAAATTAAATTGAACAAAACAAAACAAAAAAAAGGGGCAAATAATCAAATGCATGGAAGCAAGAAACAAGCCTTTACATATCGAACTCAATGGCGTGATTCTGATAACCCAAAAATCATATGAAGTTAGCAACAGAAAACACACAAAACTCAAGATTCATACTACTCCATTGATTAACCAAGGCACCAAGCTAATTTGCTCTTAACATACTTATCAAAATTACAGTTGCAACCATGCCATTGTACTCTGAGAGATCGAGAGAGAGAGACTTAGAAAGAGAGGGAGACTTCTCCACTTCGGTTCTTTTCTCTAGAAAAGTAGTTCGCTACGATGGTTTCAGACTCTATAAGTTCACGCATATAAGTGTATATGTACGAAGAGGCATTGAGAGAGATTCATTAGAGATCTACTGATCTACAGAGAGAAAGAGAGAGACAGAGAGAGAAGGTGCAAGACTTTTGGGACATAGTTAATTAATCAAGTATCCCCTTTGAGATCCTTGTGTCTGTTAAACAATATAAGAACTAAGAACGTTAATGATCCGCGTTGCAGTGTTGAATTCGGAAAGTTGACTTTTAGAGTTTATATAAAGAGAGAGGATCAATTAAACTAAAGTCCATGCCGTGAACATGTTTACAACAGACACCTCTCTAAGTTTGAAAAAATTTTAAATTATTATCTTCATTATTTAGGTGTTAATATGTGACTATTTTTTGCCGAAATTGTTATTTTCACCGAAAATGAGAGATGTGTTAACACCTAAATGATAAAATGACAATTTGAAAATTTTGGCAAAATTGCATTTTTAGTTCTATAAGTATGGTGGAAATTCAATTTTGGTCCTGTAAGTAGTCGACTAACACATTTGGTCCTATATTTTACCAGTTTTTAATACATTTTTAACATCAATTAACACATTTGATCCTTTATTAACAGATTTAGTCCTTTATTTTTAACACATTTGGTCTTATATCATTATTTTTCACTCCGTTAAAATTTCATCCAAATTTCTGTCAACATCGTTATGATATTCAATAGAGTTAATGTTGGATCTTGGATGAGACTTCCTATGATATACATTTTTTTTTTTCTCTTTAAAAGTTCGTCTATTTTAATTGGATTTCAAACTTATATGAGAAATTTCGTCTATTTTATTTAAGAAAAGGAGTATATTATTCCTTAATTTTACTACTCTATGTTTTTCGTTGTAAAAATGATAAAATTAATTTATTTAATTAGTGCTTGTTACTAGTTTACTTGAAATGACATAACGGAACCCAAACGGATATCAGGAACCAAAAACGGTTCTAAAAAATTAGGCCGGAAAATATAATTTCTTAATTTAAATGAATTGTATTGTAATTAGGCTTAAATACAGATAGTCAGATATAATAATTTCTATTAGTGTTTCAATGACATTCTGCCCTAATTAAGGCAATGCAAATAAACATAAATTGGATGTCTAACTCGAGAACCTTTGCTTTCAATCAATTAGCGAAACCAAACAACATAAATTAGACATAACACGAAAAATAAACCCTTCATGATGATGCAGCTTCGAACTTATCATGAGGTTCAGCTTCCACAAACCACTTATTAACTCTTCGTCGAGCAATGGAAACCTACGAAAACATAGGGTTTAATGAGACAACATTCATTCAAAGGAGATCGAAAGATTAAAACGGAACCAGACTCCATATGTACCTGTTTATCCCAATCAGTTTTATAGGTTATTATCACTAGGATAATAGTTTGAATGAACGTCCCAACTAACATTCCAATCCAAACACCCTGGAAGAAATTAGAGAGTTCTATTAAAACTAATAAAATGGAAAATAACTCCATAACATAACAAGTTGATATAGAACAAGTTGCTAAGAGAACCACAATTTTTTTCTAAAATTTATGTAACTTCAAAACGTTACTTTTAAGAATATCATTTTGCTTGGGATATAGTCGGCATAACCAGGATACAAAAACTCACCTCGACTTGTAATTTGATAACATCACCAAGCAAAAATCCAAAAGGAATTCCTATCAAATAGTAGGAAGCTATGTTCACATACACTACAAGAGTCTGCAATCCAGCTCCAATCGCAACACCTATTTCATTTATATAAGACCATCAGACAAAATAATATGAACTTATTTTTGAAAGTAAGTGAAGTAAAAGGCCCCTCACCGGAAAGAACCGGTTGTACGCTGTTCATCAGTATGGAAAATGCTAGAAGAGGAGACAGGTGAGCAACTTCTGTAGCCACATTATTATCTTTCGTGAATATATATGCCAGACGTTCGCGGAAGAAGAGGAAAAACGCGAATAGCACAAGCCCGATGGATAACGAAGTTAGCACTATATTCACGACGGAAAACTTTGCAGCTTTAGCATCCCCCTTTCCTAGCTCATTTGAAACACGAACACTGCAATGTTGCAGAGTAGGAGTTATACTTCAGATTTGTGATCAATTTAATTTTTGCAAGTTTTTATGAACTTATACTATCGGGATTACCTAGCTGCGGCCAAGAAACCGATTGATATCATCATTTCCCAACCATTAATGTTAAGACTGCAACAAAAACCATGTGTTATACGTTTGGAGGATATTCAATAAAATTGTCTAGATCATGAAGATCATTACCAGATCGAAAGAGCATCAACCTGAACCTCAGCATTTTTAAGGTTTCCCGTCAAAAGAATGAGTATGGCATTGTACCAAAGCTCAAGACTGTTTCATCAAAGAGTGAAATGAGGCAGGTTAACGGGAATCAAGAACACATTGCATGAATAGTTAACTAAATCGCCTTGAATTTAAATTTCCATTTAAAGGCACTAAAGGCTTACCAGAGCATCGCACCAGATGATACAGATAACTTGACTACTGGCCAAAGATCTTTGAAGGCTAAGGTTGTAAAACCCGTCCACGTTTCAGGACATCCTCCGCAAATCACATATATTAACTGTCCCACATTCGGGATCCAAAAGGCCAACATAGTGGATATCATGGCGCCGGTGATACCGAACTTGTACTTCACCGTTAGAAGCCACGAGAGGAAAATATGGATGGTTAAGGACAATCCTGCCAAATATGTGATGATCCTATTCCTGCTCTGCGCTTGCAAGTACATTTGGCAGGTAAATGATACGATGTAAGAGTATATGATGGGAATGAACCACAGAGCAATTGTGCCGGCCACTTCTGCAATATGCGCGTCTTGTCCTAAAGTTTTTAGGATAGGAGACGCAAAAATATAAACCGGCAGTAGTAATGTCGCGGTTACAGTCAAACATATCCATGATCGCTGAAGATGTATCCCGAGCATGTGGTACTGCTCCGCTCCGTAGGCTTGCCCACAGAGCGTTTCCAATCCGTTGGCCATTCCGAGCTACATGTAGAGATATTGCAGAGATGTCGATCAAATTGACTGATCATTACTGATTACAAAACCATTTTGTTCCAAAAAAAGAAAAAAAGAAAAGGGGTAATTACACTAAAGAACCCTCAGGCTTAGCCTATTACATAAACACCTTTTGCAATATTTGGAAAATATCTTTCTAGTCTGCTAGCTTAGCTTTTACACTTTTATGAGCTTAGTTTTCACGCTTTTATTAACAGAAACGTGTTCATCTTGACTTCATTAGTTGTTGGTTAGTTGATCCAGTGACACATGTACGGTTGTGGAGCTAAGAGAGCTAGGCAGATATTTATGTTTCATTTTGTATATAACTACTCTAACTACTCGGTTGAGTGATGAAGAAATGAAATATTCTGTTCAAATTTCCAGATTTTCTCTTACAATATGGTATCAGTTGAGACTCCGCTGCTTTGCGTGATTTTCCGGTGATATTCTCCGGTGTTTGATATCCTTCTTCCGACGATTTTGCCTTTTCTCTCAGTCTGGCTTTTGCCGTTGATTTTTCTCAGTACTCTATGGCTTCCGACGGTTTTTCCGATGCTTCGCCGGCGATTTCTTCTGACAATCCGTACTTTCTCCAACAATCGGAGAACCTCAACTCTTTTCTCGTTTCTCAGCAGCTTCATGGCGACAATTACACTACCTGGAGTCACTCCACGCTGATCGCGCTATCTGCGAAAAATAAACATGGCTTTGTGGACGGTTCACTCACTGCTCCCGCGCCTACAGATTCGGAATCTCTCCATCAGGCCTAGGTGTACTGTGAAACAATCATGTTGTTATTGCCTGGATATTGAACTCTGTAAGCAAGGAGATTGGTGCTTTAATCCTGTTCTCTGACACTGCTCGCGATGTGTGGCTGGATCTCAAGGACCGTTTCCAACAGTCCAATGGTCCAAGGATTTTTCAACTTCGCCAATCTCTGCTATCAACTCGCCAGGACACTACCTTTGTAAGTGTCTATTTTACGAAACTTAAGGCTATTTGGGAGGAGTTAACAAATTATCGCCCTATGTGTACTTGCAATCGCTGTAATTGTGGGGGAGTTCATGACCTCTGTCTCTATTACCAGTCTGAGTACATCATGGCGTTTTTAATGGGTTTAAATGAGTCTTTTGCCAAAATTTGTAGCCAAATATTGATGATGGAACCAATGCGAACCATGAGTAAAGTGTTTGCGTTAGTAAGTCAGGAAGAAAGGCAACGTACTCTAGGATCTGTTCCTTCTTCCACTCCTCTTGTTGCTTTTGCTGTCAAGAATTTCAGGCCTCCTTTTGGTGGTGGTCATGGTTTTAATGCATCTCGTGGTGGTGGTTTTGGTCGCGGTGGTTTTGGCAGAGGCAGGGGACGTATTGAATGCACTCATTGTCATGGTACCACACACACTGTTGACAAGTGCTATCCGATTTATGGATATCCCCCAGGCTACTTCAATAACAAGCTACGTCCTCCGCAATACATTCATCAGCCTTCTCCAGTGGTTAATCAAGTTGAAGTTGTCACTTCCCCTGCTGCCACGGTTTCCACAGCTGGTTCTTCATCCAGCTCTCATTCTTTCTTACATTCTTTGACTGACAAACAATACCGGGACCTTCTTTCTTTGTTGTCCTCACAGATACAGATTACAGCTCCCACTAATGAGCCAAGTACACCTGGAATTCAAACTCATGTTACAGGTATTTCTCTGTCTGCTACACATGACTTTGTAATTGGGGAAATCTGCTTGGATTCTTGACTCTGGGGCTAGCAGGCATATTGCCTGTGATCTTTCTTTGTTTGAACAACCTGAGAAAGTTACTGATGCCAATGTTCAGCTACCTGATGGCTCTTCCTTCCCAGTTCTGTACAAGGGAAATATAAACATTCATCCTTGCATTACCCTACATGATGTGATATATATATGTGCCTTAGTTTAAGTTCAATCTAATATCTCTCAGCCATTTATTGAAGTTCTCACCTGTATCTGTCCATTTTGTGCATGATCAGTACCTCCTCAGAGATATCAAGCAGGGGGTGATGATTGGCAAGGGTGATCTTCACAATGGGATCTATGTTCTACATACTGATGTTTCTTCAAACAATCTTCCTCACTTAGTTAATTAAGTGTTTGTAGCCACTTGGCACAATCGTTTGGGTCATGCTTCTTTTCCAATTCTTGAACAATTAAACACAGTGTTGGGAATAGATAAATCTCAACTTTCTGATTCTCATTATTCTATTTGTCCTCTGGCAAAACAAAAACGTTTATCTTTTGTTTCAAGGAATAAAAGATCTTCAGCTGCATTTGATCTTGTTCATGCAGATGTTTGGGAACCCTTTACTCATGCCCCTGGAAATCCCTTTAGATATTTCCTCACATTAGTTGATGATCATACCAGGTTCACCTAGATTTACTTGTTGAAACAGAAATCAGATGTTATTTCAGTTGTTCCTCAGTTTTTCCAGTTAATCAAGACTCAATTTCATGCTCACATAAAGGCATTTAGATCTGATAATGCCCCTGAGCTAGCTTTCACTGAGTTCTTCAAAGAACAAGGAGTTTTACACCAATTTTCCTGTGTGGAGAGACCACAACAGAATTTAGTTGTGGAAAGAAACATATATCAACATTTACTTAATGTTGCCAGGGCATTATACTTTCAATCCAGGGTGCCTCTAAGACATTGGACAGACTGTTTACTCAAAGCAGTGTACCTTATCAATAGGACTCCATCTGTCCATTTAGATTCAAAATCCCCATTTGAGCTTCTATTCCATGCCTCTTTTGATTATACATCCCTCAAGGTGTTTGGTTGTTTGGCCTATGCATCCACCCTTCCTTCTCAGAGGCATAAGTTTGATCTCAGGGCAAGGGCTTGTATTTTCTTGGGTTATCCTCCTGGAGTTAAGGGCTATAGGTTGATGGACATCATCACCAAGGAGACTTTCATTTCAAGAGATGTGGTCTTTCATGAAAACATATTTCCTATGCATTCAACCTCCAGTGATCTATCTGACACAAGTTTTCCAGATATCTCTCTTCCTATTCCATTGGAATCCGTGACTGAATTACACTCTCTGTCACCACTTGCACAAGATCCCTCTCCTGAAGTTTCCAGAAGACCATCAAGGGCTGTAAGAAAACCATCCTATCTTCAGGATTATCACTGTGGCTTACTGACTCTTAAGGTGCCAAAACAGACAGACATTGGATATCCTATTGCATCTTCTCTCTATTATGATCAGCTCTCTCCATCATACAAACATTATTGTCTAAATGTCACTGCTACACCTCAGCCTCAGTCTTATAAGGTTGCAGCAGAATCACCTCAGTGGAGAGCAGCTATGCAGGAGGAATTGCAAGCAATGGAAGTTAATAGCACATGGACAGTGGTTCCTCTACCACCAAGAGCTCATACTATTGGTTGTAAGTGGGTATTTAAGACAAAATACAAGTCTGATGGCTCTTTGGAAAGACATAAAGCCAGACTTGTGGCCCAGGGCTACAGTCAATTGGAAGGTGTAGACTTCTTGGACATATACTCTCCTGTTGCAAAGTTTGTCACTGTCAAAACAGTGTTGGCTCTAGCTAGTGCTCATAATTGGGTTTTAGCACAACTTGATGGTAACAATGCTTTCCTCAATGGAGATTTATTTGAAGAAGTGTATATGGATTTGCTTCAGGGATATATACCACCCAAGGCAGATGATATTTCTTCCTCCCAGCTGGTATGCAGATTGAATAAGTCCATATATGGACTTAAGCAGGCATCAAGGCAATGGTATGCCAAATTTTCCACTGCTCTGACTGCTCATGGTTTTATACAATCCAAATCAGATTACTCTCTGTTCACTAAAGGTGATGGTTCAGATTTTATTGCTCTCTTGGTTTATGTGGATGACATTATCATCACTGGACCAAATCCCAAGCTGATCACTGACCTCAAGCAGTTTTTAAGTTCCTAATTCAGACTCAAGGATCTTGGCTCTCTCAAGTACTTTCTAGGGTTGGAAATCGCACGTTCAACACAAGGCATTATCTTGTGTCAAAGGAAATACACACTGCAACTTTTGGAGGATGCAGGTTATCTTGGTTCTAAGCCTCTGAACACTCCTATGGATCCAAATTGCAAGTTGAATTCTTTTGATGGTAATGAATTGAATGATCCTGGTTCATACAGACAACTTATTGGTAAGTTGTTGTATTTAACTTTGACCAGGCCGGATATATGTTCACTGTCAACAAGTTAAGTCAGTATATATCCAAACCAAGGACCATTCATCTAGATGTTGTCCATCATCTCCTTAGATATCTCAAAGGTTCACCTGACCAAGGTCTTTTATTCCCTGCCCAATCTGATATCAAATTAACAGCCTTTGTAGATGCTGATTGGGCCTCATGTCAAGATACAAGGCTATCTACTTCAGGGTTTTGTGTCTTTTTGGGCAGAGCTCTTATATCATGGAAATCCAAAAAGCAAAGTGTGGTTTCTAGATCCTCAGCTGAGGCAGAATACAGAGCTCTTGTAGTAGCTTCCTCTGAATTGGTTTGGGTTGATCAACTGCTCAAGGATCTTCACATTCATCCTACTTCTCCAGCTGTTCTTTATTGTGACAACAAGGCAGCATTACATCTTGCTGAAAATCCTTTATTTCATGAAAGGACCAAGCATATTGAGATAGATTGTCACTTCGTGCGTGATAAGGTGTCTACAGGATTTCTTAAGCTGCTACCAGTCCGGTCTGAACATCAGGTTGCTGATATGTTTACAAAAGCTTTATTTGCTCCTCGACTTCAGCTGTTGATGTCCAAGTTGGAAAACAAAGATATATTTCATCCACCTTGAGGGGGGTGTTTTGCAATATTTGGAAAATATCTTTCTAGTCTGCTAGCTTAGCTTTTACGCTTTTATGAGCTTAGTTTTCACGCTTTTATTAACAGAAACGTGTTCATCTTGACTTCATTAGCTGTTGGTTAGTTGATCCAGTGACACGTGTACGGTTGTGGAGCTAAGAGAGCTAGGCAGATATTTATGTTACATTCTGTATATAACTACTGTAACTACTTGGTTGAGTGATGAAGAAATGAAATATTCAGTTCAAATTTCCAGATTTTCTCTTACAATAACACCCATTAAGATTTGAGAACTTACAAATACATCCCTTGTCAAACAATTTACGGTAAATCAGCTTTGATGAATTTTGATGAAGTGATCTCTAATCTCTAATTCTTTGAAATTTTCTATTTATTTTATCATTAACGTGGTGAGTATTTGACTTTAAATTCATGATTACAGCATGCTAAATCTATACGTGTTTGTGTAATTTCTCAAACCTCATAGATGTTTCTTATGATCCAACCAAACCATAAGATATGTCGGTATAATTATGCCAATAAAAAAGCATAAATCCGCTAATCGAGGTGAGGATGGATTACCAGTAATCCATTAGCAAATCTTGTAAGCAGAGTTTGAACGAGAGAATAGGCAGCAAGCTCTGTAGCACCAATGTGGCCTATGAATGCTAGACTGATGACATTCACTCCAAACATCGAAAATCGAGTGAAAATAGCAGGCCCTGCGACCACCCACATCTTCTTATTCTCTCCCCATAACTTAGACTTGAAATCAATCTCTTCTTTGCTCCCATGTTCTTCAGATTCTACGTTGCTACTCAGCAAGTTTTTGTTGATATCATCTCCCTCCATTTACTGATGATAATTAGTCTGAACTGTCAGATATAAGTAAATTTTGTCAGCTCAATTTGAAAACTGATGCAAGCGAGTCAATATATGATGATGGATACGCTTTGAGACAAGGAGATGATGTAGTATGGTAAGCGTCTGTACTTGTAAACAGATAGATTACGGATTCGAATTTTATCGAGGGTAGTTGGAGCATCAGCAATCATCCTCTTAAAAAAATGAAAAACAAAATATACATATGATGATTGATGCACACAAAACATCATACATTGTGTGTGTGAATAATCAATATGAAATCAAACATGCATGTCTAAGATTATATATATTCCAAAAAATCAATATTTCTTAAAATAATCAAATTTCTCTTTTATCCTAAGGTATCTACTATTCATTTAGCTCAAATGTCTTGATGTATAAATGACAATTTCTTTTTCTTTTTAAGGGAAAAGGGCAACATTTTAACACCCAAGTCCGACAAAACAAATCTGAAATATTCCAAAAAACTTCAAAACCCAGGCCGAAAACTAGCTTTTGAGCTACAAAATTAATATCACGATGGATCAAAGAGAAGACAGAAAAACTAATGAGCTACTGTTAGCCAGAAGTAGACGGGTTCATTAATTATATAATTCAATAACTTTTCTGGATACCTCCCTCCCGGCCAGCCCCTCAATCTACATAAACATTGAAATTTAAGGGGGTGAAAGAAGAAAATTAAAATTTTCGAAGGACAAAATTTATTTAATTATTTTTAGAACTTTTAGCGGAAATTTAATTCGCTCACCTCCATTAAAATTCTATCTTTCCCCCGAGATTAATAAACTCATAAACAATCTTTGGTTATCCTAATTAAAATAAGGCAAAATTGTCCTATAAATAATCCATTAACATATTTACTTCTATCTCTTATTAATTTTAGCACTTTTAGTGTGTATTTATACATTTGTTCCTTTAATTCTAACCCATCTAGTTCTACAGAAACTCAATGGCGTGTAAGTGGTTTGTCTATAGGATAAAATGTGTTAAAATTAAAAGAGCAAACGTATTAATTAATTAAGAATGAAGTGCGTGAATTCGAACTAAATGTGCTAAAAATTAGTAAGTTTATATATAGGATTAAAGGTATTAATTAGTAGAATACTTGTACAACCAAAATTAGATTCAAACCACACAATGGGTCTTAGTTTAATGATGACGGGCTAAATCACAAGAAGAGGACTTTACTTGATTTTCTAAAAGGTTAGGAATTCGAAATCTATTTGTTGAAAAAGTTCTCATTCTCTAAAAGGTTAAGAATTAAAAAACTATTTGTTAAAAAAAGAAATTTTAAAAAGTTTTACTTATAAGGAAAAAAAGAAAGCAGTTTTACCTTAAAATAATATATGTGTGTTCGAAGCTTACTTAAAATAATATATGTGTTTTTATAATAAGTACTACTAATTGTGGCATACTCATTGTGTGTGCAAATAAAAAAATTATGATTCAAAAGTATTAAAAGTAATTTTTATATTAATATATATTTTTATTTTTAATATTTTTATTAAATTATAATAAATAAAATAATATAAAAGATAATATTTCAAATAACGCTATCTTTGGAAAAAAGATAAGAATTATATATACAAAAAAGTAAAAAAAAATAAAATACAAGAGAAAAGATAAGTTTGAAAAATATTATTGAAGCGATAAAAACAAGAAGTATTTAGTTCATTCTCTAAGGTCCGATTTGGAATCCGCGGATGTGTAAAAAAACGGAGAAAAAAAACAAACAAATAAAAAAAAGATAAAAAATAAATAAATAAAAAGAAAGAGAAAAGAGGACACTAAAAAGACCAAAATTAATTCATTTTGTACCTTTTTTTTGCCTTTTTGAAAAGTCCATTTTGTACTTTTTGTAATATAAAAATGTGACATGTTCATTAAATAAAGATGTGACAATAATTAAGAAATATCGGATTGCATCAGGACTGAGACTCGAACCATTTAAGACCGTTCAACTACTCGATTAAATGTCTATCTTAACGTCAAATTATTATCTATTTATGAATTCTTATCTAATTTCAAACTTATATACATTATTCAGCCTCAAACTTAATGCTTTTCTTATTTATATCAGGATTATATATAGTTACTTTCTCTTTTTTCTCCCTAAATCTCAGCTAATCTGCTGTATTCAATTACTGTTGAATAAAATATATCTTGATATATAATTGATCATTTCTTGATTTATGAGTATCATCCTTATAAAGGGGCTATCCCAATTTTCATTGTACCGTTCCAATTTTATCTGATGTGCCCATTTTCTATATAATACAAAGTAAATCCACAATTGATAAAATATTTAAATTAAAGTGATTAAAAGAAGATATTATTATAAATTTATAATATTTAAAGTAAATACATTTTGATTATCTAATCACCCTCCAAAGGATCTCATCTAATTATATATGTATGTATTTCTTTAATAATTAACTCAGTCTCGGTTTTAAATAGTATTTGAATAATATGATTAACCCAATTCAACCCCAAAAATTAGCTCGGGAAGAATTATCCAAGTTATACACCAGTAACACCACATTTTTTAAGACTCAATGTGGGATATTTAGCAAATAGAGCTTCTAAATCAAATGCAAATTAAATCCAATTTCTTCCAATGAAAATAAAAAATTAAATCAAACAAAACAAAACACAAAAAAGGGGCAAATAATCAAATGCATGGAAGCAAGAAACAAGCCTTTACATATCGAACTCAATGGCGAGATTCCGATAATCGAAAAATCATATGAAGTTAGTAACAGACAACACACAAACACACACTCTCATCAAAATCAAGGTTCATACTACTCCATTAATTAACCAAGCTAATTTGCTCTTAACATACTTATCAAGATTACAGTTGCAACCATGCCATTGTACTGTGAGTGAGAGAGAGAGAGAGACTTACAGAGAGCGGGGACTTCTCTACTTTGGTTCTTGTCTTTAGAAAAGTAGGTAGCTACGATGGTTTTCAGACTCTACGAACACGCATTCAGAGAGATTCATTAGAGATCGAGGGAGAGAACGAGAGAGAGAAGGAGAGAGAAGTGCACGACTTTTAGGACATAGTTGATCAATCAAGTATACTAATGATCCGCGTGTCGCAGTGTTGAATTCGGGAAGTTGTCATTTAGAGTTTATATATAGAGAGGACTAATTAAACTAAACTCTATGCGTTAAACATATTTGCAACGGACACGCTCTCTAAGTTGAATTTTTTTTCGGATTTTCACTTTGGTCATTTTGGTGTTAAAATGTGATTTATTTTTCGCCAGATATTATTAATTTTTTCTGGAAATTATGAGTTATGTGTTAACACTTAAATAATCAAGATGACACTAAAAAAAAAAAATTACAACGTTTGGATGTCAATTTGAAATATTTAAAACATTGAATGAAAATTAAATTAAAAATAATAATATATGAGTAAGCTGTTTTTTCCTTTTAAAAAAATCTCATTTATTCACCCCATAAATTTAATAATGATCCACGCTGCACGTATGCAAACCATACAGTCTTGGGTCTCGGAGACAGCTGAAAATTTAAAAGAGTTAGCTGGAAATAAATGCGAACACTTTTTTTGTTTTTTTGTTTTTAACACACACCTCAAGTGGTCCAAGGGATTCGAACTCGGGAACTTATCTTCGAGAAAAAACCCTCAGACCATTTGACCAACCCCTGTTGGCACTGCGAATACTTGATGGTACATAAATTCTTAATTCCTTGTAAAAGTGGAAGCCGTTTGGCAAAAGCAATACTTTTATAGGCTAATACATGACCCAACCTAATTCGGTTAAATCAATATAATAAGGATCGTGTAATCGGTAGAAAATTCACAAAAGATAACCAATCTAATTTAATGTTCTTACTATTATAATTAATCGAATTATCCAATCGGGTTTAAGCGATAATTTTCTTTTTTTTTTTTTTTAATACACTCTCCCAAATGGAATTTGAATTTAAAATATTATCATAATAATTTTCCTACTTTTATGTACACAAATACACACAGTAGGTATACAAAATTTACTCATTCTACTAAGTGATATAGGCCAAAAATTTGTAGCCGATAATTGATGTACGACTATACGATAATCATGTGCTGGATTGCTGGTTATGTGAAATTATTACTTGTTAGAAAAATATTAGTTCATGTTTCAAAAAAAAATATTAGTTCATGACTGTATCTAGAAATTGTCTACTTTACTAGAAAAATAGGATGTCACCTATTTAACGGCCTCTTTTCTGTTAAATTTAACATAATAGATTTTTGGAACTTAAATTTTTTGTTTTTCTTTTTGTTTTTTTTTTATGTCGAATTAATAGCTGAGTTCCAACTTCCAAGTCAAATCAACCAAAATAACAACCACATACTCAGAAAGATTCGGATTAGCATTGATCAATGGTTTATTCCTTATCCCATTTCATATTTAAAACAAAATTATGTTAATAGCAGAACGGCTAATTTTCTAAAATTAATAGTAAGTATCACGTTCTTATGTTTTACTACAGAAGTCTATTAGTATTTATATTTGTAGAAGTTATTAATTCAAAAGAAAAATTATTTGAATCCAATTTCAGAACGTTAGTGGATGGAACAAATTATTTAATTTTCCGATAAGTTAATTATTTATTTTGAATCATAAATATTTACGATTAAATTTGATCTATCAAATATTTTAATCAAATAAAACCTAATAAAATCCAACAGCAAGCCTCAATAGAAGCTTACATAAGTTATTCATAAGTAAACAATCTCCATTACGATCAGGTTGCTTCTTCGGTAATGTCATTAGGTTTATCTTCCACAAACCACTTCTTAACTCTTTTTTTAGCAACCGAAACCTGCACACAGAAAAAAGTTACCCAACACCATTCCATAATTCCGTAATTTTTCTTTAAAAAAGAAAAAGACTAAAACGAAACAAATAAATGCATATATAGACATACCTGTTTATGAGTTTATCCCAATCGGTTTTGTAAGTTATTATTACTAGAGTAATAGTCTGAATCAACATCCCGATTAGCATTCCAATCCAGACGCCCTGTAAATAAGCATACATTGTTAGGCTGGTATACTAACGCGATTCGTTAAGACTAACAAAATTGGCTTATTAAAGAACTAAATCAACATTGCATGTTTACGTTTATACGTACCTTCTTATTGAAATATTACTTTTTAATGACATGATTATACTTGGTGTATATTAGATGTACTCTTGATATGGAAACTCACCTGAACTTGTAGTTTGATGATATAGCCAAGCACAAATCCAAAAGGGATTCCTATCAAGTAATAGGATCCTAGGTTAACATACACTACAACACTCTGCCATCCTGCTCCAACTGCAACACCTGTCGAGACATGAAAAAGAAAAGCATCCTTAATCATTAATATGACGACAAGAAAAGAAAGAAGAAAAGAGTTTTGGTTTTCTGTTTTAGTTATACATTTCATTTCATGTTTCACTAATTATCCATACACGACAAGTATGTTGTTAGGCAATTAGGATTAGACGAGAATTTTTTGATTTTTTTCCATATAACAATTGTTTCTCTTTCTTAATCTCAATCATCTACGAAATGCAAGTAGTGTATGTGTAAGTATAACAAGAGATAAAATATATAAAAGAAACTGGATGTCCAAATCGGATTATATGTATAACCTATTCACCTGAGAGAACGGGTTGTACGCTATTGAGAAGTATCGAAAATGCCAAAAGAGGAGACATTTCCGCAACCTTGTTTGCCACATCTTCATCTTCCGTGAATATATACGCTAGACGTTCGCGAAAGACGAGGAAAAACACGAATAACACAAAACCAATGGAGAATGAAGTTAAAACTATGCTGATGATTGAGAACTTTGCAGCTTTAGAGTCTCCTTTTCCAAGCTCATTTGCAACTCGAACACTGCAATGTTGTGGAATACAAAAGTCTTGGGGTTTGTGACAAAGTTTCATGAATTCTTTTTATTGCCTATAATAACATTAAAGACAAGAATATACCTGGCTGCAGCCAAGAAACCAATTGCTATCATCATTTCCCAACTGCTGATGTTAAGGCTACAATAAAAATATGAATATTTTCAGCTTCATATAGCTCTAGAATATGAAGATTATCAACAAGATGGAGAAGGATAGTACCATATGGAAAGAGCATCAACTTCTACCTCGGCGTTTTTGAGGTTTCCCGTTAAAAGAATCACTGCCGCATTGTACCACATTTCGAGACTGGCATCACAGAGAAATAACATAAGGAAATCCTAAAACAAGGCAAATTGAGGGCATCATGAATGTACTGCATATAATTATATATCCCATTAGAATTTTGTTACCTCATCTGAAGTTTTAAGATACAAGAAATGTGGTAAATATTTGACAGAGATAATTACATTGGCATACCCTGAGTTGGGAAATTACGAGCATCACTTGAGGTTTGGGATATTACAGAAACTTCCCCTGACATATTTTTAAGATTTGGTACATGTGTATGTGTTATTATAGGCATGAATTCAAAATCAAATATCAACCAGTAAGTGTCAAGGAGAAAGTAAGGTACTCACAGAAAATTAGTGGCGACTTCATCAAAATTCATTGATCCAAATGTAATATGGATTTTTTGACGGGGAATGTTTTTGCCATTTTAAAACCTCAAGGGACGTTCATGTAATTTGGCCAAACATCAGGGTATGTCCCTGTAATTTAACTTTATTTAATTATTATCTTGCAACAAAACTATATAGATTGAAAATAGTCTTAACCTTACCATAACATTGCACCAGAAGATACGGAAAGCTTGAAGACCGGCCAAAGATCTTTGAAGGCTAATGTTGTAAAGCCTTTCCATGTCTCAGGACATCCTCCGGATATCACAAAAATTAGTTGTCCAATGTTCGGTATCCAGTACGCCAAAATGGTGGATGTCATGGAACCCGTAATGCCATGAGAGGAAGATGTGGATTGTTAAGGACAGCGCTGCTAGATATGAGATGATCATGTTCTTACTCTGTGCTTGTAAGTACATTTGGCAGCTATACGATGCAGCGAAGGCATATATAATAGGAAGGAACCAAAGGGCAATTGTCCCTGCTACCTCTACTATATGTTCATCCTGTCCTAAAGCTCTTAAGATAGGGGATGCAAAAATATAAATGGGCAATAGTAGAGTTGCCGTTACAATCAAAACAATCCATGATCTTTGAAGATATATGCCGAGCATGTGGTATTGTTTTGCTCCATAGGCTTGCCCGCAGAGAGTTTCCAATCCACTTGCAACTCCAAGCTGCATAGTCGGAACTCAAACGCTCATATGAATTTTCCTAATGATAAGGTAAAGCCAAGTTCCGAACGGACATATTTCTTAGTTTATTGCTCTTCGTATTTCTGACAATTGAATAATTTCAGTTATCTTTCTATATTTAAAAATGTGTGCACTTCTTCTGGCATTTGAAAAACACTTTTAAAGTGTGTCTTCCCTCATTGTACAGAGGTAGACACATATCTCAGGTTTGATCTAGTTACACAAACTTTTTCAGAGGTTTGATAAATTACAAAAAGTTCCCTGGAAGTTCTGTGTGATACATACTATTACAGTCATGAATTTAGTTTAAAGTCAAATAAAGATCAGTATGTGTCAAGGACAAAACAGAATAGTTACAAAAATGTATGTTCATCTAACTAAATGTATTGTAAACTCTTCAATAGTTCTTGTAATTTCTCAAATCACAGGGGATGTTTATGTAAATTTCTCTAAATCTTAGGGGAAGTCAGTGTAATTTAAATACATCATTCGAGGAAAATTCTCAATCAAAAGATATGCAATAACATAATCTTGGCTCACATCTTTCATCAATCAGAAAAGTTTGTTAAACTCATTTAAAGAATATTAAGCTAAATGAGCACATTAATAACTAAAAGAATCATCAATTACCAGTAATCCGTTGGAAAATCTTTGAATGAGAGTGAAAACGAGAGCATAGGCAGCAAGCTCCGTAGCACCAATGTGGCCTACGAACGCTTGACTAATCACACTTAGTCCGAACGTAGTGAATCGAGTGAAAATAGCCGGGGCAGCAACCACCCACATCTTCTTATTCTCCGTCCATAATTTACTCTTGAATGTTATTTCGTCATTCCTCTCAATCAGCAGCTCCGTACTAGTATCAGCTTCCATTAGACGATTTGATTCTTCCATGAAAAAACAGCAAAAAAAATATTAAATCAGTAATCAGATTTTAGTTTCGAATATCAAAGTTCTCAGATGCTTTTACGATTGAAGTAGAGTGTTTGAAGATGATGATTATTAAAGGGTTTTGAAGTAAAAGGTACGGCAATATACAATTATTATGAAAAATATTAGTAGCATATTCAGTTTTGTAATAAAACTATACATATAATAAACTTATTTTAGATCAAATATCTGAAAAACAATAAAGGCTCACATAAACTACATGTGCATAAATATAATACAGTCGATAATCTCACACTAATTCAAAGTATATAAAAGTTCTAATAATTAGCATATAAAACTTAATGTGTCAAGACAAACATATACATACATATATGTACAAATCATGACATCAGTCATTATTGAATAAATTACATTAGGTTAGCTCTAAAAAAATTGTCGAAATTCGAGGTATGTATCCATCAGGAACCCGTCGTTTTTTCACAGTGTTCTTGCAGTATAGTCGCTAGAAGAGTAAAAACACACACAGAGAGACACAGTGGAAGACGGAGATACTTACACAAGAGCAAGAAGTACTTCTCTGGTGTGCTCCTTCTCTCTACAGTCTACAAGAAGGAGAGTGAGGGAGAAAGAGAGATGTTATCTCATTGCGATTGTTGAATGAAAATATAATAAGAACACTAATGGCCCTCATTGCAGATCTAGCTACTGATCTACCTATGGTGAATTAAAAGAAGTTAACTACGATCGAGGACCGTACCTTAGTGGTTCGGCACTATGCTAGTTTAACCAAAGGTTTCAAGTTCGAGTTTTCGAGAACGCAACTACCTCGGAAAAACTTTATGACTAAGTATTCCGTTTTCACTCAACCTATGAAAATGGGCTATAAAAAAAAATAAAATAAAAGAAGTTGACTTTTTGAAATATAGTTAAGTAAATTATTCCCATTGCGATCCTTGTGTTAAATATAATATGAAAATTAATTGGGGCACTTAATTTCCACGAATAATTATGCACGTAAGTTCCTATTTGCAGCTACTCTGGTCGGCCGCCTCTCGTTACGGGTTCTAGTTGGATACGGGATGGATTAAACTTAATACGGTTGGTAGCTTTCTTCTGATTCCAGCAGGATATGTGATGCCTTAAACTTAGTATCTTCTGTTTGGAATTTTGATATATTTATTTATCAAGATTTAATAATTATTGAATAAGAAAATTAAAATTTATTTATTATATATGTAATGTTTCAACAAAAAATATAATTTTTGAGATTAATAATTGTGATGAGTAGTTATCATTTTATTGAAAAAGGTGTCTCATAATATTACATTGTTTTGTTAATATCCAAAAATGTCTTATTAATTAATAATTAAAAATGTAAACACCTTTTAAAGAGGTGTATCATCATTTATAGATAAACTGCTTCATTGTGCATTTCATTCATACAATTCAATGTAGAATAACATAAAAACATACATATAAGTATTTTAGTTTAAGTGAGTGAAAATTACTTAGAATTCGTTATTCTCATAATTTATAATGCTACTGTTATGAGAAGTGATTGTTGTATCTTAACACATGATTGTCGTAAATCCATAACCACATGAGCAGGTAATTTTGCTTTAAAGAAAGAGAATTAATTTCACATACTTTGTTGTTCAAAATATCCAAAAAACTTAATACGAAAGATTATTGATTTTACTGTGACCAATAAGTTGATTGGAATTAATTTCAAACGTTGAAAATAGAAGATGGTGTTCGATTAAAACCCTGAAGCATTGAGAGGGATGATTGATTGAGACCTTGAAGGATTGAGAGGGACGAATAAACCCTTAAAGAAACAATGTGATGCACAGGTTTCGATTCACTTAATTTATAACCAAGTTTTTTTTTTTTTAAATTTTTTTGATATGGAATAAATATATCATCTAAATATATAGAGAGCAACCTGACTGGTTTGAGGCTACAAGCAAGAAATTTTTTTATCATTACTTAAGTTATTGCATGTATTTAAATAAGCTCTAAAATAATAACATGAAAAGTTTGATAAGAGTATACTACTAAATGATTTCAAATCAATGAATGTAATAAATATGTGTATATTAAAATACTATGATATGTCAAGTTCAAGAATTGTCGATTATTAATGTAATAAATATGTGTATATTAACATATGGTGATATCACTGATATGTCAAGTTCAAGAATTGTCAATTATTAATGTAATAAATGTGTATATTAAAATATGGTGATATGTCAAGTTCAAGAATGGTCAATTATTAATATGTACATGAGAATGGTAAATTATTAATGTAATAAATATGTGTACATTAAAATATGGTGATATATCAAGTTCAAGAATTGTCAATTATTATATGTACATGATAGGTTGAACGATGCAACTTAATGAATCTTTTCAAGGAGTAGTCAAGAAAAAGAAAATTTTATCCGTTTAGAAATAGAGATGAATTTTGAAAAAAACACAAGTCTTCCTATAAATATTTTAAAATGTATGGGGTATTTGACTAATTTCCAAATCAAGTGAAAATACGATATTCATATCAAGGAATGTTGCAATTTCGAGGATATCCTTCTCTATAAAGAAAGAAAAAATTTGAAAAAAGAACTTATGAAGCTGCAAAGGATGATGATCAAATTAATAAATGTTCGAGTGATGATCATAAATAATAATATTCTTTTAATGCTTGGCTGAATGTGCGAAAATTACTACTTTATATTACGTAGCTACAGGTAAGAAACACACCGGCAGAGCCTAAATTCTGTTACAGTTGACTCTCACATTCTTTTACTGTCAAAAAGATAACACACTTCTGAATTAAGTGTTTTCATAGCCTTATAATCTTGTTCTAACATTTGAATACTTATTCAGGAAAAAACTTAGCAATATATTACTTCTACTGTTCTGCAACGTACATATGGATATGTATGCATGTATAATTTAGTAACTTCAGTTCAAAATATGGCTTTCTTAAATATGCAACAAGATTCATACCCATCTATGATGCATGAATACAGACACGGCGTCACGAACACGACACAACAACATAGATTTTTTTGTGAATTTCCTACGTGAGGAGTATCCGACACGACATGGTAAAATGATATTTTTAGAAGTGTCAGTGCGTCATAGATACCCATATAAAAACTCATGTTCAAAAGATAGCCCAAATCGAAGCTTCCTTTTATATGCCCATAAAATGGAAATTTCATGGGCCTTGATCCTCATATATTCTTCTCAAGATAGGGCTAAAGCCTAAACACATATTGTCACACTTAAAAATTAAAGACAGAAACCCTTGTTAGCCCAAGTAAATTAGGTGTAAATATGAAGATGATGGTCTTCTTATTAATGAAAATGTGTCAAAATTTCATTCACTTTAAAGATCAGATGCATCATGTTACATGTATCAGTCAAGTTATACAACCAATAACTTTGACAACTTCACTTGGTTCACGATGAAAATCCGTAAAAAACCCATCAACAAAAGGGCATGCAATAAGAGAGTCAAATCATGTTACTACATTTCTTGATATGTGCTATAACTTACCTAGTTCACACCAATTACTGCTATTTATCACCTGGTTTTTGTTCAACTTGAACGCTTGGTTTTTCCTGCTGAGCTGGCACATCTGGTTGATGTTCTTGTTGAACAGGACGCATGGGCCTCCAAAAAGTTTCCTTTCCCATATCCATTAAAGCGATTCCCTTAGCTTTAAGATCATCCCTGATATTATCAGGTTTTGTAAAGTCCTTGTTTTCCCGGGCGAGCTTTCTTTCCTCAATTAAGTGCAAAAGATCATCCTCAGTCAGCCCAGCCCTTTTCAGAGCTTTATCATTCAGCTGTTGTAAAACCTGAAGATGGAGCCCATAATACAATTTACATCATTAGAGTCGATACAAGTGTTACTGATAGAAATGTGGAGAGGCATATATGAGAGACCTCAGCGTAACTTGAACTGGAAAGCAATCCAAGAACATCTAAAACTTCTTGGACTTGCTTCTCTATGTCGGCAAGGAACTTGACAGTGGACACGAGCTGTTGCTTCTGAAGCTTCTTCTGAAAAAGTCAACAAAAGAGACAATTTCGGAATCAGACAAGTTTGGGGACAAACTCAAAAATGTAAGAGAGTGTGTGTGTGTGTGTCACAGAAAGCGAGAGCAAGTATGAATCCCTGCCTTGAGCTTGTCCACGGAACTGTTGATAGATTCCAAAGCTTTATGAAGAGCAGAATTTAAGATGGATGGGGTGTGCAGATCATCAGCTAATCTTGTCTCAAACTCATGATGCAGCTTGCTGATGCATTTTTGGTCGGTATCAATGAGACGGACTGATTTGCTATTTGCTTCTTCACTTTCTTTTTTCCGTGCCAACAATGCATCTTCACAATCTTTTAAAGTCTGTCAACCACAAAATGACCCAGCAAAATTGTTCACAAAAATCAGTTATTGTTGGCATCAAGTTATATGCATACACTGCATGAAAGGAGACATGACAAATCAAATCAAGAGTGCAATAGCGACAAGGTAATGCATAGCCTTGCAGACAGTTATTATCACCTGAAACTAATTAAAATGGAAAAGACCCTAATTAACATCTGTTGTAGAAGCACATAATGCAGTTGAATGTTGCTCATATTTCTTACCAACAGAAAACATAAAAACTATAATTATGACCCAAACACAAACAACAACAAACAGAAAGATGTGAGCAATAAAGAAATGAAAACAATTGTTCAAGGCACCTATTAAATGTACCGGTCTAGAAAATTGGCGTGTTTTCACCTTATATATATAGAAAATAGCGCCCGAAGAAATTTCTATCTGTGATATTGAATAATTGACCGGAGAACGGTAGTGAGCCCCCAGCAGGAAATGCCTCAATGCAAGTGGATGGTATAACTTGAAAACCTGTAAAAGAATAATTAATCAATTCAAATGATTCAATGCCACACAAGCAGTTAGAGTAGTGACAAGTTAGACCAACTAATCATTCTTGTCTTTTTACCTCCCGAATGGTGAAAAAGTTGCCAAGAGACTTAGACATTTTCTCATCATTCGCTGTAACAAAACCATTATGTATCCAGTAACTAACGTTGCTCTCTGAGCAAGCAGCACAACTTTGAGCAATCTCATTTTCATGATGAGGAAAGATCAAGTCCATCCCACCACCGTGGATATCAAATGTATGCGTCAAGTATTGTGCACTCATAGCACTGCATTCTATGTGCCATCCTGGTCTCCCTGGACCCCATGGGCTGTCCCATTGTGGCTCACCAGGCTTTGCAGCCTGTGAAAAAGAACATAAATGTTCTACTGGTGAACTACAACAGAAGAATAGTCAAATAGAAAATAAAGCAGGTTTTCGTGTTCCACCTTCCACAAAGCAAAATCAGCAGGATTGCGCTTTCTCTGATCAACAGCAACTCGCTCTCCAGCTCTATTATCTTCCAGCTTCCGGCCCGATAGAAGACCATAATTTGGAAAATTATCAACAGAGAAGTAAACGTCTCCATCTACAGCATAAGCACAACCATTGTTGATAATCTGCACCAGGAAATTGATATATAACTGTGATAAACTCAAAAGAATGGATAAAAAATATGAATCTATCCCATGGAGTTCCTAGTAACAACATATAAACAATAATCCTCAAAATAAAAAACACGTGAATCTGACATCAAAGCAAGCTCCGTCAAGACAATAAAGAATTGTGTAGACTAATGACACAGTAATATGAAATTTTTGTAGGAGTTGCGAACAAGACCGTGACAACAGGTACCATAGCAGAGAATATTTTGACAGTGAGGATTACGAAAGAACATGACATCCATTACAACATGATATCCGTTACAATGGGCAAAAAATAAAGGCACGGGAAGAACCTGAGCTATCATGTCCTTTATTTGCTCCATATGGTCAGTAACCTTTGGTTGATGGGTAGGAAGAAGGCACTGGAGATCAGCCATGTCCTTAAGAAACTCTTCGCAGAACCGCGCACCCAATGCTTTTGGGTCTTCCCCAACCTCGTTTGCTCTACGTATAATCTGAAGATATCAATCTGTTAGGTACAACTGCGTAAGTCAATTTAAGTAACATTCAACAGATACCATCATTATTTCAGTCATTGCTCAAGTAATGATAGCTGATGGATAAAAACTAGGGATTGATGGACTGACAAGAAGATACATTTTAGTGATGCAGCAATAACATTCAAAGAGGTCCTTAACCCATGGATCACAAATGCAGCAATGTTCTGCTTCCACTATCTGCCTACAACTAGATTCATCTACTAGTTTTTATTAGATTTTTCTTAATGTGGTATCTTGGGTTCAAGAAGGTGGCACTTTACTATAGTAAATCTGAGTTATTTTTGTTTTGATCCGAACTTCCTGTAAATGAGAGTCCTAGTTATAGTGGAGTAATATCTTATATTTGAACTAAAGGTGCTTTGGAGTGTGTTGTTTACTAAATTGATGACTAATGAAGCTTTGGCAATGCTTATGATGCCAATAATGTAGAATCTTGCTGAGTAGTTTTAGTTCAAATAAAACCCGAATCACGAAGCACATCTTACCTTGTCATCAACATCCGTAAAATTGCGGACATAAACTACCTCATATCCCAAATGTCTCAGATATCTGCAAAAATCGAATAAATAAATTCAGATGAAATACATAAGGGGGCTAACATCAATTAACAGAACAAATATAACCATTCTAATAAAGAAAATATCATCCACGACTTCTTTAGCATAATTAGGAACCACACGAATTGATCGGTTAAAAATAAATCCAATTTGGAGATCAACAAATCCCCTAAATATCAAAACAATACCGAAATAAGTTCAATTCCGAAAAATTAAAGCATAAATCTGAATAAATAAGCCTGAAACGGAAACCTGTAGAGAACATCGAATGCAACGTAGGCACGCGCGTGGCCGATGTGGCTAAGGTCGTAAGAGGTGACTCCACAGACATACATCCCCACTTTGCCTTCAACCAAGGGTTTGAAGATCTCTTTCTGCTTCGTAGTACTATTATACAATTGAAATTCCCGCCTCTTTTTCGCCACGGCCTCTTTCGGCTTCGTCATACTATTTGTTTTGTTTTGGTGGTGGCAGCTGCGTCGTGGTGGTGGTGGCGATTTTGTATCTGGATTGGTGAAAGTTGGTTGTGGTGTTGGTGGCGTTTGCTTGACAGTGGTGTCGCGGTGGTGGTGGTTGCTTGGTTGAGTCGCCGTGGGGGAGTTCCGGCCGTGATCGGCGGAGATTGGCAGCTTCGATAAAACCCTTATTTTAATGTTAGAACTTAAAACCCTTATTATCCTATTATATTTTTTTTTTTTATCAAACTCCATAAAAATTAACTTTAATGTTAAAACCCTTATTAACTTTAATACTTTTTTCTTTTTTATGATATTAATTTTTCGATTAGAGTTAAATTCCTAATAGACTTGAATTTTGAGTATACTCCAATCTAATAATTTTTTTAATTAATTCTTTAATAATTTTTTGTTTTTTCATATTGCTGAGTAACACAACGAAATATATAGTTTCACAATTACATAATTTTATATTTCATATTTAAAGAGAAGTTCTTTATTTAATAATCAACAATTGCGTATCACAACAATTCCTTAAAATTCATATATAATACTCAAATTCAAATGTAAATACTTTATGTTAAGATAAAATTTCTTCATTTAATATCTAATGATTGCATCACACAATAATTCCTCATTAGATATAGTTATACAAATTCAAATATAAATATTTCATAATAAAAAAATATTCATTAAATAATTCAAGTGGTAGTTAAAAATAATATAATAGTTTCCCAAAATGCAGAAATGATTCCACAAATGCATAAGTGAATACTTCATATTAATATAAAAGTAATTCATTCAATGACTAACTATTGCGTATTAGGGTAGTTGTTTAAAATTTAAATATAGTTCTGTAAACTCAAACATCAATAATCATATTTTTTATTTCATAATTTTAATGTAATGTTTAAAATTTAAATATAATAATTTATTATTTATTATTTAGTATAATAAACTAAATTCATATTATTTTGTTGGTATCACTTAATTATTTTTTAAAGAGATTGGTATTTTTTTAATTTTATTACTTTAATTTTTAATATGAAATTTATATTATTTTCTTGTTATTATTTAGATTTTGTTTATTTAAGATTATTTATTTTTTAATTTTAAAGGTTATGAAATGTTATATAAATTTAAATTAAGATAGGGGTTAAATTATAATAAATTGATAGTTGTCTAAAAATATGTGTTGATATTATGTGTTTTTTCTATTAATGATCTAACCGAATATAGAACGATGGACCAACTCTTACAAAAATTTAAATATTGCGGGCATAATTGACTGAATCACTGCACATGAGAATAAACTAAAAAATAATCTAAAGTATAGTATTTTTTCATATATATTATTATATAACTCTCGAGTATATTATAACGGATCTGTCCTTTTTCAGGCACTATACACTTTAATTTGCATAAATAAAAATGTAATTAGATGGAGACACCATTAACCATGCACACAAATACACGCAAGAGCTTTCGGGAATTGATATTCTTCAGCGAAATATCAAATATTTAGTAGAATAGTGAAGAATAAGAATAAAATAGGGAAAATATCATTTTTAGTCCTCTTCAATTATCATTTTTCGCTTTTCGTCCTGAACTTTTCACTTGTCTCAAATTGCATCCTCTACATTTTCAAAAATCTCAATTTTAGTCCTTTTAATAACAGACGTTAAATTTTGGACAGAAAAGGTCACGTGTGACGCACATGGCCTGAATGAAGCCCGAAATGTGGCCTGAATAAAGCCCGAAATTGATACAACAGGTCTTGATGAACTTGGGGTTATGTTGGTCGATGTCGTCCCTCCTATTTCCATTGGAATTGGCTTGCATCCCTAAACAATCAATTACATCAATAAATCACATAAAATCGACAAATTCTTGCGAGCTGAATTTCACCCCAATTTGCAGAAACAAAGCGGAAATGCAGCTGAGAAGAGCATCTAACTTGAGCTCTCATCAACTTTAATTTATAGTTCAATTAAAGTAGATGTAGATCCATAATTAACTCAAATCTTCCAAGTAAGAGGAAAAAGAAAGGGGAAAATTAGCTAGGAATCAATCAATTAGCCAAAGAAAAAAACAAGAAAAACATAGAACCCTTCAAAAATCCAAAACACAGAATATTTTCGCCAAAACTGGGGAAAAAGCTGTAAATTGAAGAACCAAAAGCAGCAATTGATCCAAAAATGAGGCAAACCCACATCCCAATTCAACAGATCTAGGCAAATCCAAGCAAAAACAGAGCAAAATCGAAAATTAACCTTGCGATAAGTAGTGCCATCAGGCTCGACGATCCAATCTGCCTCAGCACAGAGCGCATTGAGAACTTCATTTTTGTCACAGTGCTTGGGCAGATTGTAATTACCCTGTGCCCTCAACCTAGCGTAAATCTTAGAAGCTATGGCCCTCCTCCGCCTCTCCCTCCGCCTGTTGTTTTCCCTCTCCCTCCACGACGGCTTCCTCCGCCCCGCCGCTCACCCATCTCCGCCACGGATTCTATTTCATCCATGCCAACTCCAAAGCAAGCAATTTCTTGAGGAAAATCAGAGAGGAACAAGTGCAGGTTGAGAGAGATGCGAGAGGAAGGTGTGATTTTTTTAATTTTACCCTAGGTAATCAAATTAGGGTTTTTACTCAGACCAGTTGAGCCAATTTCGGGCTTCATTCAGGCCATGTGCATCACACGTGACCTTTTCCGTCCAAAATTTAACGTCTGTTACTAAAAGGACTAAAATTGAGATTTCTGGAAATGTAGAGGATACAATTTGAGACAAGTGAAAAGTTCAGGACGAAAAGCGAAAAATGGCAATTGTAGAGGACTAAAAATAATATTTTCCCAATAAAATATAATGAACATCTTGTATTGAAAGTTGTCTCATTTTTCTAGCTGCCAGGCTGATGTTTTTGTGATTGAAGTAAACCGAGTAGTTGAAGATGATGATGACTATTAATAAGACTTTAAAGCAAAAGGTAATGCATTTCACACTCATTCATGGCAATATACAATTTGAGGAAATTTGTTATTTTGGTCCCCTAAATTACCATTTTTCAATTTTGATATCAACCATGAGTGATTTCGTAATTTTAGTCCCAAATTATCTTAATTTTTACAAATATAGTTCCAAGCTCCAATTTCCATCAATTACTATCGATGCACGCCAACAAAAGTCACATGCACATTAATTTAGGACGTATAGTTTGATTTTTACCCCCAATTTCCCTTCAATGAAACCTTAAGCGTTTTTCTTCTTCTTGTCCTAATAAGTTCTTCTTTCCATCTCTCTCCCAATTCCAACCGTTCTATGAAGTTATCAGTGAAATGCAACAGCAATTTGTGAAATTCTGACTTCGTTGTTTGGATAAGACATGGCATGCGAGAACCAGTTAAGAACTACAACCAGTCTCTTATTACCGTAAGTGTCTGAATATTTGTTGCATTTTTTCACAATGGGGTCAATTGTATTTTATCATTTATGTTAGGTAAAGAAGATTCTTTTGTGGAATGCCCTTTTATATGGGTTCCACATTTTGATTGCTGAAGAAGGTTCATCTTTCAATTGTTTTGCATTGGTGAGCTTAATCATGCTTAATGTGCGATGCATGCTATAAAAACGATTAAAAAACTCTCTTTCCATTTGGTCCCGTCAATCGATTCAGGTTTCAGGTCAATATACCAATTAAAAACATTTTCTTTAAATAATCCCGCAAATCGTTTCATCATATGATCACCATATGTGCCCCCGTTGTTGCAGGTTTCCACAAAATGGGTGGCATATTGCTTCGGGTTGCCCTTTTCATCAAATTGCTGAAAACTCGGAGGTTGATAACCCATCGGTACCCTCAGAGAGTTAATACGTTTAGTGTGACTTTGAGTATGTTGGAGAATTTCGAGAAGACACACCATATTGAGCTTTAATTGTATTGGTTATCATATTTTGCAATTTTTGCATAGATAGAGCACGATGACTGCAGTAAATTAGTGATTAAGCTTTAGCACAAAATCATGTTGAGACAAGTTCACTTGCTTTCTATCTAAAGTGGCTGGAACGGAAGGAACCTGGAGGTTGCAAATAGACTAACCAAAATTGTCATTTTCCAACTTGTTTATAAGTTGAGCAATCTGGAAGTTTTTATACTCCAAAGTCTTCTCTAAATTAGCAAGCCAACTTTATCTCTTTTATTATCTTAAAGAGATAATGTAACGCCCCGATTTTCAGACAGTCAGGTACGCTCGACACGTGTGAGTTTCGAGCGTTAGGATTTATTTTATTATTTTCGTTTATTTGGTTTATACGTGTTATATTAATTTTATAAATTGTTTTCAACATGATTACGTGGAAATTGTATGAAATTCATTTCATTTTGAGAATTCATGTATAAATGGAATTTAATTGTCACATGAATTAATTGTTTAATTTGTATTAATTGCATAATTGTCCTTAATTGCTCATTTCCTTTTCTTTAAGGATTCAATTGCATGAAAATCTTTTGGACCTAATTGATCATTTTCCAAACTTGATATACTCAATTGCATGACTTATGAAGTTGGAGGATTTAATCATAAATATTAGAATTTTTCCAAAAATATAACGATATATGCATCTCTTCCTTGCTCTTCATTTCATTTCATCAAGAATCATCATCCATTCTTTCTTCTCTCTACCGAGCCAAACATATCAAGAAGGCAAAGGAAGATTTCATCAAATTCATCAACTCTTTCCAAGAAAATTAGGAGTTTTGGGGCTTGATCATCCATATTCATCATCTTCTTCCATTTACTTTCATTCCAAGGTATATATGATTATACATGTGAATTCTTGATCATATTTCTTGAGCTAGGGTTCATGATTTAAACTTGATAATTGGTGTATTTGTGCTAGAAACAGAATTATATGCTCAAAGCTTGAATTTCATGTGTAAATCTTGATAATTATGGAGATATATGTTAAGTTGAGATATGAGCTTGAGTTGACAATTATGATGATCAAGGTGTGAAACAAGTGTTTATATGGGGATTTATTACACTTCAAGCATGTATGCATATTCTCCTTCATGAATTCTAGCTTATGGAATTGAGTTATGAGTGTTTGGGGAAGAATTGAGAGGTGTTCGTGCCTCCCCTGTTCTTCTGCTCTGCTTCTGCATTACCTGCGTGACGGGAACGGCCCTTCCCGTTCCCTTTGTATTTGGGGAACGACCGTTCCCATTTATTTGAAATGTGTGCCTGGCGGCGAGGACGGGAACGACCATTCCCACTTTGTCTCACAGACGGGAACGGCCGTTCCCATCTTCGTGGAGCAGTTAGGGAGTGGGGGAACGGCCCTTCCCATTTTGTACTAAAACCTGGAACGGCCGTTCCCATACCCCTGGAAGTGCAGAAATCTTCTGCATAAAATGTAAATTTTGGCACTATGATCCAATGATTTATTTGATCCCAAATTGTTATTATATGAATGATTACATGCCAAAACGTGATGTTTGCGTACTACATTGTTTATTGCACGATGCCTCGTTATGTGATCAGGCCGTGCGTCATACTTGGTACCATTGTCGAGTATTGTCTCACGAATGCACGTATGTCCCATTTTCTTGTCCAGTTCTTCTCCAGGGCGGAGATTGTCGAGCATGAGCACGTCCACGAGTTCATGAGTTATTGTGTCGTCTGTCAGGTGAGGTTTAATTTCTAGTTAAATAGAACCCGTACTCCTAATATGTGATCTTTCGGCCAAAGGTATTTATATCTATACTTTCCATGAAATCATTTATCATTTCAAGTCATGTTTCAAGCAAGCAAGCCATGATTGTTCATGTTCACGATTTCAAGCATGTTTAGGCGAGTAGCATGACCGTTCACGATGGGCCCGAGGGCAGTGACTAGAGCCAACTGGGAAAGCAAGGGCTGACGGGTAACTCTGGCACCGTCCTCAACACATTTGGGGTCACCCCTGAATCCGCTAGGAGATTAGTGGAGGAAGGAGCTCCGGGCTTAGGGATTCATGTACCCTCTGCTCAATGAGATTGGATGTTGGGGCCTTGCAATCCCATCATCAACCGGAGGAAGAAGGAGACTGGGGATGAATCCGGCACCACGGATTGTCCTCGGGTTATTGCATGATTTCCATTCCGTGAACGTGTTATATGATTACACATGCACGATTGCACGATAATTGAATTGCATGACCACCTATTGTTTAATAATCAAGCAAGCATGTTCATGTACATTTGGAGTTCGGTTGGAGACCGCCCTTACTCGCCGGGGCCATGTATTGATTGCACGAAAATGAACAAGTATTTAATATTGATAGTTGTATTATCGGGCGAAGCTATATTATTATTGAACTCATATATTTATCTTTTATAAACCTTTACCCGAGAGTATAACTTGCATGTGATCTGCACTAATATGGTATGTAAACCCCTCACTCGGTCTTCACAAACTGACGCCTCCACCTTTCAGGTTATTGCAGGTGCACGCTAGGCGGGGAAGTGAGTCGAGTCCAGTCCCTAGAGTTGAGTCAAACACGGTGCATTTATTAAATTGTTTATTTATTGTTCGAAGGAATCATGTTTACTGTTACACGTTATTTATTTTAGGAAATGATAATGTATTGATATGTAAGTTAGAATATATTTTATTTGATAAAGGAAAAGTGACATTACTTGATTAAATGGAAATAGTTGATAATGCCCTGTTTATGCTTCCGCTTTATTATGTCGCATGTTCGAGTTATCCCGCCTAGCTTGTCATTTTATTGCATTGTCACCCGTTCGCTATAGGTTAGTTCATGTACGGATTGGCCGTTTCGTATGTGGATTGACCTATAAGGCGGGGGGTGTGGCACCTCCACGTGTAAGGGGGTGCTACAGATAATATCAAATAAAATCACCATGAATGTTTATCTCTTTAGTATATTTATTTTTAAAGAGATAATATTAAATGAAACCTGAATTTGATTGGTTCGTGAGATGAAACATGCAGCATGTTGACACCTGATTCGTCTTGATTTTCTTAAACTACAAGACTCAATTTTATTGGTTGAAACACATCACCAACAATAGAATTATAATCCAACTAAATATTCGACGAGATTATTTCTTAAAAGTTATCTAATTAATAAAATAATATCAAATTTTAATCTTTATTTTCAAAGATTACATACATATAAAAAAAAAAAAAAAAAAAAAAAGGTTTTGTCCCAAAACATTAAGTGATTTAATTTTGTTTGGCCTTAAAGATAAAACTAAAAATATGTATAGACTCAATATAAAATCTAATTTGACGTTGAACCAAATTAAGGATTAGAGTTAGTAGTTAGGATTATGGTCCCAGATTGTATGCACGGTGTTTTTCTCATATCCATTGCTAGAAAAGTTGTAGAACTCTCGTGATTGTGCATATCAATTTGGAAAACCAATGTGACACCCCGTTCTACAGTCGGTATAGGTAATTATGTGATTTAATTATTAATTGCGCTTTAATATTCAACGGGAAATGTACGAAAAATTCCCAAATGTGGACTCAATTTTTAGTTTGCTCCCCATTTTCGAAATTATTTTTGTTCACTCCCCAGATGAGATGCATAATTTGAGTTTGCTCCCCATTTTTCAGGGCATATACGACATATTACGATTTAGTTACGACATAATGCGATTTAGTTACGTGATTCTTGAGTTTTGATACATGTATAAAAACTCAAGAATCACGTAACTAAATCGCATTATGTCGTAACTAAATCGCAATATGTCGTATGTGGTATCCAAAATGGAGAGCAAACTCAAATTATGAGTCTCATCTGGGGAGTGAACAAAAATAATTTTGAAAATGGGGAGCAAACTAAAAATTTTTCAACTCATGGGGAGTTTTCAAAGTATGCCCCTTAATTTAATTATATCTGAACCATATGATTTTATTTGAATTGATTTCATACATGAATTATTCGAGATGTTTGGATTGTGCCTTGGTTGAACCTTATGCTTTTAAACCGAACCAGCATGAATCGAAAAACTTGAACCGAACCCGTAACCCGTGAACCGAACCGGTCTAGCCCTTAAAGGCCGAACCATTTCTTCCTTGCTCATTTACGTGATACAACAACAGCAACAAAGCCAAGACAGAAACCAAGGCCCAAGTTCATTTCTTCCAACTTCAAGAGCCAAGTTCTCCCTCTTTTCTCCACCTTTTCTCGAACTTGAGTATGTTTTGGAATCCCCTTGTTGTGCTCTTCTTTTCTACAGTTTAATTTTAATTTATGGAGCTATATATGAATCTCTATGATCAACATGTGAATACTAAGGGTTTATACAAAATTTAAGATTTTGTGATATATGATTGATATATTAGAATTCTAACTTCATAAATGTGTTGTACATGTTATATATATTGTATTTATTGCAAGCTATCACTTGGTAGTTGAGTATTTCAATTCTTGCCATTAATGAACTTGATTTTACTTTGAACTTGAATTTGTGATTTATGACTTTGATTCTTGATATAATTGAGTTTTATGCATTTTTACATGTCCTATATGATTTATATGAATTGTTTGCATGACTTTGGTAAGTATTGCAGCTCCTTGGTATTGGATTATGGCCATTTTTGGCCATTAACGAGCTTACTCTGCTTCCTGTAATAAACTGCTCTGTTTTGCATTTCGAACCAGGCAGGAATAGCCGTTCCCTCCTTGCTTTAAACTCGGAACGGCCGTTCCTGTTAAAGTGTCTTGGCACTACCGAAAACGGGAATCGTCATTCCTAGTTTGTACTAGAGCTGGGAAGGACCGTTCCTAGGCCAAAATCCTTACAGACACTCGGGGAGCAATCGGGTACTTGGGAACGACCATTCCCATTTTCTTCTTCAAACCGGAATGGCCGTTCCCATCTTCTAGAAACTTTTTAGCGATCACTATAGTGGCAAGGTCGTTCCCAGGGTTCTCGAGACCTGGGAGTTGCAACTGCTTCTTAATTGTTTATTTATGTTTTTGTATGACTTATATTGTTAATCTTTTGCATGTTTGGTGCTATTACTTGATTTTAATTGCATGACTAATTGTATATAAATGTTATATGCTATGATATGCGAATTATATGATGCATTTCATATTATTTTGCATTCAGTCATGAATTGTTGTGTGTAGAAATTGCATGATTTTAAGCGTTAAATAGATGATATTCTGGAGCCGTTTGATGCGTTTATGTGTTTATTTGACTCAGTTCAGGTGTCATTAGAGTTGGAGTTACGAAACGGTGAAACAGAGCGATTTCACGTATTTTTAGGAGAAAAAGTGGTAACTCCCCGTTACCGTTTAGCAGTACTAAAGGAGTAACTCCCATTAATAGCCAGGAGAACGGTTTTGGCGGCGTTACCCCTACGCAGAAGAAATTAGGTAACGCCCATTACCAGTAAAAGCGTTAAGGTGATTTCAGGCCATTAACGGGCGTTAACGATGGCAAGGCAAAAATTGGTAACTCCCGTTACCTAGGGCGACGAGAAGTCTCTTAGGGTTGCTATATATGTGCGTTTTTGGAGTCCTTGAGCAGAGAAGAGAGAGGACAGAGAAAAAGAGTTTCCCTTCCAAGTTACGACCTAGGGTTTGGAAGAAGACTCAGAGGTTTAGAAGATTTTTAGAGAATTCGAGAAGACGACAGGATTGAATTCCGAGAATAATCTTTGGTTTTATTGTTGCTTTAATTCCTAAACTAATTCCTTTGATTTTTAGTTTTAGTTTTTATGCTAGTTTCGTTCTTGAGTTTTGCTGAATGTTTATGAGTTTAATTGTTAGACTTTTTTTAGATTCGTTGACCATGATTTATTTTAATGCAGTTTCCTTTAGTTTTATGATTTTTGCTTCAATTATGAGTAGCTAATTATCTAGGGCTAGGGGGGAAGTGATGATGATTGCATGATGGATGTTTGATGAGATACTTGAGTGACTTGTGTTAATTCTTAGTTTGAAAACTGGTAGTTTAGAGGGTTTTCAATACTTGTGAGTTGTAGGGTACAAAGAGTTTTGGTCCTAGCTTATACAACAGTAATCTTATTCCATGCAAAGCCATTAGAATACTGAATTACACTCGTCTTGTTCCTATGGTTTAATTAACTATTGGTGATTGCAAGAGCAACATTGAACACTAATTAAGCACTTGGTTACACCTCGAGAGAGGGTAATTCAAATATAAGTGACTAGGTTGTAAAATTACACTTGTCAAACGGGTATCACATTGGCTCTTGATTGTATGATTCAAAGCTTTTTCCCCTGCCTGTTTAGTTTGCTGAAGTTAATTCACATATTTAAGTTGTTAATTGCAATTTTAGTTCAGTTACTTGTTAATTTCTGTATCAGTAGATTAATAGAAATAACCTTGAATTCGTTAAGTCTTTAGATTAGAGAGAAATAGAGAGTAGTGATTGATTTCTCTTCCCTGCGGGTTCGATCCTATTGTGCTACGCGTATGTTAGTGTACACTTGCACGATTGGTTTTTAATTGTAGTAAAATCAGATACAACATGAATCATGCATTGGCCGAACGTCTTAATTGGTTCATATAGTGTCTAAGTCTTGGGCTTCTGTGTTTTTTTTTTCAGACGAGGTTGCCGGTAACGAGCTCGAGGCATACCTTGATCACTCCCACTCCTTTCTTTTCTACGCACAAGGTGAGGTTTAGGATTTTGTATAGTTAACGACCTAAAGCCTTATGTGATGTTTTCGAGCCGCGCATGTGACTATATTATATATATAGTTAAATAAGTGTCGAATATGATATGTTTATGATCTTGTGAACGAGTTTGATTTGGAAAGTTAATATGAAAGCATATGTAAGCTATTTTGGAAAATTCTTTTATGTTCAAGTTAAGCGAGTTTTGCCATGAAAGATTGGTATGTGAATGTTATGTGAATATGGATCCAAGGAGCTATGGGTAAGGAATCCCCCGGACGGTACTGGGCCGTCAGGGTCTGGCCTGTGCATAGTTTCCATCCAAGGCATCACGTGCGACCTCGGGAGCTAAGGAAGGCATGGTATTTTGATGTCTTCTGTGTAAGAATCGGGGTGTAGCGGTTGGATTTATGTTTATGAATTGTATTGTATTTGGATATGAGTAGTAAAGGTTGAAAGCTCATTCTCACTGAACATGTGATATGTTATGATATGAGAATTGTGAATCGGAATAGAGTTATAAAAATGGTTTCCAAGTATAAGTTTGTTTTCAAATGTTTGGATTGCAAAACCTATTCCCGATTCATAAATCCACATTTGATATGTGCTTTGCTTTATATATATATAGTGTGTGGGTGTGCGTTAGCCCCCTCACACAATCAGTTGACTGACCCCTTGTTTTATCTTTCAGTTGTAGGTTTTGGGACTTGAGCTAGGCGGAGAAGTGTGTCTACCCGTTGCACTTGTTGGTCTAGGTCTTGCTAGATGCATCTACTTACATACACTTGATCATCTTGTATATGTATGACTTATGACTAGAGATTTGATACTTTGTCTAGGTCGAAGGCTTAGGACAATGTGATTATGTGATTGTGTGATTACTTGATTATGTGACTATATGACTTGATTATTTGAATACTTGTTTACTTTATTAATTGTATACATGATCATATACTAATCTACATGCATCCATATTATTTGAATTTGTGAATTTCAGGATGCCTCCACAAAGAAGGGTTTGTGAACAAACACCGGATTTAAATCAACCGCCTCCCAGAGATGCACCTTCGCCACCACCTATGAACGCGAAGAACATAGTTCAAGCCCTCCTTAATCAATTTCAACAAAATCAGAGGAATCAAACACCTCCGGTTGAAAGGCAAGAAGTCTCCACCGTGTACAAGGACTTCCGAAATAACAATCCTCCAAAGTGTTATGGAGGAGATGATATGAAAGCGGAGGAATGGTTGTCCGAGATTAGAGGAATTTGGGATATGTCCGGGGAGTTCCCAAGACAAAGCCGTTTGCACAGGCCTTTTTATTCAAGGGCAAACGGTAGTTTGGCTCAAAGGTGTGCGTTCCAAGTTAGAGAGGATCGGGATGGAGTTTAATTGGGAGGTTTTTGTGCAGGAATTTCATGATAAGTACATTCCTTATAGTGCACAAGAGCGTCGCCTTCAAGAGTTCTCCGACTTGAAACAAGGAAATCGGACGGTGGAGGAGTACATATTGGAATTTGAGAGGCTTGCACCCTATGCCACTCATATCACTGATAATGATACTCACAAGGCCCAACAATTTCTTCATGGGCTTCAACATGAACTTCAAGTGGCTATCCAAGCCACCAATGTGAGTACGTGGGCCAAGGTTACCAAAGGGGCGATTCAAGTTGAGGCCCAAAAGATAAGATTGAAGCCTCCACATTTCTCTTCTACTCAAGGTTTGGTATCCGATTCTAGGTCGGGCAAGAGGCCCGTTTCTTATCCTCCTCGAGCTCCTACTACTCCGGTTTTTCGTCCCCAGGGTTTCGGGAACAAAAATCCCCGTATTACCGGTCCTATGGCACCTCCTGCTTTATCGGCTCAGGCTCCACCCCATTGTGCTTATTATCAGGGGAAGCATCCGGTTGAGAAGTGTTGGAAGCTTTTGGACAAGTGCTACGTGTGCGGATCTTCTGAGCACAAGATTGATACTTGCCCGAACAAGAGGCCGGTTATTCAGGCTCGTGTTGATACTCTTGATGGAGAGGAGAAAGCTGTTGATATTGATCCAAACGCCATGATAGAAGGTACAATAAACATTCATGGCATATTATTACATCCATTGATTGATCCTGGGGCCACTCATTCTTTTATTTCCCGGGATGTTGCTGCTTCTTTGCCTTTGCTTGCTGAATTAACTGCGCATGTGTATGTGGTGAGTTCTCCTTTGGGAGGTTGTTTGGAGACAGACAGGGTGTTCCGGGAGTGCCAGGTGGGCTTTGAAGGCCGAGTCTTTCCAGCTGATTTTATAGAGATGCCTATGAAAAGGTATGGGGCGATTCTTGGAATGGATTGGCTTTACAGACATCGAGCAGTTATGGATTGTCACGAAAAGAAAGTATCTAAGTCCAACCCGATTATGTCTTTTATGGAAGCAAGTAAGCTCCTTCAGGACGACACGACAGTTTTTGTGGCTTACCTTCTAAACAAACCGAAGGACCAAGCCAAACTTGAGGAGATGGAGGTTGTGAGAGAGATTCCCGATGTTTTTCCTGAGAGTTTGTGTTCATTGCCACCCGATAGGGACTTCAAGTTTGTGGTCGGCCTCTATCCGGAGCTGAGTCTTTCTCTAAGACACCTTACCGGATGGCTCCTGCTGAGTTAAAGGAGTTGAAGACTCAGCTTGATGAGCTCTTGGCTTGCGGTTATATCCGTCCGAGTACTTCTCCATGGTGTGCTCCTATTTTATTTTTGTGAAAGAAGGACGGAACTTTGAGGATGTGCATAGACTACCGCGAGCTGAACCGGATGACAGTGAAGAATAAGTATCCATTACCTCACATTGAAGAGTTATTTGATATCTTACAAGGTTCACAAGTGTACTCTAAGTTAGATTTGAGGTAAGGATATTACCAACTTCGCATCCGGGAGGAAGATATCTCTAAGACTGCGTTCAATACTTGGTATGGACACTTCGAGTTCTTGGTGATGTTGTTTGGGTTGATTAATGCCCCGACCATGTTCATGGATATGATGCACCGAGCGTTTAGACCGTTCCTCAATAAGTTTGTCGTGATTTTCATATACGATATTTTGGTGTACTCGAGGTTCGCAGAAGAGCAGGTATATCACCTTCGGATTATCGTGGAGACACTTAGAGAGCACAAGCTTTATGCTAAATTTAGCAAGTGCGAGTTTTGGATCGATTGAGTCGCATTCCTAGGCCACATAATTTCAAGCAAGGGAATTGAAGTTGATCCCTCCAAGATAGAGACCGTAGTTCAGTGGGAGAGACCGAAGAATGCCTCCGAAGTAAGAAGTTTTCTTAAGTTAACGGGTTACTATAGGAGATTTGTGAAGGATTTCTCCAAGATCGGGTGCCCGTTGACTAGGTTAACGAAGAAGGAGGTAAAGTATGAGTGGGATGACGAGTGCGAGAGAAGTTTCCAAGCTTTGAAAGAAAGACTAACTTCAACACCAGTTCTTATCTTACCCGAGGGATCTGAGGGCTATTCAGTTTATACAGTGCTTCGAAGGAAGGCCTCGGATGTGTGCTGATACAAGATGGCTGAGTGGTTGCCTATGCTTCTAGAAAGTTGAAGGAATACGAAAAGAACTACCCCACTCATGATCTTAAGCTTGCAGCAGTCGTGTTTGCTTTGTTGAAATGGCACCACTACCTCTACGGGACTACCTTCGAGATATTTACCGATCGTAAGAGCCTCAAGTATTTGTTTACTCAGAAGGAACTTAATAACAGACAGAGGCGTTGGATGGAATTCTTAGAGGATTATGACTGCACGATTCAGTACCATCCTGGTAAAGCTAATGTAGTGGCTGATGCTTTGAGCATGAAAAGCAAGTGTTTTAGGTTTGAGTGTAGGGTCTTCAGGGCAGGGTTCAGCAGTTGTGGTTTCAGTGGCTAGGTTAGCTAACATCACAATTCAGCCGGATTTGAAACAAAAGCTGATTGATGCTCAGGGAACGGATTCAGAGATTGGTAGCCTGATCGAGAGTTGATCCAGAGCATAAGTTTGGGTTTGATGATTGGGTTTGTTCAGCTTCAAGATAAGGGTGTGTGTTCCAGAAGACCTCAAGAGGCTAGTACTTGAGGAAGCATACCGTTCTGGATATTCCATTCACCCCGGTGGTACTAAGATGTACCGAGATTTGAGAGAGTTGTTCTGGTGGAATGGCATGAAGAGAGATGTTGCGAACTTTGTGAAGCGATGTCTCACGTGTCAAGTGGTGAAGGCAAAACATCAGAAACCGGGAGGAACCCTCCAACCACTTCCTATCCCTGAATGGAAATGGGAGTAGATGACAATAGACTTCGTATCTAGCTTGCCAAGATCAAGAGGAGGGTACGACGAAATATAGGTTATAGTCGACCGTCTAACCAAGTCAGCTCATTTTCTCAAGGTAAAGATGTTCTATAAAACTTATAAACTAGCAGACTTGTATTGTGATGAGATTGTAAAACTTCATGGAGCGCCTGCTAATATTGTTTCAGATCCTGATCCTCGGTTTACAACCAAGTTCTGGCAAGATCTTCAGAAACGATTGGGTACAAGACTTAATTTTAGCACCGCTTTTCATTCTCAGACGGATGGGCAATCAGAGAGATTGATCAAGTATTTAGAGGACTTGTTGAGAGCGTGTGCTTTGGATTTCAAGGAGAAGTGGAACAAGTATTTAGCTCTAGTCAAGTTTGCCTATAATAACAGTTACCAAGCTTCTATTGGTATGGCTCCCTACGAGGCACTTTATGGAAAAAAGTGTAGATCGCCTCTCTTTTGGGATATTGAAGACTAGCGGTGGACTGAGGAGAATAAGCTCGAAAGAGCAACACCTAGGGAGAAGATTGATAAGACCACTGACAAAGTTAAACTGATTCAACAGAGAATGAAGGCAGCTCAAGACCGTCAGAAAAGCTATGCAGATAAGAGGAGAAGGCCCATCGATTTTGAAGTAGGAGATCGAGTCTTCTTGAAAGCATCTCCTAGGTAGGGCTTTTCTCGAATAGGTCGAGGTGGAAAGCTTAACCCTAGATACCTTGGACCTTTCGAAATCCTTGAAAAAATTGGAGGAGTGGGGTATAGGTTGGACCTACCGCCAAGGTTGACCGGGATACATAATGTATTTCATGTTTCACAACTCAAGAAATATTATCCCCGAAGAAGCAACATACTCCCTGTTGAAGAGGTACAACTTGAGCCGGATTTGACCATAGTAAGGCAGCCGGTTGAGATTCAAGACTGGAAGATGCAAGTGTTGAGGAACCGGTAGATCCCCTTGGTCAGAGTATTGTGGAGAGATCAAAAATCTGAACAATCCACTTGGGAGACCGAGGAGAAAATGAAACAGTTGTATCCAGAGTTATTCTCGGGTCGAGCAGTGAACCTGGGGACCAGGTTCTCCAAAGGGGGGGGGAGGTTGTGACACTCTGTTCTGCAGTCGGTACAAGTAATTATGTGATTTAATTATTAATTGCGCTTTAATTTAATTATATCTGAATTATATGATTTTATTTGAATTGATTTCATACTTGAATTATTCAAAATGTTGTGCCTTGGTTGAACCTTATGCTTTTAAACCGAACCTGTGACCCGTGAACCGAACCGGTCCAGTCCTTAAAGGCTGAACTATTTCTTTCTTGCTCATTTACGTGATACAACAGCAGCAACAAAGCCAAGAAAGAAACCAAGCCCCAAGTTCATTTCTTCCAACTTCAAGAGCCAAGTTCTCCCTCTTTTCTCCACCTTTTCTCGAACTTGAGTATGTTTCGGAATCCCCTCGTCGTGCTCTTCTTTTCTACGGTTTAATTTTAATTTATGGAGCTATATATGAATCTCTATGATCAACATGTGAATAGTAAGGGTTTATACAAAATTTGATATTTTGTGATATATGATTGATATATTAGAATTCTAACTTCATAAATGTGTTGTACATGTTATATATATTGTATTTATTGCAAAATATTACTCGGTAGTTTAGTATTTTAATTCTTGCCATTAATGAGGTTGATTTTACTTTGAACTTGAATTTGTGATTTATGACTTTGATTCTTGACATAATTGAGTTTATGCATTTTTACATGTCTCATATGATTTATATGAATTGTTTGCATGATTTTGGTAAGTGTTACAGCTCCTTGGTATTAGATTATGGCCACTTTTGGCCATTAACGAGCTTACTCTGCTTCCTGTAATAAACTGCTCTGTTTTACATTTTGAACCAGGCCGGAACGGCCGTTCCCTCCTTGCTTTAAACTCGGAACGGTCATGCCTGTTAAAATATCTTGGCACTACCGAAAACGGGAGCGGTCGTTCCCAGTTTGTACTAGAGCTGGGAAGGACCGTTCCCAGGCCAAAATCCTTACAGACGCTCGGGGAGCAATCGGGTAGTTGGGAACGCCCGTTCCCATTTCTTTCTTCAGCCCGGAATGACCATTCCCATCTTCTAGAAACTTTTTGGCGATCATGGGAACGGCCATTCCCTATAGTGGCAAGGTCGTTCCCAGGGTTCTCGAGACCTGGGAGTTGCAACTGCTTCTTAATTGTTTATTTATGCTTTTATATGACTTATATTGTTAATCTTTTGCATGTTTGGTGCTATTACTTGATTTTAATTGCATGATTAATTGTATATAAATGTTATATGCTATGATATGTGAATTATATGTTACATTTCATATTTTTTTCATTCATTCATGAATCATGCATTGGCCGAGCGTCTTAATTGGTTCATATAGTGTCTAAGTCTTGGGCTTCTGTGTTTTCTTTTCAGACGAGGTTGCCGGAAATGAGCCCGAGGCATAGCTTGATCACTCCCACTCCTTTCTTTTCTACGCACAAGGTGAGGTTTAGGATTTTGTATAGTTAACGACCTAAAGCCTTATGTGATATTTTCGAGCCGCGCATGTGACTATATTATATATATAGTTAAATAAGTGTCGATTATGATATGTTTATGATCTTGTGAACGAGTTTGATTTGGAAAGTTAATATGAAAAGACATGTAAGCTATTTTGGAAAAGTCTTTTATGCTCAAGTTTAGCGAGTTTTGCCATGAAAGATTGGTATGTGAATGTGGATCCAAGGAGCTATGGGTAAGGAATCCCCGGGACGGTATTGGGCCGTCGGGGCCCGGCCTGCGCATAGTTTGCATCCAAGGTATCACGCGCGACCTCGGGAGCTAAGGAAGGCGTGGTATTTTGATGCCTTCGGTGTAAGTGTTAGGAATAGTGCCCTTAAAGCATCTTTTGGCTTTACTATTTCCTTGTAATATCACAAACAGTCTTTGAATAATAAACATGATTTTGTTCATAGGCATTCACTTCTTTATGTGCTTATTTATGTCTGTTTGGGTTGACTGTGTTTTTGCATGTATTGGACTCCCCTAATCCGATGAGGCCGTTAAGAACTTTGTTGTTATGGGAACGACACATGAAACAAGTTCTTAACTCCATAGGCGAGGATTAGAAACTTCTCTAAGTCGAGAGTCCGACAGACAGTGGGACTGTGGGAGTGTCGACCTTGACTCTGCTGAGACTTGCTTATGTGATTATGTCCTTTTGAAGGATCACTCAGTTTCATGGAGTGATAAGTGCATACGATGATGTGTTCATAATACATGAGGGTGATTGTTACTAGAACTTCATCACTGAGATGTCCCGCGTGAGAACATTCCTAAATGGGAAAGGAAGTCTCCATGAAACTTCCAGATTAGGAAATATCTCACAGGTCAATAACGTGATTCATTAATCCTTAGACTTGAGATTCTGTAATGTCTCATATGAGCTAACTATATAATCTTTGATATAGGCTCAAAAGGGTGTCGCCATATAGACACCTGAACCACGGCCTATGTTGGGACTACACAAGTGGCATATGTAGAATTAGTAGAAACTATAAAGGACCTACACTTGTTGCAAGAACAAGAATGATCACTTACTGATTGAGTTGTTCGTAGTCCATTAAAACTTAAACCCTTGACCAAGGTGGATAAAAGATCAAGACATCAAGAAAATGGGGTTTTCTTGGATTGAGGTCTAAATGGATATGAAACGAACTTAACCTTAAAGATCAAGAATATTTAGGCTCTGAGAATATTCCCATGCCTTAGTTCTTGATTGAGAGATGGAGTTGTAGGAGGATCGTATTTCACTGTATGTTATTGACTGAAAGGTCCTTCGATTCATTTCGTTATTCGGCTAGGGGTCATACATCCATTGCTAGATTAAGATAGTGTGATCTGTGAAGTAATTAATTAATTATTGAATTAATTAATTACTGTCACTGCTAATCGAATAATGAACCTATATGGTCACACATAAATGCCAGGACACGAGGGTTATGGTAGGATGTTAATATGATTAACGTAGGATCAAAATGTTGATCGAAGAGGGCGAGACGAGTCACGCCCCGCCACGTGTCACGCTTGGAACGTGATTGCCACGTGTCATGCACACGTGGCCTGCACATGTAATGTACACGTGTAGTAAGGTGGTTTCGGCGTGTAATTTTATTACACGCGAATTCTTTTCTAGAATTAATTAATTAAATTGTAATTAATTAATTTAAGTCTTTTAATTAATTTTGAATTAATTATTAAAATTTTATTTCTCAAGCTTAACCCAATAAATAATTAATTGAGAATTAATTAATTTATTGAAATCTTGACTTTTAGCTTTAGGAAAGTTGAAAAGTCCAACTTCCTATTGTAGGAGAGAGAAAATTATTTTTGCTAGACTTGGAGAATAAGTTAGGAACTTATTTTCTCCAATTAAATTAAATAATTAAATTAGTTAATTAGTGAGCAAGAAAACAAAACCCACTAGGTTTATGAAACCTTCGGGTTCGAACTCACCTTGTATAAATACAAGGGTGGGGCTTCTTTTATTCTTTAGATCAACACTCACGAAATGTTAAGTTTTGAGAAAAATAAAAGAAAAGTTTTCAAAACAAAACCCTAGCCATTAACACAAGTTATAGAACTAGCATTCTCACTTGCTTGATCGTGTTCTAGGACTGGTGTGGATACGCTTTAGAGGATCGCTGCTTTGGGATCTATCGAGAACCGTTCGAGGGACATTCCGCTTGAAGGGTGTTCAATAGGCGGTACTGACATCACTAGAAAGCTTCAATCAACGTAAGTTTCTAAACACCTTAAGATACAATATGAGAATTGCAAGTCCATGATCAATCTTTTGGAAAAAATTTAAATTTCCGCTGTGTTTCTGCTCTAGTTTTCCAATAGTAAGAACCGAGGAGGGCACGTCGTGGGTTAGCTACCCCGCTTGGGTTTGTTAAAGTTATGGATGGTTAGGGCCACCGGTGGCTCTTCCATCATTGGTGTGGCGGTTGGATTTATGTTTATGAATTGTATTGTATTTGGATATGAGGAGTAAAGGTTGGAAGCTCATTCTCACCGAGCATGTGATATGTTATGATATGGGAATTGTGAATCGGAATAGAGTTATGAAAATGGTTTCCAAGTATAAGTTCGTTTTCAAATGTTTGGATTGCAAAACCTATTCCCGATTCATAAATCCACCTTTGATATGTGCTTTGCTTTATATATATAGTGTGTGGGTGTGCGTTAGTCCCCTCACTCAGTCAGTTGACTGACCCCTCGTTTTATCTTTTAGTTGCAGGTTTTGGGACTTGAGCTAGGTGGAGAAGTGTATCTACCCGTTGCACTTGTCGGTCTAGGTCTTGTTAGATGCATCTACTTATATACACTTGATCATCTTATATATGTATGACTTATGACTTGGAGATTTGATACTTTTATTTTGATGAGGCCGTGATGGCCAATGTACATGATGTATAACCTTACTTGTTATGGCTTTATTAGTTTATTTTGTTTCGCTTCCGCTTACTTTGGTTGTGTTGTTAGCTCCGCCTAGCCTAGTGAATGAGTTGGTCTCCCGGTCGCTAGGGTTTGGATTTGGGTACGGACTTCCCATTTCGTGACCGGGTTTGAATTCTAGTGCGGGGAATGTGGTCCCTACATTTGGGTGCGACAACCGATAACTGCATTTAACATGAAAAGGTCTTAATTCTTAAATTATTATGGATTTTCCCATCACGCAACGTCCTAGGTGCCTTTTGCTTTTCTTGAAACTTCGTAAAAGTGTCCATTAATGCGGCTGAACTTTGAGCATTCGTGAAAGCTTACACCCTTTTAACATGTTTACTTTGTAAAATGAAGGTTGATTACATTGTCTTGGATCGTGTAGACGGTTACTACGACAACCTTGGGAAGCCAACATTCTTCACTTTAGAAGAGATAAAGAACAAATGTGATGATTTGTTAGTCAAGATTGGCCAGTAGGGAAGAAGTGTGGTCGATATATATCTTGATTGTTAAAACATTGAAGCTACGCTGTGATCAAATTATTTTTAATTTCTTAGCTTAATTGATTATTTATTTTGAACCATGAATATTATAATCAAATGTGATCTATCAAATATTTTAATCAAATCAAATCAAATAAAAAATAATAAAATTCGTTAAAAATTCACCCCACTAAGAAACCTACATACAACATTTCATAACACTAAACTTCAATATAGAAATTAGAAATTAAATGCACAAATTTTGTAACTCGCATAACATGCTATGCTAGCTTGAAGTCCAGCAGCAAGCCTCAATAGAAGCTTACGTAAATTATTCATAAGTAAACAACTTCCATAACGATCAGGTTGCTTCTTCGGTACTGTCATTAGGTTTATCTTCCACAAACCACTTATTAACTCTTTTTTGAGCTACCGAAACCTGCACAAAACAAAAGTTAATCAACATCATCCCATAATTTTTCTTGGAAAAAAGGACTAAAGCGAAACAAATACATTCTATATATACCTGTTTATCCCAATCGGTTCTGTAAGTTATTATCACTAAAATGATAGTTTGAATCAATGTTCCCATTAGCATTCCGATCCAGACTCCCTGTAAGTAGACATACTTTGTTAGGCTCGCATACCAGGCGATTCTTTAAGAATAATTGGCTTATAATAGAATTAAATCAACATTGTTTACGTTTATACATTCTTATAATTAACTTCTATTACTTTTTAATGATGTGATTATACTTAGGTTATATATATTAGATGTACCTTTGATATAGAAACTCACCTGCACTTGGAGTTTGATGACATAGCCAAGCAAAAATCCAAAAGGAACTCCTATCAAATAATAGGATCCTATGTTAACATACACTACAACACTCTGCCATCCTGCTCCAATTGCAACACCTATGGAGACATGAAAAGGAAAAACATCCTTCATCTTTAATACCACGACGATAAAAGAACAACAAACAGAATGAATTATCCGCTCACCTGAGAGAACGGGTTGTATGCTATTGAGAAGTATGGAGAATGCCAAAAGAGGAGACATTTCCCCGACCTTATTCGCCACATCTTCATCTTCAGTAAATATATACGCTAGACGTTCGCGAAAGAAGAGGAAAAACACGAATAGCACAAAGCCGATGAAGAATGAAGTTAAAACTATGTTGATAATTGAGTACTTTGCCGCTTTAGAATCTCTTTTTCCAAGCTCATTTGCAACTCGAACACTGCAGTGTTGTAGAGTAAAGGTCTTAGGGATTGTGGCAAACTTTATGGCCTATAATCACATTTAAGACAAGAAAATATATGTATGTATGTATATATATATATACACCTGGCTGCACCCATGAAGCCAATTGCTATCATCATTTCCCAGCTGCTGATGTTAAGGCTGCAATAATGATATGAAAGTTTACAGCTTCATATAGTCCTAAGATATTAAGATCATCAACAAGATGAGAAAGGGTATTACCATATGGAAAGAGCATCAACTTCTATCTCGGCGTTTGTGAGGTTTCCCGTTAGAAGAATCAATACAGCATTGTACCACAGTTGGAGACTGCCATCAAAGAGAAATAACATAAAGAAGACCTAAAACAAGGCAAATTGAGGGCATTATGAATGTATTGCATAAATTTCTATATCCGATTCGAATATTGTTTTCCCTGATGAAATTGTGTAATGAGGGTGGTAACAAAGGATTGTTACTGAATGTCATCTCATCTGAAAGTTTGAGAAATTAGAGGAGAAATATAGTAATGTTTAATATGGATAATTACATTGGCATACCCTGAAGTTTTACATAACTATAGGAATATGCGATCCATTGAGGTTTGAGAAATTACAAAATCTTTTCCTGATATATAATTTTAATATTTGGTCTAATCCTTGCTATTATAGGCATGGATTCAAAATTAAATATTAATCGGTAAGGGAAAAATAAAGTATCCGCAGAAAATTAGTGATGACATTGTCAAAATTCGTCGATCCAAAAGTATTATGAATTTTTTGAAAGGGGATGTTTGTGTAATTTTCAAACCTCAAGGGAAATTTGTGTAATTTTCTCGAACATCAGGGTATGTCAGTGTAATTTATCCCTATTTAACATCTCTGTTGATTTAATAGAGGAAAATTGCACGATACATCCCACAAAAATCGAAAATCTGGATTTTTACGACATCATTTTCAAAAATGCAAATCTCATTTCAGATGTATTCTTGCAACAAAGTTTTACATTCAAAACAGGCTTAAACCTTACCACAACATTGCACCAGAAGATAAGGAAAGCTTGACGACCGGCCAAAGATCTTTGAAGGCTAATGTTGTAAAACCTTTCCATGTCTCGGGACATCCTCCAGATATGACAAAGATTAGTTGTTCGATGTTTGGTATCCAGTACGCCAAAATGGTGGATATCATGGCACCTGTAATACCAAACTTGTACTTCATAGTTAGAAGCCATGAGAGGAAAATGTGGATTGTTAAGGACAGTGCTGATAGATATGAGATGATCATGTTCTTGCTCTGTGCTTGTAAGTACATTTGGGAGCTAAACGTCGCAGTGAATGCATATATAACTGGAAGGAACCAAAGAGCAATTGGCCCTGCTACTTCTGCAAGGTGTTCTTCCTGTCCTAAAGCTTTTAAGATAGGGGTTGCAAAAATATACATGGGCAATAACAGAGTTGCTGTTACAATCAAAACAATCCATGATCTTTGAAGATAGATTCCGAGCATGTGATATTGTTTTGCTCCATAGGCCTGTCCGCATAGGGTTTCCAATCCACTTGCCGCTCCTAGCTGCATAGTCAGAAACTCAAAAGTTCATATGAATTTTCCAAATGAAAAGATATTAAGGTCCAAGCAAACACAGTTTTTGGTTTACCATATCCCTCTTCGTTTGAAAATTGAATAATTTCAAAACGCTTTTAAAGTGTGTCTTCCCTCATCGTATATAGGTAAACACTGGCATATCCTAAGATTTGGCTTAATTACATAAATTTTTTCAAAAGTTGAAAATTTAGTAAAATTTTCATCGACATTGTGGCCTAATGCATTCTATTATAGTCATGAATTTACATGTCAAGATCAAACAGAATATATAGTCATAGAAATATAGCATCATCAAAGTTCATCGATCTGGATGTATGTATGGTAAATTCTTTGATAGCTCTTGAAATTTCTCAAATCTCAAGGAAAGTTTGCGTAATTGGGGCCAAACCTCAGGGGATGTCAGTGTAATTATGCTAATTGTATAATAATTAAATTATAACATTCGATGAAAAATCTCAATCCAAAGACATATGCAACAACCATGATCTTGGCACATTTCTTTATTAATCAGGAAAGTTTTCTAACCTATTTAAAGAATCGTAAAGCTAAATGAGCAAAATAATAACTAATCATCAATTACCAGTAATCCATTGGCAAATCTTTAAATGAGAGTGAAAACGAGGGAATAGGCAGCAAGCTCCGTAGCACCAATGTGGCCTACAAATGCTTGGCTAATAATATTTATTCCGTATGTAGTGAATCGAGTGAAAATAGCCGGGCCAGCAACCACCCACATTTTCTTATTCTCCGTCCATAGTTTACTCTTGAATGTGATGATTTCTTCATTTCTCTCAATCAGCAACTCTGCTGTAGGATCAGCTTCCATTCGATGGTCTGATTCTTCCGTGACAAAACAGCAGAAAAAATTGAATCAGTAATCGAATTTCAGTTTCGAATATCTAATTTCTCATTTTTACGGAGCGAAATATTTAGTAAAATGGTGAAGAAAAAGAATAAAATCGACATCTTGTATTCAAAGTTCTCACATTTTTCTGGCTGCTGCTAGACAGATGCATGCTTTTGTAATTGAAGTAAACAGTGTTTAAAATGATGATTATTGATAAGGGTTTATAGCAAAAGGTGCATGGCTGAGTTACCCTCTGTTCCCCAATCTCTGATGTCTATTCTAGTAGTGACATGCATTGCATGAAACAATTAAAGAATTTTTCACTTATGAAACAACTGGGGAATTTTTCATATATGCTAACTACTATATAAAATTCATCAACTGAACCTCAAAACTTATGGACCTATATGTAAAATTCAAAACTTTTTGGATCGACTTATAATTGGGCTCAGGGATCTGTATGTAAAATTCAAAAAATTGTGGACCGATTTATAATTGGATCAAACCTCAGGGACCTGTATGTAATTCTCCATAATATTAATGAGTACATAAAATATGCATTAAACTATATATTATATAGATAAATATATATACACATAAAAATATTATTTATACTTCTAGATATATCTGACACGTCTTATTTCATGTTGTAATATTATATCAATATTCATATATGCTAACTTCTAGCACGCACTCATTTACAGATGTATATGGCAAAATATACAATTATTATGAAAAATATTAGTAGCATATTCACTCTTATAATAAAACTGTATAATAAACTTATTTTAGATCAAATCTAAACACAATAAAGATCCTCACATAAACTATATGTGCATAGTTATAATATAGTCGATAATCTCTCCTACTTCAAAGTATATAAAAGTTCTAATAATTAGCATATACATAAAACTTAATGTATCAACACATACATGTATATATATATATATATGTATGAAAATCATGGCATCAGTCATTATTGAATAAATTGCATTAGCTCAGCTAAAAAATTATCAAAATCCTCGAGCAGATTATGAGAACATATAAGACATGAAAAACTTGAGTTTTCAAAAAAATGAAATTATCACTTTCCAATTTCAGAGATAGGACTTGAGATATTTGTTTAACATCGGGGAATTAAGGAGATGGAGTTTTTAGCCATTAGAGAAGAAGGAACAATATTGTATCGTAGGAGAACAAAAAATCTAAGCTCGTGATACCATGAAAAGATCGAATATTTTCTGTATTGATTTCTCAAAGAATTTACAAGGTATACATTGATGCAAAGTACAACCCTAACTATTTACCATAACTACTGAAATAATTTAAGGGATAAGAAAAGATATAAAGAATATTTATGTCCAATTAATAATATCCTAAATATAAGCACAAATCTCTAATATTACGTCAACAATGTATATATCCGTTGGAAAGCAGTTGCTTTTTGACAGTTTTCTTGCAACGCAGTCGATAGAAGAGTAAAAACACATACAGAGAGACGGTGGAAGGTGTGGAAGAGGGAGATACTTACAGAAGAGCTAGAAGTACAATTCTCTGGTGTGCTCCTTATCTCTAGAAAACAAATTTGATTCCAGGGCTTCCTCTACACAAGAGAGAGATGTGTCATCTCATTGCCATTCCATCACGAAAATATAATTGTTAGGAAATACGAGTAATCAGGAGGAGATCTTGTTACCATATATAACTGATTTATTGTATCCCTGACTTGTAGGGATTAGTAGGTTAAATATTGGGACTCCTGTAACTTGTATCATACAAGAAAATCAAAAACACAATGAATTCATCCAATTCCTATCATATTCTCTATACTTTAACATGGTATCAAAGCCGCGTTCATCCTAGGGACTCAGATTTCTCATCATCGTCCTAAAACCTTTCTCAAACCACGTTGACATCAATCAAACCATGTCAACCGAAACCAACCAAGAACTCAGCACCCAATTCTCAAATTTCTCGATGACCAATTCAGAGAATCTCTCAATTGGCATCAAACTAAACAATGAAAACTATCCGGTATGGGCCCGGATAATGAAGATGGCAATCGGAGGGAGAGGCGGCCGATCACACATCACTGGTAACCCTCCTGCACCAAAAAGTACAGAGTCTACCTACGATCAGTGGGAGCAACTCGACCAACGGGTTTTCACATGGATAATTCAAAACATGGAGACAAGCCTGATAAACAACGTGCTACAATACCCAACGGCGAAAGATCTTTGGGACGGCCATGCCACCACCTACGGCAGCGGCGCTGATCCCCTTCAATTATTCGATCTACACCGGAGGGCAAACACACTCAAACAAAACTCTGACAGCCTAGAGGAATTCTGGGGAAAATTACAGGCTATTTGGATGGCTATTGACCGTAAACAGCCGAATCCGATGAAATGCACCGAAGATATTGCTGCCTTCAACAAAATCCAACAAGAACAGAGACTCTATCAACTCCTTACCGGAATAGATGACAAGTATGACTCGATTAGGCGGGACTTACTAAAACTTGACACCAAACCCTCAGTCGAATCCGCCTACGCCACTATCCGGAGGGAGGCAGCCCGTCTTCAGATCCTGAAAACGGCAACCAATGGCGAAGGGGAGTTCTCATCACAGGGCGTCGGTCTAGTCGTGAGAGGCGGCAAGGGTGGCCGAAAATCAGAGAGTTACAGACGGACCGATAGCGCCGGCAAACGCTTCCCACCACCAGAGGACAAATCGGAGCTTGAGTGCTCCTATTGTGACAGAAAAGGGCACACGAAAGAGGGGTGCTTTGAGCTAATAGGATATCCGGAGTGGTGGGTCGGAAATAAGAAGGAGAAGGGACGACCTACCGGCGGCGGAGGACAGCGGCGCGCGAACGCCGCCGTCTCTGAGGGGCGTAGTGGCAGAACTGAAACAGGGAGAGGAGCAGAGATGAGTGGAGACTCCTCCCAGCCAAGGGACCCTGGTGCGACTGCATCGGTGACAGGGACGACGACCTGCGGGCGATGGGCGAACCTCGCCGTCGCCACCACCAACCCTCACAGCAGCAACTCTCAATCAGGCGAAAGAGGTAAAGGGTTTGAGTCTTTTGACTCAAACCCTAGCTTTATTGAAAGCCCACCCCCCACTTTATCTCTTTTTACCAATCAGTCCCATAGTTCTGCGAAATTGCACTCTGACCCTCATATTTATAAAGATTCAGAAAACCACCCACAAAAATTATCACAGTGGATATTTGATTGCGGAGCGACAGACACAATGACCTTTGACCCCTCTGATATACTTGAACCTATGAAACTGAAAAATTCTCACATCCAAACAGCTAATGGGGAGTTTGTAGAAGTTAAAGGGGAGGGGACGGTCACTATCTCACCTCGTTTAAAGCTGAGAAATTGTCTTTATGTCCCATCTCTCTCTTGTAAACTGTTATCTTTGAGTCATGTGACAAGTGAACTGAATTGCGTGGTTCTGATTTACCCTCGTTTCTGCTTGTTACAGGACATTCATACGAAGGAGATAATTGGGCGTGGTACTGAGCGGGATGGACTCTATTATGTGGATGAGCTGGATCAACCTTCTCGGGCATTTCTATCAAAGGGCACCGCTGAGACACAAGTATGGCTTTGGCATCGGCGTCTTGGACATCCCTCGATTGGGTATCTTAGAATGTTGTTCCCTACTCTGTTTCAGAATAATCAGTATTTAAATTTGTCATGTCAAACTTGTTCAGTTGCAAAGAGTCATAGAACTTCATTTAAACCCACAAACACTCGGGTTTCTTCAGTTTTTTCTCTTGTTCATTCGGACGTTTGGGGACCAGCCCCGGTTACTAATCAGAATCAGTTTCGGTACTTCGTGCTATTTATTGATGATTATTCTCGCATGACTTGGATTTATTTTCTTCGGCACAAATCAGATGTCTTTGACGTTTTTGTTACTTTCTTTAATATGGTTCAGACTCAATACAACCAGAAAATTAAAGTATTGAGATCCGATAATGGGCGCCAGTTTGTGAATCAACAAATGAGTAACTTTGCCAAACAACAGGGCCTAATCCATCAAACCTCTTGCCCAAACACACCTCAGCAGAATGGAGTTGCCGAAAGGAAAAACAGAACACTCCTTGACATGACCCGAGCCCTCCTAACCGAGTCCCATGTCCCGAATCATTTTTGGCCCGAAGCTGTAGCCACTGCAGCTTACCTCACCAACAGATTACCCACTCGGATTCTTGCCCACCAAACGCCCCTATCGGTCTTCCAAACCCAAGTGTCTGTCCCTCCAGCACTGACTTTACCTCCCCGGGTCTTTGGTTGCTCCGTATTTGTCCATGTACCAAAACATGAGAGAACTAAGCTAGAGCCTTGTGCTGTGAAGTGTGTCTTTGTTGGATATGCACCTCATCAGAAAGGATATCGGTGCTACAACCCTGTGACTCGCTGTATACATGTTACTATGGATTGTCAGTTCCTTGAGACAGAATATTTCTTTCTGAACCAGCATCGCTCTCAGGGGGAGCATTTGGATGACTCTCTATGCTGGCTCAGTGCACCGGTACTTGATCCCACTGATCCCAGTCTCACGTCTCAGTCCACTCCCGATCAAAGCAACAGTGAGCTCAGTACCACCTCCAATCATCCTCCTCCGCATGATGTCCAAAACGAGGTAACTACCCTTGTCCCTTTTCATTCAATCTCTGAATTTGAGGATATTCCAGATGCAGTTAACCCTGTTTCAGATGACACAGACAACAACAGGTATACATTACCACCACGAAGTACCAGGGGAGTTCCCCCAAACCGGTATTCACCTGATCAGAGGGCACGGGCTTCGAGATACCCTATGGGAAATATGGTGAAAGGCAGTATGTCTGAAAAGGCAAGAGCCTTTGTGGGAAATCTCTACAAAGAACATCTCCCGAGAACGGCTCAAGAAGCCATGGAAATGGATGAATGGAGAGATGAAATGCTTATTGAGATGGAGGCTTTGGCAAAGAACAATACGTGGGAGAAATGTGAAATGCCCCAAGGAACCAAACCAGTAGGATGCAAGTGGGTTTTTACCATCAAGTACAAGGCAGACGGAACAGTGGAAAGATACAAGGCACGCCTAGTCGCCAAGGGATACACCCAAACATATGGGATCGACTACTCTGAAACATTCTCCCCAGTGGCGAAAATTGACACAGTACGTGTCCTCCTCTCCATAGCAGCCAACCAAAATTGGCCATTACATCAATTTGACGTAAAGAATGCCTTCCTTCACGGGGAGCTATCAGAAGAGGTGTATATGGAAGCTCCCCCTGGATTCTCTGATTGCTTTGGAGTGAATGAGGTCTGCAGACTTCGAAAGGCGCTATACGGACTTAAGCAGTCCCCTCGGGCATGGTTTGGAAGGTTCACAGTAGCTATGAGAACCTACGGATACAGACAAAGCAATGCAGACCATACTCTGTTTCTAAAGAATAGAGGTAATTTAGTCACATGCCTAATCATCTATGTTGACGATATGATCATCACAAGAAATGATACAGAGGAGATGGAGCAACTCAAGAGAAACCTGTTCAACGAATTCGAGATGAAGGACCTAGGAGGCTTGAAATACTTCCTAGGGATCGAGGTGATGAGATCTAAGCAGGGAATCTTCATCTCCCAGCGAAAGTATGTTCTTGATCTCCTGGCTGAGACCGAGATGTTAGATTGCAAGCCTGTCGACACTCCAATCCAAATTAATCACAGGCTCAAGATACAAGAAGATGAAGAGCCAACAGATAAGGACAGGTATCAACGGCTTGTGGGAAAGTTGATATACCTATCTCATACTAGACCCGACATCGCTTATGCAGTTGGGATAGTAAGTCAGTTCTTGCACCAACCTCAGAAAAGTCACATGGAGGCGGTAACAAGAATAATTCGGTACCTAAAAGGCTCTATCGGGTACGGGATCATGTTTGGGAACCATGGACACTTGAACATTGAAGCATACACAGATGCTGATTGGGCAGGGAATCTGAATGACAGAAGGTCTACGTCAGGATTCTTCACCCTTGTTGGAGGAAACGTCGTAACTTGGAGGAGCAAAAAGCAGAGAGTTGTGGCTCTCTCAAGTGCTGAAGCTGAATTCAGAGGTATTGCAAAGGCAGTAACAGAAGTCATTTGGTTACGGAGACTAATGACAGAAATTGGGATGACCCCAAGTGAGCCTGGGCGGTTGAGATGTGATAATAAGGCTGCGATTAGCATATCTGAGAATCCCGTGCAGCACGATCGAACGAAGCATGTAGAAGTAGACAGACATTTCATTAAAGAAAAACTGGAAGATGGCACTATTGAACTCCCATTCGTAAGGTCTGAAGATCAGCTGGCAGATATGCTGACAAAGGCGGTTACAGGTCAAGTGTTCAAGAAAACTTTGGACAAGCTGAGAATCGGGGATCCAATTACTTAGCTTGAGGGGGAGTGTTAGGAAATACGAGTAATCAGGAGGAGATCTTGTTACCATATATAACTGATTTATTGTATCCCTCACTTGTAGGGATTAGTAGGTTAAATATTGGGACTCCTGTAACTTGTATCATACAAGAAAATCAAAAACACAATGAATTCATCCAATTCCTATCATATTCTCTATACTTTAACAATAATAAGAACACTAATAATCCTCATTGCAGATCTAGCTGGTGCATTCAAAGAAGTTGACTTTTTGGAATATAGTTAAGTAAATTATTCCCATTGCCATCCTTGTGTTAAATATTATGTGATAATTTATTGGGGCCTGAGGATAACATGGAAATTTTGATGAATATTTTATGCACGTTCATTCCTCTTCCTATTTTTAGCTTCTCTTGTCGGGATCGCGTGGGATATTGGGATGTGTTAAACTTAGTACCGATAATAGCTTCCCTCCGGATTTGGAAGTAGCAGCCACTGGAGGACTTGTCCATAATGGAATGATTTGGACAAAATATTAGAGTGGTCTAATTTGATTCGGCCTTAAAGATAAAATTAGAAGTATGGTCATACATGTATCATTCAATATAATTTTTAATTTGACGATTAGACAAATTAAGAATTAGAGTTAGTCTTCATATATATTAGAACTAGCGTATACCCCGTGCTATGCACGGTTCTTATATAAAAATTATAGTACGTGAATTATAATATTAAGATAACACTAAAAAGTAATCAATATTTAGGATAGATAGTCAATTTATATAATATACGGAATAGAAAATCATCCAAAATGTATCAAGTTAATTAAAAATAATATATATATTACTTTGATATATTTATTTTGAAAGTATATATGTATAGTTTATTCTATCGAAACTTCGTAAAAGATTATTATTAATAATAATATTATTATTATGAATTCACATCACATCTAAACTCATAAGGTAAAAAGAGATATAATTGATGAATGAACTCTTTTTAACATTATATTTGGATTAAGTACATAAAAGAATAATAAATAAATTATTAATTTAGGTAAAACTAACTTTAAAGAGAAAGAATAATAACGGTAAAAGAGAAAGACTACATTTTTACTTCAAATAAATATACAATACAAATAAAGTGAAGTAACAAATAAAATATTTATAAACAATAAATTAACTAATACATTAATGTATTCTAAATTTAATGTGAAGAAAATATGAGAATAAATTACAGAAAAATAAATTTGTTTACTCAACAATGAAATCAAAGACTCTTAGATGAGAAATAATTTTCAGAAGACTTGAAAGCTAAAAAAAATTATAAGTTTAATAAACAGTGCAATTGTTTAAAAAAATTCAAATTCAACCCGAATAAAAAAAAAAAAAAGATTTAAAAAATTGAAAAAATTATAAATAAATAATAGATAACATTCTTAGAAAATAAAAACTAAAAATAAATATTGTTAAAAATTAATATTAATATTAAAAATATAGAACTTATATAAAACTATAACATATTTTTTCAATCTGGGGAAATCAAATTAGTTAATAAAAATGAAAAATTACTCAATTATTAAGAAAATAAAATTTAAAAATTTTAAAAAAAAGAATACAATATAAATAAAAATAATTATCAACAAAAACAATAAACATAACTATAATAAGCATTCAAACTATAAAACAAATCTACATGTTATAAATGAAAAATATATAGTGTAATTGTGTAAACAAAAAATATAATAAAACAAAATGGAGAAGAAAAAAATAATAGTAATTAAAAACTTAAAGTTCATCTAAATTTGAACATCGCAGAAAGATATTTTCATTCAATTAAAATATTTAAGATTATTTGATAATGAATAAATACAAAATAAAAATATGATATAAAGTAAAATAAATCAGAAGTAGTAAAAAAGGCATAATAATTCTTATTGATAACCAATCTATACAAAATAACATAAATCAAAATATAAAAATCAAACATAAATGTCAGTCATCCATAGAAATTGTATAAAGTAAATAAAAATTATAATAAAAAAAGACAATAAAAATTTAAAGTTCATTTAAATTTGAGTGATCTAAAAAGATTTCTCCAATCAAGTAAAAGGACAAAATTAATTGATAATGAACAAATACAAAGTAAAGGAATGATGTAAAATAATATAAATCAAAAGTAATAAAAAAATTAATTTCGTTAGTTCTTGATAATAAGTCTGTACAAAATAAAATAAATCAAAAGTAAACAAAAGATAAAAATGAAAGAAAAACATTATATTTATAGAAAATGTATATTTTTTCGGTTTAACCAATAAATATGCGATTATATGAGCTATACAATGGAGAAATAATAAAAAAAAATGATAGAACAAATATTGTTTTTACTATTTCATAAGTTGTTTTAAAGTAAAAATTGGTAATATAATTTTCGTGTATTGTACGGGTGATATGTTATTACAAAAACTATATAAACGATGCATAAATTATCGTTGTGTTTAATTACCTGCTCACAGATCGCTACTTGAATAACGATTTCAAAAGGTCTTACTCTATCGAAAAAATAAGAGAAAAAGAACCCAATTACTATACAAATAAATATCACAAAAGGTTAAAATATAGGTAAATTATGTTTGAATATGATATGAACAATTACCTTCTAACGTGTCGATTTTTGAAAAAAAACTTCAAAAGTTACTTTTTCTACAAAAAAAAAAAAAAAGAAAAAGAGAAAAGAAAAAAAAAATCATAAATGAGTATACAAATAAATACCACAAAAGTAAAAATTATGTATGGTGAAAATGGAAGAAAAAAACTTACGCTTTAATTCCTATAACATGGGCGGAATTGCCTGACAACTTTTTCTTTTCCCTGAAGCATTGTAACAAAAAAAAGTGAGAAATAAAAGATAATATACAAAAAATAATCGTGATTGATAATTCACCTGCTTCAATAATACATAGAAGAGGTTCTTGCATCTCTTGAAGAAGCAATTAAAACAGCATATACTTGAGCCATATTCAATACTTATGCAATAGTTTGAGCTTTATATAATTTGTTAATTCTTTTAATTAAGTCAAGACTTATAAATAATAAATTAATGGTTAATAATAGAAAGAATTTTTTTTATTAATATCAAGATTTCATCATATATTATTCACGTTATTATTTAATAAAAAGAAGTGCCCAAAAAAGTTAATTCTCTTAATTTATAACAAAATATGTTAAGTTTATTCCCCATTAATTGGAATCAATCAATTAATTAGAATATTTATATTTGGTTGTTTCCTTATTATGCCGAATCAATCAACCGATTGATATAAATATTATGTTATTGATTGCGAGTTAAAAATGTTATAGATATTGTGCTTAAGTATCAATCGGATATTTTCTTAAATTAATTAATGTCATTTAGTAAATATCATTTTTTTTTTTTTTTGAAAAACATAATTAAAGTTTCTAAAATATCAAATATTATGAAATTTTAATTGACCAAAACACCCTTCCTGTATATTATAGTATAAATATAGATATATATATTAAAATGTGAATATATATTATAGTATAAATATAGATATATATATTAAAATGTGAATAAATAGTTTGAAGTATAGATATAGATATCAATCAAAGAAAATTTATTAATATATTATAGTATAAATATAAATATATATATATTAAAATGTGAATAGATAGTTTGAAGCATAGATATAGATATCAATGAAAGAAAATTTTATTATAATTAAAATATTTCTAAAAATGTGAGAAGTAAAAAAATGAATTTCATGAGTTTTTATTTGGATTTTGGGTGTTGTCATTAATTATATGAGTTGTATTTGAATTTAAATTAACATATATTTTCCTAAATTTATGCATTCAAATAAATTGTATTATAAATTGATACTTTAATTTAGGATAACTTCCAAAAATCAAGGGATATTAAATTGTTAAATAAATAAATTAATTTGATACCCATCAACCAATCACAATTTTTAATTTTAATTAAAATTTTCAAAAAAATCACAAAATTCTATTCGGTCAAAATTGGCTCAATTGGGGTCAAACACACCCTTCCTATATATTATAGTATAGATATAGATAAATAGATAGATATAAATTTATTAAGTATTAATTTTAAATTTAAAAACAATTAATTAATTTGATGGAATAATTTAATTAATTTCTGTCAATTATATATATATATATATATATATATATATATATATATATATATATATATTTTAGACTTAAAAGAATTAATTAATTTGATGGAGTTATTTAAGAAACTTAATTAATTCTCTGTATTTTGTAATGTTTGAATTTAAATATGTAATTATAGTATTTTTTTTTTGGGAATTGTATCCATGATTTAAGTAATTGGCCATTAAAATTAAATACATGCATATAATATTAACCTTACTTAATTAGTTGAAATATCAAAATTAATTCCATTCGGTCAAACTTGCCAAGGTTAATTATTTTCCTTAGTTTCTACTTTTTTTTACTTATTTTTCTTATTTTCATAAGCCAATCACATTTTTTCTATCTAATTAAAAACTTCACGTCGGAAGAGGTAACAAATGTTGTGATGATTTGCTACCCAAGACTGGCCATAGTATTGGAGGGAAAAAGGTGTGGCATGTCCTCTTTAATGGGCTCGATATCTTGATTGCTAAAGACATTCAAGCTACGCTGTGATCAAATTATTTAATTTCTCAGATTAGTTGATTATTTATTTCGAATGAATATTTACGATTAAATATGATCCATCAAATATTATAATCAAATAAAACGTAATAAAATCCGAAATAGTAAAATTCCTAAAAAAGTCACCCCATTAATGGGGGTGTGCTCTGAGCCAGCTGGCTTGTGCGGCAGCTCAAGTTGGCTCAACTCGAACTCGAACGATGTCAAACTCAAGCTAAGCTTAATCGAGCTCGAATTGTGTATCAAGCCAAGCTCAAACCTGTTTCTTTGAGGCTTGCAAGCCACTCGCAAGCTATATATATATATATATATTTATTGTTTAATAATTTATATATATAAATATATAGTAAATTAATGTATATTTATATGATTTAGTAATATCAAATATGTGATATATTATAGATTTTTATCTATTTATTTTGATAATAAATATGATTTAATAATATCACAATTCAATAATTACAACAATATATAATTATATACAATACTACTAATATATTACTATGATAATATATAACATATATCCAAACAAATAATTTAATAAAAAATCGATTCAATCTACTATAATAAATAATTAATCACATAAGTATATATCTTAATAAAATATTAGTTAATAATTTGTCTGGTATAATAATTACAAGATATATAACATAATTTATACATTATTATATATTATCTATAATACACGTATGATCCTTACTAAATTTTGTATCATAATATGTCGTAGTAATATATTATCTTACAATGACACATTAGACCATATAATATTACTAATACAAAAATATATTTATATTTAATTTAATAAAATATTCACTTAAATATTTAATTTAATAAAATAATAAATATTATAAACCATAATAACTAATTAATAACATAAGTATATGTCTTAATAAAATATTAATTAATAATTTATATTGTAATTGCATGATTTATAGTTTTATTATAATATAATTAATAATATTCATACATAATCTAAAATAAGTATATATATATATATGTGTATTAATGATTATAATTTATTAATAATGATATAAAATTTAAAAATATTAGTATGCTATATAGGGCGAATTACATTTAGGTCCCCTGAGGTTTGCCCTAATTACAAATCAGTCCCTCTTGTTTCAAAAATTACATATTAGTCCCTAAAAACACTGTTTCAATTGAGGTCCCTAGACGTCGTTAGGGTTCTGAATTTCTGAAAAATATTACAAAAAAGTCCCTGAACTATGAATTTTCTTACAAAACGACCCTTTAACTAAATCACATCAACAATGTAGTCCTGTCAAAATTAACGGAACCCTAACAGTGTCTAGGGACCTCAATTGAAACAGTGTTTTTAGGGATTAATATGTAATTTTTGAAATAAGAGGGACTGATTTGTAATTAGGACAAACTTCAGGGGACTTAAATGTAATTCGTCCTGCTATATATGTTATGTATTTTTAGTATCCTTGTTATTATTTAATATTATTTTTAAATGAGAGCTAAAAAATGTTCAACAAAAATTTGTGGGCTCATCGAGTCGATTCGAGTTCGGCTTGATATTTGGGCAAGCCAAGCTCAAGCCCCCCAAAAAATAAGTTTGACAAGCTCAATATTCTCAATCTCAATCTTCGCAAATAATTTTCAAGCTCAAGTACAAGCTGGATTTTTTTTTGCCAAACTCGACTCCAAACGCACCCCTACCCATTAACCCTACATACAACATTTCATAACACTAAACTTTAATATGGAAATTAGAAATTAAATGCACAAAATTTGTAACCTTGCATGACTTTTGCTAGCTTGAAACCCAGCAGCAAACCTCAATCGTAGCTTACTAAATTGTTCATAAGTAAACAATTTCCATCACGATCATGTTGCTCCTGAGGAGTCATTAGGTTTATCTTCCAAAACCACTTATTAACTCTTTTTTGAGCTATCGAAACCTGCACAAAATAAAAGTTAATCGACACCTTTCCACAATTTTTCTTTAAAAAAAGGACTAAAACGATACAAATACGTATATGCCTGTTTATCCCAATCGGTTCTGTAAGTTATTATCACTAAGATGATAGTCTGAATCAATGTCCCCGTTAGCATTCCAATCCAGACCCCCTATAAATATGCATACTTTGTTAGGCTCATATACCAGCTCGATTCTTTTAGAATCGAATAGCAGAATTAGCTTGTAATAGAACTAAATCAACATTGTTTACGTTTAGACATTCTTATAATATACTTTGAAACATTACTTTTTAATGATATGATTATACTTGGATTATATTAGATGTACCCTTGATGTAGAAACTCACCTGGACTTGTAGTTTGATGACATAGCCAAGCAAAAATCCAAAAGAAATTCCTATCAAATAATAGGATCCTAAGTTAACATAGACTACAACACTCTGCCATCCTGCTCCAACTGCAACGCCTATTGAGACATGAAAATGAAAAACATCCTTCATCTTTAATACGACGACGAGAAAAGAACAAAAAGACGGTGGATTATCCGCTCACCTGAGAGAACGGGTTGTACGCTATGTTAGTTAGGGGACTATATTTCAGGGATTTGATTTTATCTAATTGATCTTGTTTCCCTAGTTAGTTATTCTTGTACAGTATATAATGTATGTCCATGTACGTATTCTTTACAGAGAATTAATATACAGAAATTCCTTCCAATCTCATGGCAACCCTAAATTACAACATGGTATCAGAGCGGGCGACGATCCATTAAACGGATCTGACCCTTGCTCATCACGTACCTCATCTTTTCCCGGCCATGGCCATAGACAGAAGCAGTACCACCGGCGAGGAGTCGCAACAGCCAGTCGACTCCTTGGCCACGCAACTAGCCAGCATCCTCCAAAACCTACAGCCCCAAACAGAAAACAATCAGTCCCAAACACCTCAAAACATCTCAGTTAGCATCAAATTGAATCAATTGAATTACTCCCTTTGGGCCCGGTTAATCAGGATAGCAATCGGGGGAAGGGGAAAGCTCAGCCACCTAACCGGAACTCCACCACCTCCGGCAACAGACAGTTCTGCATATGCAAAATGGGAGCAAACGGAATTAATCGTGTGCTTTTAGCTCTTGGAAAACATGGAACCAGAATTAATTCCAGCATATGCCGAATACCCATCGGCTCAGGCCCTATGGAATGCCCTAAGCACCACATACAACCAAGGTGGGGATGGGCTCCAAATCTTCGATCTCACCGTCTGGGCAAATAATCTCAAGTAAGGAGGAGACAGCATCGAAAAATACTTCAGTGACCTCCAACGAATCTGGAGGGAAATAGAACTCCGGTAACCAAATCCCATGATCCACGAGGAAGATGTGAATACCTTCAATCGCCTCAGGTCCGAAACCCAATTGTTTCAGTTTCTCCCCGGGATAAACGATAAATACGATGCCGATCGAAGAGATCTTCTGAAAGAAAAGCCTCTCCCGACCGTCGAACGGGCCTATGCCACCATCCGGCGAGAGGGAACATGACGGGACATCCTTGGGGGCAGTCGGATCTCATCATCGGCGGACAACTCTAATGGTGTGGGATCGGGATTTGTGGCCAAGAACCAGAACGGACGAGGTTCAGGACCGATGGGTCCATGGAACGCCACCAGGCCGCGGGGAGGACCACCTAAGCAGACTCCAGTGGTTCCCCGCCGCAGCAGCAGCGTCGGGAAGCCCGCGGTTCCATGTGAACAGTGCGGTAGAAATGGGCATAGCAAAACTGAGTGTTATGAGTTGATCGATTGGCCCGATGGGTGGCGGAGCCGCTGCTGTGACGGCGTGAGATATGGCAACAGAACCGCCGCAAGTGGAGAGGATAAAATTGCAGCAGCTCACACGGTTCAGGGGAGAGAGAACCCAGATGAAGAAGAGGCGACTGAATCTGGAAATAAAATGGGGACAACTTTCTTAGGTATTAGGGATGGATGGGTGAAATACCCATCCTACCCCCCACCTTTGACTTCTAATTCTTTTGAGCCTTTAATTAATTTGGTCAATGATTTTGATTCCCCCTGTAATCATAACCCCCATGTACCGAAATTTGAGAAGTGTGACTCTAGTCAATATAAATCAAGCAAGCAGCAGGGTTGGGCTCTTCAAATAGATACTCACAGAAACAGTAAAAGTGCACAATGGATTTTTGATTGTGGGGTATCAGACACAATGACATATGACCAATTAGACTTGGTTGGATCCACTGTTCCCAAGAGAGCATTAATCCAAAATGCAAATGGAGGGGTATCACCCGTGCTAGGAGCAGGAACCATCAACCTATCTCCCTCTTTAAAATTAAATAATTGTCTCTATGTACCTAATTTGTCATGCAAGTTACTCTCCATCAGTCATATTACGAAAGAGTTGAATTGTATAGATTTCCTACGTTTTGCTTGTTACAGGATCTTCAGTCGGGGAGAGTGATTGGGCGTGGTACTGAACGTGACGGGTTGTATTATGTGGACGAGGTAGCTCAACAGGGAACTGCAGCGCTTGCTCACGAGACAGTGGATCGTCAACAGTGGTTATGGCACCGACGGTTGGGTCATCCATCCTTAGGGTATCTTCAGTCTTTATTTCCTAAAGTTTTTCCTCAAAATAGTCAGTTGACGTGTGAAACTTGTATACTTTCTAAAAGTCATAGACAACATTTTTCTTCGTCAAATTCTAGAGCTAAGGACATTTTTTCCTTAATTCATTCTGATGTGTGGGGGCCTACCCCGAATACTGGTGATCATGGTTTTCGATATTTTGTGCTATTTGTGGATGATAGTTCTCGAATGATGTGGATTTACTTTCTGAAAAATAAGTCTGATGTTCCCTTGAAGTTTATGGAATTTTTTTAAATTGGTTCAAACTCAGTATAAGTCACACATTCAAGTACTTAGGTCTGATAACGGGCGCCGGGGCCGGGGGGGGGGGGGGGGGAGGGGGGTATGTTAATTCCACTCTAAGACAATTCTTCCGTGATCATGGTATAGTTCATCAAACTTCGTGTCCTCATACATCTCAGCAAAACGGGGTGGCCGAACGCAAAAACCGCCAACTCCTTGAAATGTCCAGGGCACTTATGATTGAGTCTCACTGTCCTAAATCCCTTTGGCCCGAAGCAGTCGCCACCTCCGTTTACCTTGTAAACCGCTTACCCACTAAAGCATTACACTTCAAAACCCCTTTGCAGTTTTTAAGTGATACAGTCAACATCCCATCTTCCCTACTACTTCCTCCTAAAGTTTTTGGGTGCTCCGTATTTGTTCATATTCCGAAGTCAGAATGTACCAAACTTGACCCTTGTTCTCTTAAATGTGTGTTTGTGGAATATGGGGTTAATCAGAAAGGGTATAGGTGTTATCACCCTGGTTCCCGGCGCCTTTATATGACCCTGGATTGTAATTTTCTTGAAACCGAATATTTCTTCTCCCAATCCAATGGTCAGGGGGAGAAACGACAGGACCCTCTAGGTTGGATATCACACTCTTGGCCTGATACAGTCCTAACAGAGCAAATAGGCGGAACCACTGAGCCAGCCCGTCCCACAATACAATCTCCCGTACAACCTCACAGTCCAATCGCTCAAACTGATCAAACTGATGATCCTGAGGTACATAGTTGTGATTCCACGAGTAATATTCCTCCGATTCAGTATGAATCTAACAGTGCAGGACATGATCCCGGAAGAGATGAAACACAGGAACAGGGGGAGATACAGATAGAAAGTGTACAGGAGAACATATATGTTTTACCCCCCAGGGCCAATCGAGGAGTACCACCAAAGAGGTATGAGCCCGAGTATGTGGGCAGGGCACCTAAATATCTGATAGCTGACATGGCTAAAGGAAATCTATCTCAACGAGCATGCGCATATGTTGTCTCCATCTACTCTACTAATGTCCCAAATAGGATGGAAGAGGCCCTCACAGATGATAAGTGGGTTCATGCCATGGAGACAGAAATGGAGGCACTAGAAAAAAAAAATGGCACTTGGGAAAAATACACACTTCCCAACGGAAAGAAGGTAGTAGGGTGTTGATGGGTTTACACCTTGAAACATCGGGCGGATGGAAGCATTGAGAGATATAAAACCAGGCTAGTGGCGAAAGGATACACTCAGACCTATGGAATAGACTACTCTGAAACCTTCTCTCCGGTAGCCAAGATTGATACAATTAGAGTGTTGTTCTCGGTAGCAGCCAATAGGGACTGGAGGTTATATCAATTTGATGTCAAGAATGCTTTTCTACACGGAGATCTTAGAGAAGATGTGTATATGGAACCTCCACCAGGATTTGCAAATGGTTTTGAGGAAAGAGAAGTATGCAGGCTACGAAAGGCTCTGTACGGGTTAAAACAGTCACCCAGAGCCTGGTTTGGGAGGTTTACAGTTGCTATGAAGAAATATGGCTATAGTCAAAGCAATTCTGATCATACACTCTTCCTGAAAAGAAGAAATGAATTGGTAACATGTCTAATCATCTATGTGGATGACATGATCATCACAGGAGACGATGCAGAGGAGATCTTTCAGTTAAGGGAAAATCTGTTTCAGGAGTTTGAGATGAAGGATTTGGGAGAACTGAAGTATTTCTTAGGGATAGAGGTGTTGCGGTCTAAGCAAGGTATTTTCATCTCGCAGCGGAAGTTTGTTCTTGATCTTCTGACCAAGATTAGACTCCTCGAGTGTAAACCAGCTGACACTCCGATGGTAGTCAACCATGGGTTACAGATAGTGGATGGAGCAGAGGAGGCTGGTAAGGGTCAGTACCAGCGGTTAGTCGGAAAACTAATCTATCTCTCTCATATTCGACCAGACGTGGCCTATGCAGTAGGAGTCTTGAGCCAGTTTATGCATCGACCTCAGAAGGAACATATGGATGCAGCGCTAAGAGTGTGCCGATACTTGAAGGGGCATCCAGGAAGAAGTGTCCTATTCCAGAGACATGGACACTTAGACATTGAAGCCTATACTGACGCAGATTGGGCCGGAAATGCAGTGGATAGGAGGTCAACCTCGGGGTATTTTACATTAGTTGGAGGGAACTTGGTAACCTGGAGGAGTAAAAAGCAGAAAGTGGTGGCACTTTCAAGCGCAGAGGCAGAGTTTCGAGGCATTGCACGAGGATTGACTGAGATCTTATGGTTGAGAAAGTTACTCGCAGAAATTGGATTTCCAGCTATAGAAGCAAGCAAGTTGAGGTGTGATAACCGAGCTGCCGTCAGTATATTAGAAAACCCAGTGCAACATGATCGTACGAAACATGTGGAAGTAGACTGACACTTTATTAAAGAGAAATTGGAAGAGCGGGTAATTGACATTCCGTTTGTACGGTCTGAGGATCAATTGGCAGACATCCTTACAAAACCTATGAATGGAAGGATCTTTAACGAAGTCTTGAGCAAGTTGAGCATCGGTGATCCGACACTCGACTTGAGGGGGAGTGTTAGTTAGGGGACTATATATTTCAGGGATTTGATTTTATCTAATTGATCTTGTTTCCCTAGTTAGTTATTCTTGTACAGTCAGGGACGGAGCCAGGATTTCATGGGAGGGGGGGCGAAAATTAAAAATATATATAATATTTTTTAAAAAATAAATATTATTTTATTCGATATATATAAATAAAACAAGTATACCTTAAAAACTTTAACTTATTATTTTCAAGAATAACATTTGTATAGGTCCATTGCTATTATAGGTATATTGAAGTAAAACTCCAAATTTCTTTTACTCATGGTGCCTATATAAATTTAAAAAAAAATCATGAACTCAATTTAACATAATTTAAATAAAATAATAAAGTCAAATAACAAAACAATTATTTATCTTTAACCTATTCTGATAGTTCTAACGATAAAGATAACCATAGTTAACAAATTAATTATAAATGTTATTCATAATTTTAAAAAAAAAAATTTACTATTTAGGATATAATTTTTTACCTAAATAATTTATCCATAATAAAAGAAAAATTAAAATTAACACAATTATTTTCATAATAAAAGACAAACTAAAATTACTATTTTGATACCATCTTTTAACTAAATAATCTCTATAATAAAAACTAAAATTAACACAGTTATCGTAATAATAAATAAAGAAATCTAAATATACAGAACTCATATCAACATTAAATTATCTAAATAATAAATAAAGAAATCTTAATATACAGAACTCATATCAACATTAAATTATCTAAATAATAAATAAAGAAATCTTAATATACGGAACTTATATCAACATTAAATTATCTAAAATTAAATACAGTATATTATCTAAAATTATTATCTAAAAATTAAATGCATTATATTTATCTATAATTAAACAAAGTTATCTTTATCCTATTGTCATAGAAATAAAAATATGATATTTCCTCAAAATATAGAACTCTAGATACTAAATTATGCAAAGCTAAATAAAGATTGCACGTACTTATCTTTAACCTATTCTTTTCTCAAAATATTGAACTAAGGAGTAACAAATTAATCATAAATTTTATCTAAATACTTTATTCATAATAAAACAAAAAAAAACTAATATAGATTTATTGGATAACCTTGGGAGAACGATCAACTCCTTTTTCCCATAAATATAGATTTTGAAGATTAAAAAAATGAGAGTTTTAAGTTGAGTAAAAGAATAAGCCAAAAATAATAAAATGAAAAAGGAAGAAGACATAGATAGAGAAAAAGAAAGATTAATTGAAACTTTTTAATATCGAAAGAAGATCAAAAGATTTTTATTGGGAAACGGAAGCAAAATGTGTATTTGGATTGAAAAAAATAATAGTAATTAAAGTAAATTAATAGTAAATATAAATTTTAGCTATTATGATTGGTGAGCTAACTTTTATTTATTCATTTTTTTTAGGAGGGGGGCGAATTTATAAATTTAGGGAGGCAAAATAATAAAAACTTTAAAATTTAGGTATAATAATAAAAAATTTTAAAAATTGGGGGAGGGGGGGGCCTGGCTCCGTCTCTGTGTACAGTATATAATGTATGTCCATGTACGTATTCTTTACAGAGAATTAATATACAGAAATTCTTTCCAATCTCATGGCAACCCTAAATTACAACAAGCTATTGAGAAGTATGGAAAACGCCAAAAGAGGAGACATTTCCCCGACCTTATTCGCCACATCTTCATCTTCAGTAAATATATACGCTAGACGTTCGCAAAAGAAGAGAAAAAACACGAATAACACAAAGCCGATGGCGAATGAAGTTAAAGACATGTTGATAATTGAGAACTTTGCAGCTTTGGAGTCTCCTTTTCCAAGCTCGTTGGCAACACGAACACTACAATGTTGAAGAGTAGAAAGTCTTAGGGATTGTGACGAACTTTTATATATGGGCTATAGTAACATTTAAGACAAGAATATACGTGGCTGCACTTATGAAACCAATCGCTATCATCATTTCCCAACAGCTGATGTTAATGCTGCAATAATGATATGAAAGTTTTCAGCATCATATAGCTCTAGGATATTAAGATTATCAACAATATGGGAAAAGGTATTACTATATAGAAAGAGCATCAATTTCTATCGCGGCGTGTTTGAGGTTTCCCGTTAGAAGAATCAGTAACGCATTGTACCACAGTTCGAGACTGCCATCAAAGAGTAGCAACATAAAGAAAAGAGAGAATTACATTTGACTATCCTACATTTAGGTCTAATTACAATGCAATCCATCATTATTGAGAAATTACATTTTAGTCCCTAACTTTGAGAACCGTTTGTGATTTGGGTTCCGTTATATCATTCCAAAAATACCCCTGATTTGTTGTTGAAGTCATATTTTGTAATTTTGGTCATATATTCAATGTAACATTCATAAAACCATTAGGGGCATAAATGTACTTTTACAAATTTCATTAAGGGATCTCAAACCAAATAAGATTTATAGGGATTAAAATGTAATTTCCCAATAATGATCGATTGCGTTATAATTAGGCTTAAATATAGGGTAATCAAATGTAATTCTCCCTAAAGAAAGGGAGAATTACATAAGACAAAGGCAAATTGAGGGCATTATGAATGTATTGCATACATTTATATCCCGTTAGAATATTGTTTTCCCTGTTGAAATTGTGTAATTAGGGTGGTAAACAAAGGATTACTGAATGTATTAGTGTTGGTGTGATCACATGCATAGCTAAAACATTTTTTGATGTTTGGGAAATTACAAAAACATTCACTAATATACAATTTTAAGATTTGGTCTAACTCATTCTATTATAGGCATGAATTCAAAATCAAATATTGATTATCAAGGAAAAAGTAAGATATCCGTAGAAAATTAGTGATGGCATCGTCGAATTCATCGATCCAAATGTAATATGAACTCTTCAAAAGGGAATGTGTAATTTTCAAACCTCAAGGGAACTTTGCGTAATTTTCTTAAACATCAGTTTAATTTATCGCTTCCATATTAATTTAATGGAGGGATAATTGCACAATTCCTCGAATTTTTGAGTTTTTAGAATACCATTTTTCAAAAATACAAATCTCACACGATACCTTTAAGATTTTTAACAATTTTAGAACAATTTATTAAGAATTTTTTTTTTCCAGCCAAAAAAGAAAACATGTGTACATCACATGACCCTTTTTTCGTCCAATTTAAAGGCATGCAACCAAGGTGACATATTTTTAAATACTTCTTGTCCACCTATCACTACAACGCCCAGATTTTTAGTAGGCAATGAGTTGTCGTTTTAGTGATAGGTGAACAATGATGTGTTTCAATATATGTCCTTTTTTTTTTTTTTTTTGAAAGACAATATATGTCCTTTGGACTCCAGGTCTTTAAAGTTAGCCGAAGAAATAGGTACGTGATGAGTACTTGGGTTTTTTCGGCCATACGTAAATTGTTCTAAAATTGTTATAAATCTGAAAGGTGTGGGATGACATTTGTTTTTTAAAAATTGTGTAAAACCCAAATTTTCGACTTGTGCAGGATGAATTGTGCAAGTTGCCCTTTAATGGATTCTTGCAACAAACTTTTACATTCAAAATAGGCTTAAACCTTACCACACAACATTGCACCAGAAGATAAGGAAAGCTTGATGACCGGCCAAAGATCCTTGAAGGCTAATGTCGTAAAACCTTTCCATGTCTGAGGACACCCTCCCGATATCACAAAGATTAGTTGTCCAATATTCGGTATCCAGTACGCCAAAATGGTGGATATCATGGCACCCGTAATACCAAACTTGTACTTCATAGTTAGAGGCCATGAGAGGAAAATGTGGATTGCTAAGGACAGTGCTGCTAGATATGAGATGATTATGTTCTTGCTGTTGAGAAATCTGGACAAAGTATGAAGTTAAACACGGGTATTCCCTGTCCTTAAAGTTTTTATCGCCCCTAACTTTGTGGGAAATGTGCTAAAGGTTTCAGGCGATACACTTCCAGGATATATGTCAAGCTTTTGGGAGAATTTCATGTGATAGCACTGCACAGGAAATCAAAATGAGGTTTGTATTGTATATTTCTTCAGCTGCAGGGATGTGTATATATGGTTGTCAGGTGTTAAAAAACGGACCAATCTGAATTATGGTTGTTGGGAATTAATTCAGCATCAATGGGCTGTTACTAGCCCCTGAATTTATTTGTGGCTTAATTCTCTTGACTTTTCAGTTTCAATTTGCCACTCAACAGTCTAATTCAGATTGTTGGGCTAATTTAGGGTTAATTCCGAATGAATTTGGCCCAAAAAGATAAAGTGCAAAGTGCGCCATCAAAACGCCACAATCGCCCAAGCCCACGGCCCCGTGCCCCGGGCGCGGGTGCGGGAGGTGCGGTAGTCCTCTCTTGAGTTCCATAATTTAATAACATACGCAGCATATTAATATATAAAGCTATCTTCAGTATGTTACTTTTCCAATGTGGGACACAGTTTTCCAAACAACCTTTCATATGCCTTTGTTTATTAGATATGTTCAATAATTAATTCTCCAATAACTAATTATTTATACATTTATAAGGCATATATATTCAACAATCCCCCACTTGTTTGGAAAACTGCTCTTTTACCAAACAAGTCCCTGAACAATTGTGTCAAAGATCATGTGCTTAAAAGAAGGTGTGACGAACATTGAACCTTCCCTTAGTGTAAATAGCTCAAAACTACATTGAAGTTGACGGTGTCCATAGATTGAACCTCAACTCCTTTGTGATGCAATCGGAGTTATCACACACACATGTTCTTTCTCACACAGCAAGCACTCCACTGCTTGGCGCTTATAAAGCCATACGTCATATCCCGTTTCATGAACCTCTAAGAGAGTAAACCACAACTCTCTATAAGAAGCGGCGTCACTTCTAATTCACATAGGCAAAATGTTTCTCGAGCACTAGTTGCAAATAGTGCAGCATTTTGTTAAGAGGTTAGCTCAACCTTGTCACATTGCAACTCACTAAGCTGTCTTTTACTACATATGAGACCACTTGATAGCTCTAACCAACTCATGACTTGTTTTTCCCCTTTAAACCTATAATCAGGGGAAACCTAGATTATAGGTAGGGTTACCATCACTTATGATTCGGGTGGTTTAAATCCCATATCTCTAGTAGTTGTAGCTACTAAGTCTCTCGTCAGAGGCTTAGTAAACGGATCAGCTAAATTCTTATTTGACCTCACATAGACAATTGTTATGATACCATCTTGTATCAATTGTCTCACAAATGCATGTCTAAGACCAATATGTCTAGACTTACCATTATAGGTATCACTGTACGCTTTTGTAAGCGTTACTTCGCTGTCACAATACAACGAAATTGGAGGCATTGGACTTGGTCAAAGATCTATGTCTAACAACATATTTCTTATCCAATCAGCCTCTTGTCCAGCTTGTGCTAAAGCTATAAACTCAGATTCCTTGGTAGAGTGAGAGATTATTATCTGTTTCTTGCTTGCCCAAGAGACAGCCCCACCGGCAAGAGTGAAAATCCACCAACTTGTAGATTTATTATCTCCCACACTAGTTATACAACTCGCGTCTGAGTACCCTTCCAACACACTAGGGAACTTGCTATAGAATAAACCAAAGCTAATGGTTCTCTTAAGGCACCCAAGTACCCTACTAACAGTTTTCCAATGATCAGCATTGGGACTGCTCGTGTATCTGCTAAGTTTTGAAATTGCAAAAATATCTGGTCTAGTGCAATGCATTGCGTACATAAGGCTGTCAACATCACTTGCATACTCAAGCTGTGCAATAGCTCTACCAGTATTTTCTTTAAGTTTCAATCCGTTGTCAAACGGAGTATTCACCTCCTTGACCTCGAGGTGTTTAAACTTAGAACTTTCTCAATATAGTGAGATTGGTTTAATGGAAAACCCCCACTATGTTTTTTAACTTTAATGCCTAAAATAGTATCTACTGCACCTAAGTCTTTCATCTTAAAGACCGAGGATAGATACTTTTTAGTCTTGTTTACTCCAATCATGTTCGTCCCAATGATCAGCATATCATCGACATATAGACAGACTATCACCATATAGTCAGCCGTACTTTTGGAGTAAATGCACCTGTCAACACTGTTATACTTGAATCCGAAACTCAAGATAGCAGTATCGAGCTTCTCGTACCATTGCTTTGGTGCTTGTTTCAGACCATATTGGGATTTGACTAACTTACACACTTTATTTTCTGTTCCCGGTGCTATAAAGCCCTCGGGTTGTTCCATATAGATTTCTTCTTTTAAATTTTCATTTAAAAATACTGTCTTCACGTCCATTTGATGAACAAATAGATTGTAAAGAGAAGCTAAGGCAAGAAGAATTCTAATGGAAGTCAACTCGAGCCACCGGTGCATAAGTGTCAAAATAGTCAATCCCTTCTACTCGTCAGAATCCTTTGGCAACTAGTCTAGCTTTAAAAGCTGAGATAGTTCCATCGGTGTATCGTTTTCTTCTAAATACCCATTTGCACCCAATGGGTTTAGAACCATGAGGTAAGTCTGCTAATACCTAAGTATTATTACCCAAGATCGAATCCATTTCATCGTTTACAGCTTCCTTCCAAAAGGAAGCATCTCGAGAAGCCATAGCTTCTGCAAACGTTTTAGGATCCGTCTCAAGTGTAAATACAAACGGTATTTCACTTACCACTTATCCTGGTCCCCCTCCACCAAGAACAATAAAGCATCAGAAGAGATAAAATCTTTGTCCAAACTTTTCTCTTTTCTTGCTCTAGTACTCCTTCTAGGCTCAGTTGATTGTGTAGGAACATCGTTTTCCACAACCGGCCTTATAGGACCTCTAGGCTCAATTTGGGGTGGCTCAGATTCATTTTCAACATCTTTTGAAAATGTATTTTCGACGAACTCGACGTCCCTAGACTCAGTTATCACATTAGACTCCAAGTCAAGAAGTCTGTAAGCCTTGCTATTAAGAGCATATCCGACGAATACACTTTTAATAGCTCTAGCTCCTAACTTGGTCCGTTTGGGATCAGGGACACGAAAGTAAGCCACACACCCCCACACTTTGAAATAGGTTATGTTAGGTTTTCTGCCTTTCTATATTTCATAGGGACTAGTCTTCACAACAGTACTAGGCATCCTATTTAGAATATGGCACGCAGACATAAGGGCTTCACCCCACAAGTTGTGAGGTAAGTTTGCATGATTCAACATGCAATTTATCATGTCCAGAAAGGTACGATTTTTCCTTTCAGCTACACCGTTCTCTTGGGGTGTATAACCGGTGTATGATACCACTTTCTTCACAAAGTGTATCAAAAGCATTCAAACAATATTTCATGCCTCGATCAGAACGTGGAACCTTGATCTTCTTCTCAAGTTGGGTTTCTACTTCTGATTTATATTTCATAAACGAGCTAAGTGCTTCATCCTTAGTTCGTAAAAGATATACATAACAAAATCTGCTAGCATCATCAATAAAAGTAATAAAATACCTTTTTTCACCTCTAGTTAAAATCCCATTTAACTCACAAATATCCGTATGAATTAAATCTAATATTTGTGATTCTCTTTTAACACTTGGAAAAGGTTTTCTTACAATTTTTGATTTTGCACAAATTTCACATTTATCAAGTTCATTTTTACCAATATCAATTAATCCCATTGCATGCATATTTTTAAAGTTCTTTGCACTAACATGTCCTAATCGACTATGCCATAAAGAAATTGAAGAAATCATGTAAGTAGAAACAGAATTCATGTTATTGATAGACATCTTATACATCACATTACAAGCATAGCTTTTTCCAACAAATTCACCACTTTTCATGATGATGACTTTGTCAGACTCAACAGAAATCTTAAAACCCTTCTTATCTAACAAATCAACAGAAATTAAGCTTTTCCTAACATCTGGTACAAACAAGACATTAATCAAGGTTAATTTCTTCCCGGGTAAAGTTGAGCTCGACAGATCCTTTGCCTCTAACACCGGCTCTGGAGCTATTACCCATCTGAACCTCTTGCCCAACAACTTCTTCAAAGGTCTTGAAAAGCCTTCGATCGTTGCAAATGTGAACCGTTGCTCCAGAATCTAACCACCAGCCAGAAAGTTCACTTGCCATGTTGATTTCAGAAATCATAGCCACATCTAGGCTAAGATCAGTCACCATGGCTAGTGTAGTACTAAAAAATATATTCTAGTACGAAATACACGTGAAGTGGTACTTGTGCATTAAGTGAGAAAACGTTTTCTAAATACCAACCAAACAACACATCCTCTCATAGAGACTATTAAGGATATAACCCTCGATTTCTTTTCTCTTTTTTTTTTTTTTCTATTATGTGACGTGGACTCTTTAATTTTTTTTTCTTTTTTTTTTTCATATTATCTCGATAGACACATTTCTGCAATCGCCTCCATAGTCGTCTTCTGCAATCGCCTCCGTCGAATTCGTCTTCTGCAATGGCCTGCACCTTTGACTTCTGCAACTAGTTCTGACTGCATCTTTGTCTTCTACAACCGGTTCTGCAATCGCGTTAGAAAATCAAGAAATCTTATTGTCTTCTTCTATTCTTCTGTATTTTTTTTTTTTGTTTTTTTTTGTTTCTTCTTCTATTTTGGTTTGATTTTGAGATACCAGATCTTTGAAAATCGACATGTTAGATTGCAGTGATCGACAATTCGATCGCTAGGATCAAGTGATCGACTACGATCGAATTCTCGATTGTAGTGATCGACCACTTGAAGAAATTTGGATCTTCAAAAAATAAAAGAAAATAAATAAAAAGGAAAAAGAATAAACGAAAATAAAGAAAAAATTTGAAGATCATCCTATTGATTTTCATGAATAAAAGAAAATAAAAAATTAAAGAATAAAAGAAAATAAAGAAAAAAAAACCTTCAAGATCGACATATTCTCGATCACTTGATCGATATGTCGATCTGAACACGTGGAAAATAATTATATTTTATATTTATTTTATTAGACATAATTCAAAAAAGGGTTATATAATGAATAGTTTTGAAACTGGGGTTATTTTCCAAAATAAAAATCTACTTGTCCCTTTTAATTAGCTAAAAGCTCTTCCTCTCATAAGAACTTGATTGGTAGTCGAAGTGAGATTCTCCTGAGATCGTATGTATCAGTAATTTGAAAATTTTTGAATTATCTTATCCTAAAACAAGCTTCACAATACCCAGCACATCAGTTAGTGGCATGAATACTTCTTCAAGACAAATCCGATTTGCCGGCAATTCAGTCATGATAAATTGATAAGTCTACTAATTTATCTGTAAGTTGGAACTTGGAAGGTTTCACTGCCCGGATGGATGAAATTAAACACAGATGATAATATTTTTGGATATAGAAAGACAGTTACAGTCGGAGAATTATCCAAGATGAGGAAAGAAAACGGAGGATTGGCTTTGCGATGAAACTGGGGATTGCTACAAAGCACTTTAGTGGAAATGTTGGTTCTGAGCGAAAGTTTGAAGCTAGCTTGGGAATGTCGTTTCCCTGTGATTGAAATAGAATATGATTCGGAGTGTAAGTGAAAATGAAAAGAGAAGGAGACTAACTACCAGTCTCTTGGGCACATAATAGCTGATTGTTGGAATCTCATCCGTAAGCCATGGGACTATTAAGCACATCAAAACGGACGGCTAATTTTCGAAAAATAATAGCCAGCTAATTACTGGAAATTTGTTAGTATTTATATTTGTAAAGTTATTAATTCAAACAAAAAATTATTTGAATTTAATTTCAGAACATTAGTGGATGGATCAAATTATTTAATTTCGCAGTGAGTTGATTATTCATTTCGAACCATGAATATTTAGAATCAAATGTGATATATCAAATATTATAACCAATTACCTTTCAAAAAAAAAAAAAATTATAATCAAATAAAACCTAATAAAATCCAGCAGCAATCCTCTATAGAAGCTTACGTAAATAATTCAAAAGTAAACAATTTCCATCACGATCATGTTGCTTTTTCGGTAGTGTCATTAGGTCCTTCCACAAACCACTTATTAACTCTTTTTTGTGCTATCGAAACCTGCAACAAAACAAAAGTTAATCAACACCATTCCATAATTTTTCTTAAAATTAAAAGGACTAAAGCGAAACAAAAATGCATATATATATATATATATATATATAGTATATATATATAAATACCTGTTTATCCCAATCGGTTTTATAAGTTATTATTATTAAGACGATAGTCTGAATCAACGTCCCGATTAGCATTCCAATCCAGACACCCTGTAAATAAGCATATTTTGTTAGGGTAGTAATAATTAGTATACTCTGCGATTCGTTGCGAATATCAAAACTGGCTTGTTAAAGAACTAAATCAACATTGTTCAAGTTTATAGATTCTTATAACTAACTTCAAAATATTCTTTTTAATGATATGATTATATTTAGGTTATATTAGATGTACCCTTTGATATGGAAATTCTCACCTGGACTTGTAGTTTGATGACATAGCCAAGCACAAATCCGAAAGGGATTCCTATCAAGTAATAGGATCCTAGGTTAACATACACTACAACACTCTGCCATCCTGCTCCAACTGCAACTCCTGTTGAGACATGAAAAGGAAAGGCATCCTTAATCTTTAATATGATGACAAGAAAAGAAAGAAAAAAAGAGCTTCGGTTTTCTGTTTTAGTTATATGTTTCATCTCATGTTTCACTAATTATTCACCCACAACAAGTGTGTTGTTAGGCAACTAAGATTAGATGAGAATTTTTTGATTATTTTTTCCATATAACAATTGTTTCTCTTTCTTAATCTCGATCATCTACGAAATGCAGGTAGCATGTGTGTAAGTAAAGCAAGAGCTAAAATATATAAAAGAAACCGGAAGTCCAAATCGGATTATATGTATAATCCGCTCACCTGAGAGAACGGGTTGTACGCTATTGAGAAGTATGGAAAATGCGAGAAGAGGAGACATTTCCGCGACCTTGTTCGCCACATCTTCATCTTCCGTGAATATATACGCTAGACGTTCACGAAAGAAGAGGAAAAACACGAATAACACAAAGCCAATGGAGAATGAAGTTAAAACTGTGTTGATGATTGAGAACTTTGCAGCTTTAGAGTCTCCTTTTCCAAGCTCATTTGCAACTCGAACACTGCAATGTTGTAGAGTAAATGTCTTAGGGATATTGTGACTAAGTTTTATGAATCTTTTTATGGCATATAACAACAATTAAGACAAGAATATACCTGGCTGCCCCCAAGAAACCAATTGCTATCATCTGCTCCCAACTACTGATGTTAAGGCTGCAATAAAGATATGAAAGTTTTCAGCTTCATATAGCTCTAGAATATGAAGATTATCAACAAGATGGAGAAGGGTAGTACCATATAGAAAGAGCATCAACTTCTACCTCAGCGTTCTTGAGGTTTCCCGTTAAAAGAATCAGTGCCGCATAGTACCACACTTCGAGACTGCCATCAAAGAAAAATAACATAAAAAAAACCTAAAGCTAGGCAAATTGAGGGCATCATGAATGTATTGCATAATTATATGTCTCGTAAGGATTTTGTTGTTCCAGTTGAAATTGTGTAATGAGGGTAGTAACAAAGGATTATTACTCAATACTACCTCATCTGAAAGTTAAAGATATTAATACCACTGGCATACTCTGAGTTGGGAAATTTCGAACATCCCTTGAGATTTTGGAAATTACAAAAACTTCTCCTGACATACATTTAAGATTTTGTCTAACATATGTTATTATAGGCATGAATTCAAAATCAAAGTAAGGTATTCATGAAAAATTACGATGACTTCATCAAACTCTATCATCCAAATGTAATTTGAATTCTTTAAAAGGGGATGTTTGTGTGATTTTCAAACTGAAGGAAAGTTTGTGTAATTTGCTCAAACAACAGGGTATGTGAGTGTAATTTATCTCTATTTTAATATCTCTATATTACTTTAATCAATTCTTTGCAACAAAACTTTTACATTCAAAACAAGCTTCAACCTTACCACAACATTGCACCAGAAGATACGGAAAGCTTGACAACAGGCCAAAGATCTTTGAAGGCTAATGCCGTGAAACCTTTCCATGTCTCAGGACATCCTCCAGATATCACAAAGATTAGTTGTCCGATGTTTGGTATCCAGTATGCCAAAATGGTGGATATCATGGCACCTGTAATACCAAACTTGTACTTCATAGTTAGAAGCCACGAGAGGATAACGTGGATTGTTAAGGACAGTGCTGCTAGATATGTGATGATCATGTTCTTGCTCTGTGCTTGTAAGTACATTTGACAGCAGAAAGACGCAGCTAAGGCATATATAACAGGAAGGAACCAAAGAGCAATTGGCCCTGCTACTTCTGCAAGGTGTTCGTCCTGTCCTAAAGCTTTTAAGACAGGGGTTGCAAAAATATACATGGGCAATAATAGAGTTGCTGTTACAATCAAGACGATCCATGATCTTTGAAGATAAATCCCGAGCATGTGGTATTGTTTTGCTCCCTAGGCTTGCCCGCAGAGAGTTTCCAATCCACTTGCGACTCCTAGCTGCATAATCGGAAGCTATGAAGTTTCCTAATGAAAAGGTAAATCTAAAGTCCAAAACTACAAACGGATAAATATCTCGGGTACCATATTGCTCTTCATCTGAAAATTGAATAATTTCAATGATCTATCTATATATGAAAATATGTGCACTTATTCTACCATTTCAAACAGTACACAGTTAAATTGTGTCTTCCCTCATCATGTAGAGATCACACCAGCATATCCTAAGGTTTGCTAATTACAAAAATTCCCCCCATCTCTGGCCTAACTCTATTATAGATGATGTCATCAAAGTTCATCAATCTAGACGTATCGCATATTCTTCAATAGTTCTTGGAATTTCTCAAATTTCAGGGCAAGTTTGTGTAATTTAGGCTAAACCTTAGGGGATTTCAGCGTAATTATGCTTATTGTATAGTAAATTATATCATTCCAGGAAAAATCTCTATCAAAAGATATATGCACTAACCATGATCTCCGCCCATATCTTTTATCAATCAGAAAAGTTTGCTAACCTATTTAACGAATCATAAATCCTAATGAACATATTAATAACTAAAAGAGTCATCAATTACCAGTAATCCATTGGCAAATCTTTGAATGAGAGTGAAAACGAGAGCATAGGCAGCGAGTCCGTAGCACCAATGTGGCCTATGAACGCTTGACTAATCACACTTATTCCGAACGTAGTGAATCGAGTGAAAATGGCCGGGGCAGCAACCACCCACATCTTCTTATTCTCCGTCCATAGTTTACTCTTGAATGTGTTTTCTTCATTCTTCTCAATCAGCAACTCCCTAGTAGTATCAGCTTCCATTCGGTGATCTGATTCTTCCGTGACAAAACAACCGAAAAAAAATGAATGAGTACTCGTATTTCAGTTTTGAAGATCTAAGTTCTCAATTTTACGGAGCGAAAGTTTTGTAAAATAGCAAAGAACAAGAACAGAATGCACATCCTTTATTGAAAGTTCTCGCGTTATTGCCAGACAGATGCTTTTGAGATTTGAAAATGAAGAATATTTAAAAGGGTTAAAAGAAAAGGTAATGCTTTGCTGAGTGACATGAATTGCATGAAACAATGAATCAATGTCAGCAACATAAACTGTATAAAAATGACCTTTCACTAACTATAAAGATATATGCCAGAAAAATTCTTTAATCTTAATTAAGGGTGAATTACAATTAGACTCTATATATTTAGGCGTATGAGTCGAATAACAAGTAAGCTACCTTGATCTAGCCCGTCAGCATTCGACCAACAACCTTTAGGTAGAAATTACACTTTCACTCTCTATAATTTACATAGATTCCAAATATCCCTTGCATTAAACTCTATCAAAAATTCAATTGCTTTTCCAATAAAAAAATCATTTGTAATAATTGATCAATGTGGAAATAACTAACGCTATTAGAGTTCCTCAAAAATTGATACTTAAGAAATCATGGCTACCAACAAAAGTTCAAAACTTCTCAAAACTCTCACTAGCAGCAAATAACATCTGTGTATGCAAATACTCAATTACGAAAACCCTAGTAATAATAACATAAACAATATACAATCATGACGAAATAACGTTGTACTATATTCAATCTCATAATTATAAAACTATATAATAAAGCTATTTTAGATGAAAATATCTAAAAACAATAAAGGCTCAGATAAACCATGCATAAATTAAAGATAACATATTCAACAATTTCACACTATTTCAAAGTATGCATATTAAAGTTCTAATAAGTCTCTAAAACATGATGGCATCAATCCCTATTTATCATCTGTATATATGAACACGATACGATACGGATACGACCCACACAAATTTTTTCAAGGATTTTCTTACATGAAAAGTATTCGGCACGATATCTGACACAATACGATCACACAATAAGGCAAAATAATATTTTAAAAAATGTGCGTGCATTCAACATACACTCGGATGTGTTGAAGATGGAGATTACTTACACAACAGCAATTTGCAGTGCTTCTCTGGTGTTTTCCTTCTCTCCAGAAACTAAATTTGATTCAGTGCAGATCTACGTGCATTTCAAGAACTCCAGCTTTAGAATATAATTAAGCAAATTATTAGCAGGTGTTAAATATAATAAAGAGAATTAGTTGGGGCCAGGAGTATTAGGTACAAAATTGAATTATATATATATATGCACGTTTCTAAGTCTTGTTCTTTTATATTTGTTGCTACTGTTGTCACTTGTCAGATAAATTAACTTAGGTATTCAATAATGGTTGCTAATAGTCTCGTGAATATAAAGTTTAGATTCCCTGTCGTTGTTATTACTTTAAATTGGTATATTTTAATCCCTAATAATACTTTATTTTAGTTCCGGTACAAAATTGATGGAATGCAGCGTGCAATTTAAGGGGTGACGAGGACTAAAATGTAAATAAATAAAAAATTTTGGGGCTAAACTCATTTTAAATTTGTACCTCATGCACCATGATCATTCGTCCTAAAATTTGCATTACTCGTTGTTTTAAAAGTAGAGGAAAAACAATTTACTTCATGGAGTATGATTAGCATCTCGGTTATTTAACTATCCTAACACGTGATTAATTTCAAGCGAAAATCAAAAATTTCCAGTGAAAAAATTAACATCAAAACACTTGAGATGGTAATCTGAAATTTTTTTCAAAATACAAATGATAATTTGAAACATTTAAAAGTTTAAATAAATTAAAAATTGAAAAAACAATGGGTAAGTTGTTTTTTCCACTTAAAAACAATCTCAGACATAAAAGCCGTAATTGAACTAGATTGAATCAATTATCTTGAATTGGCCATTTAAGTAGAAATAACAAACACCATGAAATTGTGAAACTTTAGAAACAGAAGGTCACAAGAACAAAAATACTGCATCGTATCCAAAATCCGACCACAACGAAATAATGACAAAATTTTAGCCTCCACCTCACGAATCTCATCCAGTTATATGGTAAACGCATTACAAATACAATTTAATCGATCATTATTCCTCAAGTTTACGTCTACCACAATAATGCAAGTGTAAAACATTACTCGTCTTCTAACTAAACTGGTTTGATCGAGTCATAATCGAACCAAAATTATCCAAATACTACAATATATATCCTCAAAACCTTAGAATTTTCTTTTAATAAGTTCATGCATGTCCGTTCTTTATATCAGCCTGGTCTGACGATTTCAGGTACCAACGTTCGAGGCGCTCTGCTGCAATTCTCACTTGTTCATCCCAATCTGTTTTCCACGCCATGTAGCTAAGAGCAAGCGATTGAGCTAAGATTCCAATGTTCATTCCAATCCATATTCCCTGCAGAAAATTACTGGGAATTAGTATTGTTATCGGTCTATCTGATCTTACACCAATTACATGACAAGTATGTGACTAGTCTGGTACTGTATTTAAACGTCGTATAGGCTAGAAGTCTACAATAGTTTCGTGCAATGCGAAAGAACATATTTTTAGCAACTGGTATCTTACCTCCACTTGAAGATTCGCCACATATCCGAGTAAAGCACCGAGGGGTATCCCGATCAAGTAAAAGCAACCAAGGTTGATGATCGCGACTGTTCCTTGTAAACCTGCTCCAACCGCCACTCCTATAAAACGCGAAAAAAATGGTAATCGCAACGGCCTTTCATTTTGATCATACAAAATATTTGAAGGAATTCAGGTTGAGATCTTATTCACGATTTAGGCTTATTTACATCTGCACCCCCTGGCTATGCTGCAAATACGAAAGCATTCATCTAATATCACAAAGTACATGGTATACTTTACGGATGCGTATGTAGTTTCAATAACATATGGATGTTTTTGTAATTATGGCATAAATGCTGAGAGGACTGGATAAATGCTGTTGAGCAGTACTGAGATGGCAAGCAGAAGAGAAAGATCGGACACAGTTTTCGCAACTTGTACGTCGTTGGTAAACAAGTATCCGATGCTATTGCCAAATGCCAAGCAAACAACTGTAAAGATAACACCAATCACTACTGAAGTAGTTAAAAGGACTTTGATTGAGAACTTTGTAGCTTTGGCATCTCCTCTTCCGAGCTCATTCGCAATCCGCACACTGTAAAATTTATGAAAACGAATAAAAAAATAATACCAACTGCTCAGTAAGACCTCAAAAGAAATATTTTTGCGAATAAACTGATCGGTTTGAGTCAATACCATGCAGCACCAAGAAAACCAAGACAGATCATGAACTCCCATCCGTTGATATTAAGACTGTCAATCAATTATATCTTTTTGTTAGTTTAAATTTTTGAAAACAGCTGGAAATTTTGAAAATTCATGATTGAATTAACAATCGGGGTCTTGATACCGATATATGCACCTTAGGATTCAGACTATGCCACAATCTGAACTTTTTGATGCTTACCATTGGTCTGAGGCAGGGTTGATAGAAGAATTTTCTGAGAAATTTAAACAAGCTCGAAAACTCACCATATAGAGAAGGCAGATATGGCAACCTCAGCATTACTCATGTAACCTGCCAATAAGACTAGTATAGCATTGTACCATAACTCCAAGCTGCAAAGCAATCCACCATATACTTCATATTCTTGATTATACGGATGTTACATTAACATACCCTATGGTTTGGACTATTTACAATAACATCCCCTGAGGTTTAAGAAATTACAAAAACTTTAATTCCCTAGCATAATTTAAGATTCTCCTAGTATTATATATAGTCACGAATATAAATTCAATTATTAATCATTAATTTTTAAGGTAAAAACATGCCACTCATAAAAATGAGAAATCAAAATTCATTAATCCTAATGTAATGTTTCTTTGATATGCGAAATTTTTTTAATTTTCTCAAATCTCAAGGGAAGTTTGTGTAATTATGCCAAATATCAGTGTATAATCGTAGTCAAGTTCTAGTGATTACCAAACCATTACCCCGGACGATATCGATAGCTTTATTACCGGCAAAATATCCTTAAAAGCAGCCGTACTGAATCCAGCCCATGTTTGCGGGCACCAACCTCCCCAAATGTACACAAATTCAGCAAAAGCCACAAACCAACTAGAAATGGTTAGTGCAGCCATGGCACCATTAGTTCCCCAGTTAAGAAAGTGGACAAACAGCACAGACAACGGGATGTGTATGATAACTTGCGCGATAGATATCCACGCAACGATGCGGTTCTTTTGTTGTGCTTGAAGATACATTTGCATTGTCAATGTGAAAACAAAACTGTAGCATATAGGAATAAACCACCAAGAGATGTACCCTGCAGATTGCCAGATGCTCTCTCCCTCACCGAGTAGTTTGAAAATGGGAGCGCCGTAGATGAAAAGAGGAAGTAACATGGTCATGGTTAGTAAATCTACAATCCATGATCGTTGCAAATAAATGCCCATCATGTGATACTGCTTTGCACCATATGCTTGGCCACATAGGGTTTCGGTAGCACTCAACATTCCTATCTGCAACGCGTGGAAAGGTGTAAAAACGGTCACGAAATGGTCACTAATGGTATGAAAGCCGTCTCCAGTTGTACATCTTGATAGTAAGATATTTTTACATTGTTAATATAGTTAAAGAGAGTGTGATTAGGTAGTTCGGGGAATATTACAAAAACAACCCATATGAGTTCTGGAATTACAAACTACCCCAATATATTAAAGTTTAGGTCAATTGAACTTGACTCAAGTCTGACTCGATTAAAATTCATTTGGGCTCGACTCACTTCACTATTATAGATATTCTGCAGTATCGAATTGAGATCATTTACAAATTTTTACATCTCTTTCTATATGATTTGTATTTTGTTTAATTCGAGTAATAGTTCAAATATTCGACTCCTTTCATAAAGTGAACATAAGGGATCATATCCCCACCCACGGCCCACCCCCACCCGTGTTGTAAAGCTCGACTTACCAATATTCCGGTCACGAAACGAACTGAGAGGGTTTGAACAAGTGCATAGCCGGCAAGATCGACAGAGCTCAGGTGGCCGATAAACGACTGTGTCACGATTATGGTACCGAACGATGTGACTCTAGCAATGATGCCTGGAAATGCCACCCTCTATATCTTCCTGGATTCTTCACAAACCCTCCCTTTCAAATCAGCCACCTCGTTCCCTTCTGAATCGAGCAGCTTCTCATGCATGCCATTATCCATGGCGCTGTACAAATGAAACAATATACGCAATATCAAATTATGTCACATTTCATGAACTTACTATTTAGATTCATAAATATACATGATATATGGTTCTAACAAAATCAGATGAATTTGTTGAAACAATATACTCAAGAAACGTGGTTTGAACATTGTGAGGAAGAATTTTGATATATGTTCAGACATGGTCTCCAAAATCGTGATTGGAAGTTAGTGGCCGGGGGATAATTAGATTAATTAATCAAAGTCTTTGTTTAAGATCAGAAGATCAAAGATAATATGATTTTAATTAGGACATTCAAAAACTATAAAAGAAAGTACAACATAGGAAATATTGAGGTGAATTTCTAAAATTGATGTCTTTTTTTTTTATATTGTACTTTTGATGTATTTTTTTGTATATTGCAATTCTGGTGTTTTCCTCTTTTTGAAAAATTAGAATCACTGTATCGTGATTGGAAGTTAGTGGCCGGGGGATAATTAGATTAATTAATCAAAGTTTTTGTTTAAGATCAGAAGATCAAAGATAATATGATTTTAATTAGGACATTCAAAAACTATAAAAGAAAGTGCAGCATAGGAAATATCGAGGTGAATTTCTAAAATTGGTGTCTTTTTTTTTTTTTTTTTTTTTTTATATTGTACTTTTAGTGTATTTTTTTTGTATATTGCAATTTTGGTGTTTTCCTTTTTTTGAAAAAGTGGAATCACTGTTCACATAAATTTTTATATTGAATCATCTTTTTCAAAAAACGGAATCACCATTCTCTACAGTGATTCCGATTTTTCAAAAAGAGGAAAACACCAAAGTTGCAATATACAAAAAAAAAATACACCAAAAGTACAATATCAAAAAAAATACACACTAAAATTAGGAAAAAAAACCAAATACCGATATAACTTAAATAGTTCAATATTATACTAATTTAATCAGGGATCTTATATTATTAATAGGAAAAGTTATACAGCGTTACGGTCTGGAGACCCATATACATAAACTAATAACACGAAAAACAGTGAAATTTATGGGACACAAAAATATTGGTTTGTCGGGAATCTTCACCAATTCTCAATTAAAAAGGCTAATCCATAATCGAGAAACATATATATAGTTATGAGAGAATTATATTTGACTATCTTGTATTTAGGTCTAATTACAACGCAGTTTATCATTATCGAAAAATTACATTTTAGTCCCTAACTTTGAGAACCGTTTGTGGTCACTAGGGTTCTGCTATGTTATTCCAAAAATACCTTTAATTTGTTATTAAATTCATAATTTGTAGGGATCATTTTGTTTATATTTGTAAACTTTAGGGATGATTTTGTAATTTTGGTCATATATTTAATGTAATACTCATAAAACCGTAAAGGGCATAAGTGTACTTTTACAAATTACGTTAAGGGACCTCAGACCAAACAAGATTTATAGGGACTAAAATATATTTTCCCGATAATGATGAACTGCGTTGTAATTAGGATTAAATATAGAGTAGTAAGATGTAATTCTCCCTATTGTTATTTATAACTAGATATTATCCCCCCCAAAAAAAAAAAAAAAAAAACTATATCTTATGATTTGTTTCTATTTTTTGTTGCTTGTATTATTCTTTTAAATATATACATTAAATGTTGAACAAATTACGATCATTGAATGCACGTAGAGACGGTCGATTATACAAGAATTCCCTTACATCAATGCAACTATGATAATGACCAAACGAGTGCGACAAGTGAGACTGTTTTTAATTACTCTCGTCGTATAATTAATTCCAATTTAAAAAAAAAATGATTAATCAACATCAAGTATAATTAATGCCCGGATGATTGGGCGCCTCCCGAGGAGGCCAACGAAGAGTCCAAATTGCGCATTTAGTATGAGGGGTTGTTACCTATGGCACGTGACCTACAAGAAGAATGATGCCAATCATGCCAGGAGCATCTTTTATTTTAATGTGTTCTTTCTAAGTTCTCACGCTCTGTTTCTTGCTATTTGTTTGTCTCGTGGGCACTCGTGTTCCTTTAGTACGACTGACCCTATGAACGCTTGTACCTTTTATTGGTTTGATTGGCTATATATGAGGAGAGGGCCTCGCTAAAAACCTCTTCACACACAAAAAAAAAAAAAAAAAAAGTATAATATATTTGTTCGTACAATCGATGGAGTTCTGTTCTACTCAATTTGAGCTAGAGACGGTATATAAAAAAAATGACCTTGGACAATATAATATATTTGTTCGTATAATCGATGGAGTTCTGTTCTACTCAATTTGAGCTAGAGACGGTATATAAAAAAAAAAGTGACCTTGGACAACAATGAACCACAGGCCAATATAATAATTAATGAGGGAAAAAAAATGACATTGGACAACAATGAACCACAGGCCAATATAATAATTGATGAGGGAAAACATTAAAGCATCTGTATATGACCAATACTAAAATAATATTAATCACTAATTTATCAGTTCAGTATAATACTAGTTTATTCAGGAATTTTGAGAATTCGAGACCCTTAGGAAACCAGTTATTATTGATAGAAAAAAATGTATACCTTAACGGCATGATTGGTATGCATGAATGGAATGAGGTAGGAAATGAATGAACTTTGTAATGGAATGAACAAAGGAATGAAATGACTTTATTATGGCATTGCTATGATTGGTACGCCAAGTAATAAAGTTAGAAATAAAATAATTAAAAATTTTAAACTTATTTCGTCAATAATAATAATAATAATAATAATAATAATAATAATAATAATAATAATAATAATAATAAAAGTATATATACAAATATTTTTATATTAAATATATATTTTAATTTTTTTATTTTGAGCAACTATATATTTTCATATATAAATATATTATTACTATTTTATGTCGAACGTGTTATATATATGACATTTACTGTATGTACTATATATATGTGAGTGCAATAGTGAGTTTGGTATATATATATATATACACACACTATTTTTTTATTCATACATAGATTATGTATTAATTATTTATTATATATAATATATTTTTTGGCATTTAAAAATAAATTTTAATATAAATATCAAAATTCGTTCTTTATAAAATATTTGAATTTATAAAATTTTATAAATAAAATAATATTTTGAACATATTTTTTAAATATATAATATATTTATATTTATATATATTTAATATAATTTATTAAATTTTCAACGTGATTAATAGTATTTAATTTTTATTTATGAAAATAATAAAACATAATATGCATTTAACAAATATGTGACGATAATATAAAAATAATAATAAATTTTAAACATTGGGATTTGGGAATGGCTAATACCATGGGGGACCAAAGGAATGGGTAATTTCATGCTTGTGGGAATGGGCATTACCGAGGGAATGAGTATTCCTAATCATGTTTTGGTACCAATCATGGGTTTAGGAATGAACGCAGTAATGCCCATTCCATTCTCACCCCATTCCATCATATCAATCATGCCGTAAGTGATCTGTCTCGACTCAATCCATGAAAATGAGTTATAAAATAAAAAAATAAAAAACAACAACAACTACTACTACTACTACTAAAATAATAGCAACTTTATTGTCATAAATATTAAACCCAATCTCGGATCAGTCTCCATCTAGGAATTAGGACAAGTATGCATGTCTGCAATGTCGAACTTATATAAAAAAAATAAAATAAAATTGGTATTTTTGGATAGTCAACCCTAATCCAACCTTGAATTTCTAATCATATAAACAGAGACTTGATAATAAGAGTATAGTAATTTCACTTTATGTTCAAATTTCCATAGTTCTTAAAAAAAATAAATTCATAAATCCAAATTAAACTGGATTATACCTTATAATACACGGATACGAATACTATATGATCCAGACTTTAGAGTTTTTTCTTAAATTTAATATTTGATAAGTGATACAAGATCGAACATATACCCATTTTAAAAGTATGTGGCCAATGAATTCATTATTTTCCGTAATTAATATTTATTCATATAAAACCAATTAGTATGTGTTTTAGATAGAGTAAATAAATTACATTGCAAATAACTTAATTAGGATATATTTTCAAATCGACTAAATAACTACATTATTTCCAAGATTCTCGCGAGTTGTCTCTCATATGAACAGTTACCCATAGATCTTAAAGAAAACGTAACAAAGTTGGAAAAATAGTAAATTTACTATACCAACTCCACCAATTTAGTGATTATGATATATATTATTTTTCGATAATAAAATAGGACCATACCGGAATCCATTTTTACCTATCAAAAACCCGATCTAATTTTACACGTGACAAAGTGCTAATTCATCACGTATAAATTCCGGGGGAGGGCAAAATCAGTTTCCAGTTGGTAAAAAAGTTAAAAAACAGTGCAACCAAGAAACGAGGTTTGACATAAGAATCAATGACAAGAGTTTGGTATTTGAACAGGTTATACATATATTGAGTAATTACTTATCATCAGAGAAACACACGGAAACACACAGAGAAGATATTAAAGAAAGAGAGACTTCACGTGACAATGGCTGCAAGTTACCTGATTTGCCCAGAAAAGTATTTGCTTGTAAGGTTCCCTCTCTAGTTTTGGCTTATTCCGATAGGAAACCGACGGATTTTTACGTCGGAATTCCGGCAATTTTTTGTAGTCTATATATCCTTGCTATATGAGAGAGACATATAGACATTTTAAACTTATATCATGGTGAGTATATACCATCAAATTTGCCTCTAAACTTTATATTTAACCAAATTAAGATTACAGTATTTTGTGGAAACATGACGGAGTTACTTCTTTGGTGCATGCCAAAACATGCGTGGAAGTTGCAAATATAAAATAAAAAACTTTGCCTATAAAGACGTGCTGCTTGCTACACATTATACTTTCCCATATGCTAGCATTCGGCACATTTCACGCCTTTAATCTAGCATTCTATTTAGTTTAGTTTAATCAAATATTAATTAACAAATAGGGATAATTACGAACAACCCCCTTATATTTGGCGATAATACATATTACCCCCTAAAATTTGAAAAATTACGAACTGCCCCCTAACCCGTTATCTACTCCATTAAATTTAACGGAATGTGTGAAATTTACTATTTTGCCCATAATATGTTGAAACTCGGGAGGTATATGTAATAAAGAGTCAAAGGTAAGGGGGGTAATGCAAGGACTGAAATGTTAGGAGGTTTGATGTAAGTACTTGAGTTTTGTGTCTACCTAGCATTTTTTTTTTTCAATGAATGTTATTTAATGATATTTTAATATTTTTATAATAAACTAATTTCATACCTAGAGTTTATGGATGCCTAATATTTTTCTATAAATATTGACCATGCATATTCAACGTTTGAAATAATTGTTTAAATGACTCTAACGGATATTGGGAAAATTACAAAATCGGGACACTAAGTGACACCTACTAGCAATTTTGGGACACTAATTTTTCCGGTGACAAAAGTGTCCAATAAGTCCCAAAATTTGTCAATTTGAGGACAATGTTTGCCGGAGGCTGATGATGTGGCAACGGATTGATGTGTACACATGTAATTTACACATGGACATTTACTATATATTGACACAAGATATTATCTAAGTGTTAAATACACGTGTTATATGACTTGGATGGGGATCACAACACATGTGAAATCAATTTAAAATTGAAGCGTACTAAGGAAGCTTCCAACGTTTCATTTCCCAAAGACATCCTTGAACATCGCGATGTTCAGCATTTGAAGGAAAAATTTCCCTTTCAACTTATGAAGAAAAAACCCCAGATTACCCGTGATTTCTCAGTGGGATTGAAAGGCTTGGGTACGATGAAACGCGAATTTTTGCCTGAAGAAGAACTTCCGGTGTCCTGCGATGGTGAGGTTGCTCACGAAGGGGCTTGAGAGCATACCACCCCTGTATCGTAAGTGTTATGCTTTGTCTCAGATTTTTGGGGATTTGAATAATGTTTGTGGTAGGGTTCGATAAAGTGGGTGTCTTTTGTAACTTTATGTTTGTTGAGGTGGTGTATACTATACATGTTGTCGTAATCTGATGGTCCCATGCTTGTCATCTTTGTCTCTTTATTAACTATTGTACTTTGGTTGTTGTAAACATTGAAGAACAGAAAATGCCAAAATTTCGGGACTTATTTTTGTTGTTTTTTTAAATTTTTTTCAGATCCAGAGTCAACTTCCCTGGCATTGGCTATTCATTATGGGGGAAAGGCTGTGTTGAACGCGTATGAGGGTGGGAAAATTAGGAAGGTAGATTATGTGGACCTAGATAAATTGAACTTTGATCAGATTGGAGAGTACACTCAGGACTTGGTTCCACATGGTTCTGTGTCTAGGTTTACACTGTTGTACCAGGGGGGTTTAAGTTATTGATGTCAAATAAAGAGTTGGTGAAATATGGTAAACAATATATCAAAGGAGGGAGGGAGTATCCGATTTTACTTGACCTCATTGTGCCTGAAGCCTCAGAGAGAGATAAGAAAATTGAAAAGGAAGTGGAAAGAGGGGAAAGAGAGTCAAGTGTGGAATTCCTTAGTAGGGCAAAACCTACTAAGGAGTGGGTGGATGAGTATAATAGGAGATACCCTGGACAAAATGATAAATCTTTTGTGAATATTGATGCTTGTGCAGATGTAATAGATGATGTTCCTGAATTTGGGGTTGAAAGTTCTGATGGTTCTGAGGATTCTGATAGTTCTGATACAGATTTCACTGAAGGTAAAGAGGCATGTAATTCTGATGATGATATTGCATTTGAGAATAATGTTGAGTATGATGTTGAGCCTGAATTTGTTGTTGAAAAGGATTATTTAACTGATGATGTAGTTTTTATGAACTTTGATGTGGGGTATGATTTTGAAGCTGACTCTGATTATGTGCCTAATGATGAGAATAATAGTTCAAGGGATGATTCTCAGTTTGATGATAATGTTACTGCTGGGGCTGAGATAGGGGTTAATGATGATGAAAATGATAATGACTCAGATGGAGAGAGTTTTTTTATGGAAGATGTAGTTGGAAATGACAAAAAGGATCTTGATATGAGTAGGGTTTCTGATGATGAGGCTCAGCCTGATATGTTTACTCCCTTCAACATGGCTAACATATATGACCCTACTTTTTACATTGGTCAAACCTTTAAAGACAAAGATACTTTCAAAAAATCAGTACAATCTTATGCTATTAAAACAAGAAGATCATTGCGTTGTACTAAAAGTTGTGCATTAATGGTTTATGCCAGATGTAGGAATAGAGCTTGCTCCTTCAAATTAAATGCAATTAGATACCCTGGTGAGGAGAGATTATTTGTTTTGAGAGAGATGAATTTGGATCATGTGTGTGATTAATCTTTTGATGTCCAGAATGTGAAAACAAGCTGGCTAGCTGAAAAGTATATTGCACTGTTCAAGAGTGATCCAAAAAGGAATGTACTTGGTTGGCATCGCGATGTGCAGAAAGAACTTTTTGTAGATGTTTATGTATCACAGGCCTATAGGGCAAAGAGAAAGGTAATTGAGACCCTAGAAGGTGATCCTGATTACCAATACACAAAACTTTGGGACTATGCGGATGAGTTGAGGAAGACAAATCCTGGGTCAACCATTATTTTAGGGACTGCTGACAGTGATGGTGATATGAGATTTTCTAACTTTTATGTTTGCTTCCAAGCTATGAAAACAGGTTTTAAAAGTTGTAGACCTATAGTAGGTGTAGATGGTTGTCACCTTAAGGGGCCTCATGGTGGGATACTATTGACTGACGTGGGTGTTGATCCAAACAATAGTATTTTCCCTTTGGCATATGCGGTTGTATCAGCTGAGAACAAGGAGAATTGGTGTTGGTTCTTTAATGTCATCAAGAATGATCTTCAAATTGGTAATGGTTCAGGGTTCACCTTCATTAGTGATAAACAGAAGGGGTTAATAAGTGCTTTACCTAAGGTATTTCCAGCAGCAGAGGTGAGATTCTGTGTCAGGCATCTGATCCTTAAGTTGAATACTGCTGGACACAAGGGAATTGATTTGAAGAATGTTGTGTACAAGGCAGCTAATGCAACTACAATTGGTGAATTTAGAAATGCAATGAGCAAGATGAAGGAGAAGCACCCTGGAGCATATGTTTGGTTTCAGGACAAACATCCATCCCAATGGTCTAAAAGCCATTTTTTGGAGATCTGTAAATGTGATATGCTATTGAACAACTCATGTGAGTCATTCAATAGCTCAATACTGCCAGCTAGGGAAAAACCCATCCTCACTATGTTAGAGTGGATCAGAGAGTACTTGATGAAATTGCTACAGAAATGCAGAGAAGAGTCTGATAAATGGGAAGGTTAGTGTTTGAATATAGTTATTACTTTGCTAATATTTGTAATTGAAGTAGACTTCTTTAATTTACTCACACTGTTAAATCAATTGTAGGCCTACTTCGTCCAAGGATTTCTGATATTGTTATGCAGAATGGGAAAACTGTTGGTGGATGTAGGTCAATCAAAGCCTCAAGATGTCATTATCAAATTCAGTGCATGGATGGTTCTCAATATGCAGTTGACTTGGATGAAAGGAGTTGTTCATGTAGGGAATGGCAACTCACAGGTATCCCATGCACCCATGGTTTGTCTGCCATATATAAAGAAAAGCAAGATGTTCTTGAGATTGTGGATCAATACTACACAGTTGCCACCTTCAAGTTAGTATACCAGGTAGTTATATACCCCATCAGTGGCCACAATATTTGGGGCAAAACAATATTCATTCCACCATTGCCCCCAAACTTTGGGAGAAAACCAGGCAGGCCCAAAAGACTTAGAAGGAGAGGTATAGATGAAAAGGAAGGTAACACAAAAAGAAAGAAAAAGGGTTCTTCAACCAAAAAACTGAAAAGGTTCCAAACCAAGATTCAATGTGGACATTGTAAAGGTGAAGGACACAATGCACTGTATTGTCCACAATTACCTGAAAGTGCACAGAAAATCAGAGAGAGATTGTTTGAGAAGGCTAGACAGGTAACATTTGGTGTTATATATTTTCAACATCTTACATTTTAATACTTGCTTTTTGTTTAGGATGGAGCTGGACCATCTACTGTTCATGATGACATTGAGGAAAATGCAATTGACAGTTTTCAAGAAGTGTTGGAGGTAAATTAGGATTAATAGAGATCAATCAACTTCCTTTGAACATTACAAAATACAATGACTAATTATATAACTTCTCTATCACAGGAATCACCCGAGATATTGCCCCCAAACCCCCAGACACAACCTGAATCAATTGAGATTGATCATTCTCAAATCTTGGAAGGTCCCACATACAACTACAATGATGAGCCTTCTGCAGTAGGACCAACCATGTTTGATTAACTCCAAATGGGAAACGTTGAAATGGAAAACAGGAGGCAAGTTAGATCAACAAAGAGGATCATCACAAGTGTGTCTTTGGTGACTCAACTCAACAAGAAGAAAGTAAAGGGCAAGAAGCAACCAGGAGTCAACCTGAGAGTTCCCCCCATCATGAATGCTTCAGATTTAAACCTGTCGCAATCCAGCGTTTGTGGTCCTATGCAGGAGAAGAACATCATTGTTGATGGAGGCAAAAAGTTTCTATCTTTGTCCAGTCCTTCAAAGTCTTCAGCCCCCTAATGCAGTTGTGTTTTTTTTTTCATGAATTGATGCAATGAGTAGTGCTTAGGGTCTTTTTGTATTTAATCATGCTCAAAACTTTTAGGGTCTTTGCATGATGGTGATGAATGTGTTTCGAACATTTATCTTTGAACACTTCCTTTGCTTCCTTTTGGCTTACACCACGTATCTTGATCATGATGTAATGGAGAATGTTGTTAAGCAAATTCTTAAGCAGTGTGATTATTCAACATGTGTATACTCATTCATATTCATAGTGGTATTTTCACATTCAACCATTTCACAATAGCATAAATTCATTGAAAATGGAGATGGACCCTTACATTACCAACATGGAAACAACAAGCACAACACCTATTTAAAACATTGGAAAAAAAACCCAACACTATTAACTTAGCAACGACAGCAGCTAAAACAACAATAAACAGATACATGAATGCCCGGGTTGCCGTTTTTCGATATTTTTCATGCACCTCCGCGAGCTCAGTCTCGAGCTTGTTAATTTTCTTTAAGAGCCCAGGTATTATGGCCTTACTCCGCTCACACATCTCTGGATCATACCAACGAAAGAACCGACATGCCGTATCGGGACAACAGTAGAATCGCCTTCCGGGGTTACTCGGCTTCCATGAGGTGCGCACAACGGATATCTTACCACAAAAACAGTTTCTCTGATCGGGGGACGGAAATTGGAACGCGGCATTTGAAGAGGTTGCATGCGACATTTGTAATTTCCCTCCCTTCAAAAGCATGTTTCAAGAAATGGGAAAAGTTGTCAATTGTGGTATAAGGCAAAAAACACAAACATCAGCTTTAAAATGAGTCAATGTCCATATGTAAATTACATGTGTACATGTCATCGCTCCGTTACCACATCATTAGCCTCCAGCGAACATTGTCCTCAAATTGACAAATTTTGGGACTTATTGGACACTTTTGTCACCGAAAAAATTAGTGTCCCAAAATTGCTAATAGGTGTCACTTAGTGTCCTGATTTTGTAATTTTTCCACGGATATTTATGTAAATTTACTACTACATTTATTGATATTGGTGTGTTGGTTATAATTTTCAATTTTGAGGGGAAAAAAATTGATAATGCACTAATTGATGTTTATATGAGGTTTTTTATATGAATTTTTATTTTGGGAAACAATTTGTTATAATTACAAATAAATTATTTTAAATTAACTTTAAATGGACTTGTACAAAATATATTTAAAACTAAGATATAATTATAAAAAAAAATTTATAGCTTATCATATTTGTTGGATCAAGAGGGGGGTGAATTGATCATCTTAAGAATAATCACCGGATTTTTATCCAAGCACAACTTTTTTAGCTTGCTACTTTCCTGGTATTGTTCCAGGAATCATAAGACTTCTTATACCAAGGATATCCAAGCGGATAATACCAAGTTAAATGTATAAATATTGCAAGAAAGATCAACACAAGTATTTATAGAGGTTTGGCCCCAAAGATTTTGAAAACACTAACCAATATGATTAATCCTCTACCTAAGTTGTTAGACTTAGGAGTTTTCAAACTAACCACTTCAATATAAAGAGTTTACAGAGTACAAAACAAGTTGAGCCCATCTGGTACAATCAGTAACCACGACTAGTACAAATCAGACCAAGCCCTAGGAACCCAAACTTCTTGCAACACTATCCACCAGAGCACAAACAAACACAAGCTCTATATGGTGTAAACAAAGAAATAGCAGCAAACAAAGCTCAAGAAAATCAAATCCTAAGTAGTGTACAAGGTGCTCAATATATAGAGAGATTAAAAAACTAGCCGTTACTCAATGAGGCTTGGTGAAGTTTCCAATGATACCAAGTCAGGTACATCCCTAAGGTCAACAGAGCAGGTATCACTTTTTGCCAACTTGTTTCCATGGTTCCTGTAAAAAAAAGATATTTAAAAAATATTTATAATTTTTGTCAATCATTCCAAAGTGGCTGTTTTAGTTCCAGAACGATTCCAGGTGATGGTGTAAATACTTGGGATGTACTAAATCACCAACACTCTAAGATTTGTTTGTAAGAGGGAAAACCATCACAGGCTGTAAAGCCTCAGGAACTGGGTTTCCTTAGTAGCGTGGGTTCTTCCAGCTAGGATAACACCAAGAGATTGTGCAGCTGAGGAGCTGAGGATGTTGGGTTGTGTGAGCTTGAAGAAGAAGAGAAAAATGGAAGAGAATGCCCAGTTCAGTACAGTGTAATGCAGGTGAAGAAGATGACTTGGGGAATAAGCGTGTGCATTCCCATATTTATATGTTAAGGGTCAGGGTATTTCAGTAATAGTGACCAAGTAGTCCCAAACCCTGTGTTGCCCTAGACACGTGGCGCTATGTGATGTTATGAAAGTGACTGCCCTGAAAAGTTTGGGGTGTGTCAGGAGTGGTGCGCACTACCACTGTGTCAGAGGTAGTTACAGTACCGCAGGCGAGCGCGGAGGCGCTTAGAACGGTCCTCCATGTGGCCGGGTGTGCCCTCGAAGAAAACCCTTCACCACGGTGGGAGTTAACCTTAGACCGGAGTCTTTGATGCCTGGTCCGAGCGTCGGGGACGCTCGGATAGGGTTCCTCAAGCTGACGCCTCGTGAGCGCCAGATAACTCGTGCGCCGAGCGAGGCGGAGTTGAGCGCAGATGCCAACGAGCATCACTATAACGGACATCCCTGGCACGGAAGAGATGGGCTCCGGAGGAGAGCGTCCTGTGGGTCCGTTGGACGAGCGTCAGGTAGGATGGATGGATAAAGCCCACGCTCGTAGCTTGGGCCGAGGCGCGCAAGCTCTAAGCGGCGAATGGGCTGGGCTTATTCCACAAGCCCAATAGGGCGAGCGTCCAAACGTAAGGGTTTTCCCGACGACTGGAGAGCGACTTAGATGGTGACACGTGTGCGGTGCAGATTCGTGCGTAATTTGGCCTCATCATTTGCCCCCCAAATTCTGTAGTTACGCTTGAGCGTACTGTAGAATTTTAAAAACTGAGCCCTGGCCTTGGATGTTTGAGGGTCAAGCCTTTGGAGGGAAGTGACTGTCCATCTTCAGTAACGGGCATCTTCTGACACCGCATTAAATGAAGTCCCATCCGCATTTAATACTGAGTGGCGACGTGGGCGCGTGTCTGTTGGGAGACGTGCGGCAGTTACCAAAAGTGGGAAGTTTTCAAGGGGGGAAATGATTACGGTTTGAATTCCAAACCCTAATTAATGCGTATTTCCTCCCTATAAGTAGGGATATTGAGTCCCTTTTTCTCTCTTTACGCATTCAACATTCTCTTAAGGCAGAAAAGACAGCATCCACCTTGCAATTTTCTGCATCTTCTAGCGAATCCCAGTGAACTTCCTCTTCAAACTTAGGTAAATCTTTGTAACCTGATACTAACCCTAGATTTAGGTCATTTTGAGCGTAATTCTTTGTGAGAAAAAGCTTTTGAATCATCAGATTCAACCTGTAACCCTTCTTCCCCACTGAATTTCTGGTGAAGGCTCCATCTTCAAGAACACAGAGCAGTAATGGTGAAAAACGTCATTAGATGAGATGGTGAGGGAGATAGATGAGATGTCCGTTGGGAGCTCTTCTCCTCATGATGAGATTCCCATTGCCATTCTAGTGGCGAGGGCCTCCCCAGGTGACGCGATCCCAACCGCTATTCTCGTAGCAAGGGCTCCTGTAGAAGTTGGGGATGAAGATTTGAACGCTACAATTCAAGTGACGAACGAGCGTAATCCCCAAGGGGTAGATCAGATTTTTGAGGAGATGGGTTTGGTGCTTCAAATGCAGAGGCAAGGGGAAAGGGTTTTCCTCTATTGAACAGTGCTATGAGGGCGCAAGACCATCAAATCACGGTAGCGATTGCGGCTCCTGAAAATGTAGCAGAGCCTTCCGGGCGTCAAGATGATGGGGAACCTCTCGAAAATGTCAAAGGAAGGGAAAGGAACCGGCCACTAAAGTGAGGAAAGATAATCCCCATCAGACCGATAGATCACCGGATGACATAGAGAGCACACTGACGCTCGAGGATCTGGAAGATTTGAGGACCAAAATGTACTGGGACGAGGCAGTGTTCCCAATCCGCCTCCCTGTGGAGGGAGAGAGGGCCAACCGTCCGCCACCGGGAAAGATGACCGTCTACAGAGACTCTGTACTGGCCAGAGGTTTGAGATTCCCAATTTCAACCGCAGTCGCTAACATTTGCAATTACCTCGTTCTCAGTCTTTCCCAGATTCTTCCAAATGGCATAGCATTAATAAACACCTTTGTGATCCTGATGAAGGCCACAGGCCACGAACCCTCAATAAACAATTTCAACAGTTTAATCCAAGTGGCCCGCTCGCTACGTTCGTCTCCGACAGATGGGTTCTATTATGCCCAAGCCAAGTCTGGGTTTAAAATGATTGACTCGCCCTCAACTTCTTACAGCGAGAATTGGAAGGAAAAATAATTTTTCGTGGGGGCGCCCGGGGGGATTTTCAGAGCTAACCGAGGGTGGATAGTACATGGAGAGGGGCCCTTAGTTAGACACAGATCAGGGGATAAGCTCTTCGAGCATTGGGCGAAAAGTTTGGCTACCGTGATGAAAAATGAGAGGAAGTTAATTAAGGCCAAGGACCTGATGAGGGATGAAAGGATATGTTCCGTTATGGGCTCTCGAATCCTCCAGACATGATAGCCAACCCCCCTACTCAAATCATGGACCTCGACGGTTAGATTCTACGAGCTAACTTCCCTAACACTTAGAAGATCACCACTAACTTGTCTAGATTGAGTATCTTTACAGCAATTATTCTGATTGTATTTCTCTGACGCTCGTTTTTCTTCCGTTTGTAGACGCAGAACTACTAATGGTCGGACCGACTGTTGAAGGTATTCTGGAAATGATGCGCGCTCAAAGAGTCGGGGCCAACCAACAACAGCAACAACCACCGCAAAACCAACAGGTTCCCCAATGCTCCTCGTGGGAGGCGTGGTATCCGGCGAGGGTCTGGGCGTGGAGCGAGCGGCCGGGGGGATGGCCAAGGAGTTAGCCATATAGAGGATTTAACCCTCGAGGATGCCCAAGTTGTTACTTCCCCGGTCACTCCCGTGGCAACCAGTTGAGGGTTGACAATGAGGAGCTTAACAAGCATTTGGTCGAGCGCAACCATCAGTTTGAGGTAACAAGGAAAGAGCTTGCTGACTTGTGGGGACAGATTGAGGGCTTGGAGTCGAGGGTCGCTTGGGAAGCGGTTGTTAAGTTTATACGCTCCAAGCCGTTTGCTTTTTCCGTAAACTTACACTGCTTGGACAACGCTCGTCGTTTCTTTTGGAAGTCCGTGGGCCAGCTGATCAAGTTGGACGTGGTGCCCCCATCCACCCGTACCGACGAGCACTTAAGAATGGACCTTGATGAGAACTTGGAGCCCATGGCCGCTAGCGATCCAAACGAGGACCTCACTGAGCCGGAGTACAACGACTTGGTTGTTATGCTCCAAAACGAGTATATGGCGGCCAACCCCATTGATCTCGATCCCATGACAATTGACGAGGGTACATATATGGACGCCCCAGAAGACCCCGGTCAGGATGAAGCTCTGACCTCCGACGCTCAAGTTTTAGCTCCTGTTCCTCTGTCCATTACCCCTCCGGAGCCTGAGAGTGAAACCCCTTGAGTCTGTTCCTCTATTTATTTTGAATCTGCAACCAACTTCTCATTTCCCATGTAATTTCTATCCCCGTACTTGTAATTTTCATCGCAGTTAATGAAATCCTATTTTCTTTCATGCTGTGTTGTTACGCCTTGGGTGTTTAATGTTGATTTCTGCTTGGGATTTAATGACACATGAGTGCATAGGCGCGAGGGTGTATCGTATGAGAGTCACCTTGGCCCTATCTTACTTTAAGGCTTAAACTTGAACTTAGAAATCCATCAAGGGTTTTGCTAAGTGTTTGCCTTTGGTAAAAACCATCTTGAGAATAGTAATAGTGGGCATAGTAATAATACAAACTGGAACTTGGAAATCATCGTGAGGATTTGCCAAGTGTTTGTTCTTGATTAACAAATAATCCGAGCTTTGCAAAATAATGAACGTGGCTGGGGTTTCGACTTGAACTTAGAAACCAGCACATGGATTAGCTAAGTGTTTACCCTTAATGAGCGTACGCACACTCAACGGCTTGAGGGCTTTTAACGAATCTACAAGCGCGAACTGGGACCCTCGATACCCAGTTGGTGTAATGGGATATGTGTTACCCTTGATATCGACCCGTTCATTTTTAGAAGGGTTCTTACGGTTTTAAGCGTCATGGAGATTAATCATCACCTCGTTCGATGCGGAGAATTCTCGACACGGAGTTGGCGCTAATTTAACTGACAGCGTAGTTTATAATAAATTGAACCAGTAAAGAAACAACAATGTATGAAAAATACTTACTGAGTACTTGTATTTCTGTCAAAAGAAGATACAGTGTGCCCCGAGCGGGGGAGTTACAAAATTTTGCCTTTAAACAAAGAATCTTCTCAAATTGCAGGCATTCCATGGGCGAGGGAGACGCTCGCCTTGCAAAGTTTCCAACAGGTAGGTGTTGTTCGCTCGCACCAGGATGACTTTAAAGGGGCCTTCCCAGTTGGGATCTAATTTACCCACACGCTTGGACACTTCAACCTTTTTTAGGACCAAATCCCCCAGTTGGAAGGTCCTTTCTTTGACGCGTTTGTTGTATTGATGGGCCACTGATGCTTTGTACTTGTGCATTTGGGCCCAAGCAGTGTTTCTCTTTTCATCCAGCAGGTCTAGTTCGAGCGCCCTATTACTCTCGTTAGTGGTGGGCTCGAAGTAAGCGACGCGTGCAGACTCTTGGACAATCTCCACGGGTATCATAGCCTCGGAGCCGTAAACGAGGGAGTAAGGTGTCTCGCCCGTTGCCGCTCGTGGGGTTGTGCGATATGCCCAGAGGCCCCTTGGAGCTCTTCAGCCCACTCACCCTTCTCACTTTCGAGCATCGTTTTAAGATGCTGGAGTATGGTTCGATTTGTGACTTCAGCTTGACCGTTGGCGTGAGGGTGGCCTACGGAAGTGAAGCGTTGCTCAACGCCTAGCTCCGAACACCATTCCCGTATGTCGGCATCAATAAACTGAGAACTGTTATCTGAGATGAGCACCCTCGGGATTCCATATCTGCAAATGATGCTCTTCCAAATGAAGTCTCTCACTACTTTGAATGTTATCTTCACGACCGCTTTAGCTTCGGCCCACTTGGTGAAGTAATCAACCGCGAGGATCACAAATTTCTTATGTCCGACCGCCATGGGGAGGGGCCCCACTATGTCGATGCCCCATTGGTCGAAGGGCCACGAAACATCGATGGGGATCATTTGGGCCGCAGGCAATTGAGGAACGTTGGAATGGAATTGGCACTTCGGGTATTTCTTAGAGAAGTTGATGGCATCATGTAATAACGAGGGCCAATAGAACCCGCTCCTCAACACCTTCTTAGCCAAAATCCGACCGTCTGAATGGTTCCCACGGCTTCCGCTGTGTTCATGTTCCAATACGTCCTTGGCTTGCGAGGGTCCCAGGCACCTTAATGGCGGGCCTTGGAACGACCGCTTGAATAGTCTGCCCTCACTATCCAATGAAAAGCGTGGGGCTTTACATCTGATCTTCCGTGCATCTACTTTCTCGCTCGGACAGGTACCGTCCTTCAGGAATCTGATGATGTTATTAAGCCAACAAGGCTCGGACGGATCAATAATGTTCACCTGGCCCGAGGGTTTCTCCTCGTTTATCAACGGTTCCTCTGTTCGGAGGAACATGACGTGACGTTCACAGGATCCTTCCAGAGCTGATGCAAACTTAGAGAGGGCATCCGCATGCTCGTTTTCCGATCGTGGTACCTGTAGCAAATGAAACTCCTTGAATTTAGCGATCATCCCCTTAGCCTTGGCCAGATATTGCACCATGGTGGTTTCTCGAGTCTCATAAGTGTCATCTACTTGACTAGCAATTAACTGAGAGTCAACGTAAACAGTGACACGAGAGGCTCCATTCTGTAGGGCAATTCTGAGTCCTTGGATGAGGGCTTCATATTCGGACTCATTGTTGGTGACTTGGAAGGCCAGTTTGATGTAGTCGACTTCAATTCCTCGAGGGTCCCTGAGGGTCACCCTGGCTCCCCTCCCACCCCCTGTGAGGTTGAGGAACCATCCGTGTGCAGAAGCCACAACCCCTCTTCCTCCGAGGGCACTGGGTTCAAGCCGAAACACTCGACAAGTAGATCCGCTACCGCTTGAGCATGTATGGTTGTTCTGGGCTCGAAGCTGATGTCAAATTGGCTGAGTTCTATGGACCATTTGATTAGCCTGCCCGAGACGTCCGGTTTCCAAAATGCTTGCTTGAGCGGCTGATCCGTAAGCACAGCGATGGAGTGAGCTTGAAAATAAGGCCTCAATCTCCTGGAAGCATTAACGAGGGCAAAGGCGAATTTCTCTATCTCCATATATCTTCTTTTTGCTCCCCGCAAGGTTTTGCTCAAGTAATACACTGGCAAGTGTTTGCGCTCGCGGACTGCGATGAGGACTGTACTTGTGGCCTCTGATGAAACGGAAAGGTAGATGAATAAGCTTCCTCTGGGGACTAGCTTCGTTAGCAATGGCGCGCACGAGAGATAGTACTTCATGTTTTGCAAGGCCCTCTCACATTCGTCAGTCCAAGCAAAGTTTCGAGCGTTACGTAGAATCTTGAAGAACGACAAGTTCCTGTCCGCCGAGCAGGAAATGAACCTGTTTAAGGAGATGATTTTGCCCACCAGTACTTGGACCTCCCTGATGTTCCAAGGGAAGGGAATATCAATGATCGCTCTGATTTTTTCCGGGTTAGCCTCAATGCCTCTTTGGCTGACTATGTATCCCAAGAATTTTCCCCCTCGGACTCCAAACATGCCCTTCGAGGGGTTTAGCTTCATACCGTAGTGGAGCAGGATATCAAAGGCTCGCTTGAGATCCTCTAAGTGGGAGTACTGGCGCTCGCTTTTGACTATCATGTCATCCATATAAACCTCCATAGATTTTCCAATTTCACGCTCGAACATTCTGTTGACGAGGCGTTGATAGGTGGCCCCAGCGTTCTTGAGCCCAAATGGCATTACCAGGAAGCAGTAGACTCCCACATGTACCACGAAGGAGGTTTTCGGGCGATCCTCTGGTGCCATAAAGATCTGGTAATAGCCCTGAAAGGCATCCATCATACTCATAAGTTCACAACTAGCCGTTGAATCTACCAGTTGGTCAATTCTTGGTAGAGGGTAGGGGTCCTTGGGGCATGCCTTGTTGAGATCCGTGAAATCGTTGCACATGTGCCATTTGTTTGTCCTCTTGGGTACGAGGACCACATTACACAGCCATTTTGGGTACAAGATCTCTTCAATGTATTGAGCCTCGAGAAGCTTGTTAACTTCCTTCTCGATGACTGCCCTTCTGAACCCGTGGACGTCCCTCTTTTTCTGCTTAATTAGTTTGAAAGCTAGGTCCACATTGAGCCTGTGAACTATGATGCTCGGATCTATCCTTGTGAGGTCAGAAGCTTTCCAGGCAAAGACATCCAAATTTTCCCGCAAGAAATTGATCATCATGATCTGAGAAGGATCGTCGAAGCTGGAACCTATCTGGGTGGTTTTGTCAGGGTTTCCAGGCTCCAATTCAATGGTCAGAAAGTTCTCTGTAAGCTCAATACGTACCTCTGGCCTCGGTAGTTCGAGCGCCCACTTCTTACCTATAAGCTTTTCATTGGGATCCCCCGAGGGCGCATGGTCCTCACCCTCTGAGAACGACCCTTCGACGGCTCCGAGGGGTGTGTCTCCATCGTCCTTAGACTCGCCCTCAACCTTCTTTTTGTTCTTCTTTCTGTTGAGCTTGGCTCGCTTTCGCTCGGGGCCATCCTCGTCTAACTTTGGAAAGTCCACAGATTTCTTAGTAGACCCCGTCTGAACTGCTTGCTTTGGCTTAGACTTCTCAAGGACAGGATATAACACTCCCAGGCCTCCTTAACATTGCACAGCACCTCCCCAGTCCCTTCGGGGGTGGGGAACTTGACTTTCTGATGGTACGTTGATATTACTGCCTTGAAGTCAACGAGGGTTGGGCGGCCAATAATGATGTTATATGGGAGGTCTACCTCGACCACTGCATAAAGGACGCTCAGAGTCTTCCGCTGTGGGGCACGATCAAAAGAGGTGGCCAAGCGAATCTGTCCACGAGGGGCAATCTCGGAACCCCCAAAGCCAACAAGGGCTGTTCTAAGGGGTTCGAGGGGAATGTTTATAATGTTCTATTTTTGAAACGTTGAATAGGGGAGAATGTTCACTGAGCTTCCACTATCAATCAAAAGCCTATTTCCAATATGGTTATGAATGTCTAAACTAACCACCATGGGGCAGTCAGAGGTTTCACTGACCCCATGAGGTGTTACAATATGCTCTAAATCCATATTTGTAAACCCTACAACATCATCCTCCTTCGAGCGCGAGGATCCTTCCAGTGAGTACACCGATTTGGGTCTTGAGGACCTCTGATCGTAGCTGCGGATGTGGCGACGGCGAGAGGAATTGGGGTCACCCCCCGAGAGTCCACCGGCTATCATATTAATGACTACGAAGGGCTGGTTTTCTAAATCGGTGGCTTTCTGCTTGCCGCGCTCGCGTGTTTCTGGGTGGTGGTGGCGGGGGCTCCTGGAGCGCGAGCGGCTTCTTCCTCTTGCCTTGTCACGCTCGGCGCAATGTTCGTCATATCTCTCCAGCACCTTTACAAATTCCTTGAGGTGCCCCCCGACAATGAGCCTCGGAATTTCGCTTTCTAGCTGGCGGCACTCGTTGGTGTCAAGCCCTTTCTGTTTGTGAAAAGCATAGTATTTGCCCGAGCATTTCTGAGTCTCGGTCTCTCTCATCTTTGGCGGCCTCTTAAACAATTTCTTGTCCGCCATGGAATAGACTTCAGCGATGGGGTGGTTGAGGGGAATACGCTCGTATTGCGAGAGGACGGGGAGTTTCTCCGAACGGGCACTGGGCTACGGCGGTGATTCTTGGGCTCTACTCTGTCCTCCGGGTCCTTGTAGGTTCGAGGGGCATTTGCGAGTTTCTGATCCCTCGCGAGGTACATGTCCTCAAGGGTGAAGAAGGAGTCAGTTATGTCCCTGATCTCCATCAGCGAGCGAGGCTTTTTCTTCGCCACTTCTTCCACGAACTCCTTGCTGACATAGTTTTTCATGTTGACTGCTCCAAAGAGCACGTGCCTCAAGAAGTCCATCGAGGGCTTTTCCACCAACAGGATCTCCATATTGAACCTGCCCATGAAGGACCTGAGCGTCTCATTAGGCCCTTGTACTAGGCTGTAGAGAGCAGTGGCAGTAGGCGCTGGAGCCTTTAAGGAACTGAAGTGGCTCATGAAGGCATCAGTCAGATCGGTGTACCCTCGGATTGAGCGCGGGGGCAACTTCTTATACCACTCTTGTGATATTCCCATGAGGGAAGTGACAAAAAATTTGGTCCAGTAATGACTGGAATGCTCATAGAGGTGCATCAAGTGCACGAAATAATCCAGATGCTGGGCCGGATCGGTGGTCCCGTCATAGCGGTTAACGGATGTGGGGATTTTACCCCTTCCTGCACGGGCCATCAAAACATCTTCAACGAGGGCGAACCGCCTGTTAAAGGCCTATGGTTCCCGCCCTCATGGTCATGTTCATCGTAGTCTTCCTCCCTCCAGTGGTGAGGGATACGGTCGCATGGGTTGCGAGCGTCTCTGGCCTTGGACCTCTCGTCCTAGCGGGGGGGACTTGAGACCGCACTCGAGAGAGCTGTTCCACTATCTGCTGCAATCCTTCAAGTTGGTTTTGGACAGCAGCGAAACGATGGTCGTTTCCTTCCCTCCTGTTCATCTTTCCTGTGGCCCGGGATTGGACCTCTTCTTCTACATCTCCCCTCATCGGAAGGGCTTTCTCCTTCTCCAAAGGGCACTGTTCTCGGTCAGCTCTCGGGGAAGAGTCCTTCTCTTGCGCTGGTGGCGGCGGTGGTGGCTGTACCCTTAGTACATTTTGGGCAGCGGCTAGTGGGTGAATTTGTAGCCCCCCTAACGGAGGAGCAACCATCTGAGCGCCCATTCCTGAGGGGAAATAGGCGGTGGTGAAGTGCCTCCAGGCGTTTTGTGTGGCCTGCACCTCGCATTGAGCGTAGAGTGCCTGGAGTTGCTATCGGGTCATTTGTGGCATCTCCACTCCTTGAATTTCTTCACGAATGGAGACGGGAAGCTGTAATGTGCCCACTTGGTAGGGCTGGACCATTGGCACCATGCCTGGCATCATTCCGGGTATTATGGCGGGTTGCACATACGCGAATCCCTGTAGCAGCATCGTCATGGTTGTGTTGATTGCCGCCGTGGTGGGCATGGGATCACAGGTGGGATGGCAGAATTAGGGCCTCCGGCCTCGGTTCCTCCTGCCGGTAAAGCCCCTTTTCCTCCATTTCTTTCCCCAGGCACAGAGGGGACTTCGCCTCCAGCTTGGACGTTGGGCGTACTCCCTTCCATATTTTCCTCATTGACAGGCGGAAGAGCATTTATAGTATCCAGAACTCCAGACCTTGTTGCAGTAACCATGATTGAAGTTAATGGTGTTATGTCTCAACTAGCTGAAGGAGGAAGAAATAGGTGAAAATCCAAAGAAGATGATGGCGGTTTCCCACGGACGGTGTCAAAAATGATGGTGTAAATACTTGGGATGTACTAAATCACCAACACTTTAAGATTTGTTTGTAAGAGGGAAAACCATCATAGGCTGTAAAGCCTCAGGAACTGGGTCTCCTTAGTAGCGTAGGTTCTTCCAATTAGGATAACACCAAGAGATTGTGCAGCTGAGGAGCTGAGGATGTTGGGTTGTGTGAGCTTGAAGAAGAAGAGGAAAATGGAAGAGAATGCCCAGTTCAGTACAGTGTAATGCAGGTGAAGAAGATGACTTGGGGAATAAGCGTGTGCATTCCCATATTTATATGTTAGGGGTCAAGGTATTTCAGTAATAGTGACCAAGTGGTCCCAAATCCTGTGTTGCCCTAGACACGTGGCGCTATGTGATGGTATGAAAGTGATTGCCCTGACAAGTTTGGGGCGTGTCAGGAGTGGTGCGCACTACCACTGTGTCAGAGGTAGTTACAGTACCACAGGCGAGCGCGGAGGCGCTTAGAACGGTCCTCCATGTGACCGGGTGTGCCCTCGAAGGGAACCCTTCACCACGGTGGAGTTAACCTTAGACTGGAGTCTTTGATGCCTGGTCCGAGCACCGGGGACGCTCGGATAGGGTTCCTCAAGCTGACGCCTCGTGAGCGCCAGATAACTCGTGTGCCGAGCGAGGCGGACTTGAGCGCAGATGCCGACGAGCGTCACTATAACGGACATCCCTGGCACGGAAGAGATGGGCTCCGGAGGAGAGCGTCCTGTGGGTCCGCTGGACGAGCATCAGGTAGGATGGGCGGATAAAGCCCACGCTCGTGGCTTGGGCTGAGGCGCGCAAGCTCTAAGCGGTGAATGGGCTGGGCTTATTCCACGAGCCCAATAGGGCGAGCGTCCAAACTTAGGGGTTTTCTCGACGATTGGAGAGTGACTTAGATGGTGACACTTGTGCGGTGCAGATTCGTGCATAATTTGGCCTCATCACAAGGAGAGTTTAACAATATTTTATAGAAATAAATATGCATGGAATATCTAATTCAATTTATATTTATAGATAAAATATTAAATATTAAATTAAATAATAACTTTTTAAATACAAAAAATCCAAAATTAACTAATATTATAATTATATCATTAAACTATAAGTAAAATTACAATATACCCCTAAAGCTATTTTTGGAATTTAAATTTGAACTTAACGATGTAATTAACGCCAGCTGAAATTTGTGAGAGAGTGTAAAGGTTAGGGGAAGTTCGTAATTTCTCAAACCTCAGGGGATAATCTGTAATATCATCAAATTTCAGGAGGTTGTTCGTAATTATCCCTAACAAATAATATGTTTTTGGTATATTTGTTTTTTTGTAAGAAAGGTATTAAAAATCACCATATATGTGAAAATTTATATCAATGTAAATATGGTAACTTTTTCGTATCTGATTAATCATTATATCTAAAATTTATTTTAAGTCTTTCCTTAATTAAATACACGATATTGGAAATACTCGTCTGCTTGTTATATTAATTTAGTCAAATTATAATTGGATTAGAATTAACTCGAATGACCTATAAATTCATGACACGGAGAAATAAGGGGGAAAAATAGAACAATTCAATGTCTAGTATTGTACCAATTAATTTAATAGAAGAAACAATAAGGTTATATATTTTCAGTAACTTCCATACATGTCCAGTTAATGTATATTAGCATTAAACGCGAATATTTTTTAAAATATTATTTTATCGTATTGTCCGTAATATCCCAAAATTCTTTTTTTTGAAGGTGATATCCCAAAATTCTAAAACACAAAATATGATATTTTGAGATAGATCTGTACTATTTGAATTAGTTAAATATTAGGTACTTTAATCGGTTATCTAGAACTAGATGAATTAGTTACGTAAGTTAAGCTATAGTTGTTATTATTATTATTGAAAAAAGAAAAGAAAAGGATAAGAAATGAATTACGGCCTCATCTTGTATATAAAGATAAGTTCAAGTATTAAATTACCTTTTTACCTGGCAATTTGTTGGGAATTAAACATAAGTATACCTATGCCTAGCCCCTTGAGGCCACCAGAAATCGTCCTCCTACCTTGTGGGGTCGTGAATCATCGTGATTTACCTCTTCTCCTATTGGTGTGGGGTCACTTAGAAGGGGCGCATAAGGTAGGCGATTCCACCTTTATGAAGCAAGCATACTTATGCCTAGCTTTTAGCCTTGGTGGCATAAATTTAGAAGTCTAGGGTAATGACTCCTCAAATGCATTAATTAAAAAAGCCCATACATATATATATATTGGGACAATTACGTCTCCTGATATTTGACGATATTACTGATTACTCCCTGAAATTTGAGAAATTACGAACTCCTCCCGACACGTTATCTTCTTCGTTATTTTAAACGGAATGTACGTAATTTACTTTGTTGCCCCTATTATGTTGAAACTCAGGAGGGTATATGTAATAAAGAACTCAAAGGTAAGGGGGTTAATGTAAGGATTGAAATTCTTACGGGGTTTGATGTGAGTACTTGAGTTTTGTGTCTACCTAATTTTTTTTTTTTTTTTTTCAATGAATGTTATTTAATGAAATTTTAATATTTTTATAGTAGATTAATTTCATACCTAGAGTTTATAAATGCTAGATATTTATCATGCATGTTCAATATTTAAAATAATTGTTTAAATGATTCTGACGGATATTCATGTGAATTTACTAATGCATTTATTGATATTGGTATGTTTGTTATGATTTTCAATTTGAGGAAAAAATTTGGCAATACATTAATTGATGTTTGTGTGATTTGTTTACATGAATTTTTATTTTGAGAGAAATTTTGTTAAATTAAAAATAAATTATTTTAAATGGACTTATACAAAATATATTAAAACTAAGATATAAATATAAAAGAAAATTTATAACTTATCATATTTTATAGAAATAAATATGCATGGAATATTTAATTCAATTTTATATATATAGATAAAATATTAAATATTAAATTCAATAATAACTTTTTAAATACAAAAAATTTAAAATTAATTAATATTACAATTATATCATTAAACTCTAACTAAAATTACAATATATCCCCTAGGGGTGTTTTTGGAATTAAATTTGAATTTAAACGGTGTGATTAACGGTAGCTAGAATTTATGAGAGAGAGTGTAAAGATAAGGGGGGAGTTCGTAATTTCTCAAAACTCAGGAGGTAATCTATAATATCGCCAAACCTCAAGGGGCTGCTCGTATATATATCAGAAAAATTGTACCAAATACTCATCTGAATTATGTGAAATAGGATATTGCCACACTTGCCTCACCAAAACATACGCGACCGTCTCCTCGAATTATAGTTTCAACCGTTGCAGCATAAGTTAGAAGCTCCGAAGAAGGTGCGGCGACTTTAGACATATAATTCCAATGAGGTGTAGATTAATCCTTGGTAAGCCTTATTTTCTTAGTACAAAAACTTAGTATGAATATTATAGGGGAAATCTATAGTTGCTAACTTGTAGTAAATTTAGTGAAATTTTGTTCGGCTCGTAATTATGTGGAAAAGACTAAATCTTCTTCATAAATAGGTTATTAGTAATTAATTTATTGAAAGTAATATTACAGTAAAAAATACCCTTCAGTTTAGCTTTGTAAAATTGGTTAAGCTAATTTTGTTTCAGAATAAATATTCTAAAATTGTTTGTTAAGTTTATTAGATAGAAAATACAGTTTGTTTAAAATGAATTAATAACCTTAAACCTCATGTCATTAGTAGTAATAAGGTTACTTCAATGATTTTACAGTAAGTAATCCTCATGTCATTAGTAGTAATAAGGTTACTTCAATGATTTTACAGTAAGTAATCTTTTATTAAATTTTTGAAAAACCAATTAAGGATAACTTTATATTTTGGAGTTGTAAAAATTATTATTCCACTACAATACCATAAAATGCATAAACTTATTGAATTGCAGAAAGATAATTAGTTCATAAGAGTAGCTTTGGTTTTATTTACAAAGCATGACTTTATGGGATTGAGTAAATTTTCGGTTTTATGAGATAAGCAAATTATTATTATTATTTTTCATTTTAAGATGGCATTTGTATATTTCATAATCTTAATACGATTTTAATACGATTATTCCTAAACCGTAGGTCAAGAATCGGCTAATCACTCAATAGCTAAGCACGAAGATAAGGTGAGGATTTGTTGTTCTTTTCTGTAGAGCAAATATTTGATATTCCTATAAATTCCTTCGTTGTCCTCTTAATACAATTAATTATCGATTCCTTGTTATATTCACTTGATATATGATCTATTTGGTCGTAAAATTTGTTGGTCTTTGATTTGAAAACCTAACCCTGAAGGAGAACATGTGATATGTGTGGCGACTATGGGAAGTTCCTATAGCGCTTTTGATTTCATCGGGAGTGCCCGTAGAAAGACCACTCGGAAGCCCGCAGGTCCATATGTGTATGATATGTGCTCAGGCCGCGATCGGAGAAAAAGGCTATATAAGGGGACCCTTGTTCATTTACTTATATGTGAAAATTTTAATATTGGTTATACTCTTGTACTTCACTTTTTTACATAATTCTTGATACCTTGTTCAAAATTTTATGCTTCCTTTACCTTGCTGAGTCACTTGGACTCACTCTCTTTATTCTTTTTACTCTTCAATGAAAAGAAAAATTGTGGATGAACCGTGTGGAGAAATAAGCGGGAAGAAAAGATGTTATATGTACATTTTTGTAAAATAGAGTTTTGTGTAAATAGAGATAAAACAGGTGGTGTAAAATAATATATGGTTTACAACGTTTTATTTTGAACAATACTCTTTTAAAGTATATTGTTAAATTATTTTTCATTAACATCCGGGCGTCAAAATTGTATTTTGGGGTCAGGACATTACAGGTGGTATCAGAGCTTAGGTTAGATACCTAAGCATGTTGGGAACGGGCTTAACACGTTATTTGTATAATTATAATTATTTTATTAGCACTAATTGTGTTATTATTGGTTTGTATTTTTTCCTTTTTGTTATATCTAGGATGTCGGGTGATAAAGGAAAGCAACCTATAACCATTAGCGTGTCTAGTTCAGAATCAGACTCGGAGAATGAGATAGGCACTATGGAAGAAATCATTCATGATATGGAGATAGAGAAGAAGGATTTAGAAAAGCCCTCATTGAAAAGAACGTGAAAAACACAAGTTTAAAACAAATGTTAGAAGGTTATGAGAATATTTTATCTGGTTATGAAAAGAAAGAACAGTGGAATGTCCATAAAGGTACAAAATATTGGGTCAGGCTCATAAAAATGCAGCAATACATAGCTAAAAGGAGAAATTATTTGTCTCAACAATTCTAGGAATTTGCGATTCTGACACAGAAAATGACTCAGATGCTGAATAGCCTTCGCACAGATGTTTTATTCGACATTTGGAGTTTCTTAAAACTGGATTTTATTTTTGTGAGGTAAGAGCATATCATACGTTTAGCCAAGAGGCGAGGCCTTTAGGAGTTCAGTTGGTGCCTGAGGAACCAACTGGGGTAGACCACACAACTAGTGAGTCGAATCTTTAGTGGCCTAACCCAGTTGGTTCCTCAGGCACCGATTGAACTCCTAAAGGACCCGCCTCCTGGCTAAACGTATGATATGCTCCTTCCTCATAAAAGTAAAATCCAATTTTAAAAAATCCCATCTCAAATAAAACATATGTGCGAAAACTATTCAGCATCAGTCATTTTCTGCGCCTGAATCACAAGTTCCTAGAATTGTTGAGACATATAGTTTCTCCTTTCAACTACGTATTGCTGCATTTTTATGAGTCTAGCCCAACGTTTTGCACCTTTATGGACATTCTACTGTTCTTTCTTTTCATAACTAGATAAAATATTCTCATAACCTTCTAACATTTGTTTTAAACTTGCGTTTTCCACGTTCTTTCAAAGAGGGCTCTTTCTAAATCCTTCTTCTCTATCTCCATATCATGAATAATTTCTTCTATAGTGCTTATCTCATCCTCCGGGTTTGATTCTGAACTAGCCACGCTAATGATTATAGGTTGCTTTCCTTTATCACCCGACATCCTAGATATAACAAAAAGAAAAACATACAAACCAATAATAACACAACTAGTGCTAATAAAATAATTATAATTATATAAATAATGTATTAAACACATTCCCAACATGCTTAGATATCTAATCAAAGCTCTGATACCACCTGTAACGCCCTGACCCTAAAACACGACTTTGACGTCCGGGTGTTAATAAAAAATAATTTAACAATATACTTTAAAAGAATATTTTTCAAAATATAGCATTATAAACCATATATTATTTTACACCACTTGTTTTATTTCTATTTACACAAAACTCTATTTTACAAAAATATAGATATAACATATTTTCTTCCCACTTATTTATCCACACGATTCATCCATAATTTTCCTTTTTCACTGAAGAGTAAAAAAAATAAGGAGAGTAAGTCTAAGTGACTCAGCAAGGTAAAGGAAGCATAAAATTCTGAATAAGGTATCAAGAATTATGTTAAAAAGTGTATCATGAGTATAACCAATTTTGAAATTTTCACTTATAAATAAATGAACAATGAACAAAGATCCCCTTATATCGCCTTTTTCCCCGATTACAACTTGAGCACATATCATACACATATCGACCTGCTGTCTTCCACATGATCTTTCCATGGACACTTCCCGATGGAATCAAAAACGCTATAGGAATTCCCCATAGTCGCCACACATAACACATGTTCTCCTTCAGGGTTAGGCTATTGAATCAAAAGGCAACAAATTTTACAACCAAATAGATCATATATCAAGTGAATATAACAAGGAATCGATAATTAATTATATCGAGAAGGCAATGAAGGAATTATAAGGATATCAAATCTTTGCTCCTCAGAAAAGAACAAGAACCCTCACCTTATCTTCGGGCTTAGCTATTGAGTGATTAGCCGATTCTTGACCTACGGTTTAGGAATAGTTGTATTAAGATTATGAAATATACAAATGTCAATTCCCTAAGTTTCTTTAAATGGAAAATAATAATAATAATTTGCTTATCTCATAAAATCGAAAATTTACTCACTCCCATAAGATCATGCTTTGTAAATAAAACCAAAGCTACTCTGATGAACTAATTATCTTTCTACAACTTAATAAGTTTATGTATATTATGACGTTGTAGTGGAATAATAATTTTCACTACTCCAAAATATAAAGTTATCCTTAATTGGTTTTTTAAAAATTTAATAAAAGATTACTTACTGTACAATCATTGAAGTAACCTTATTATTGCTAATGATGTTATTCATGGACTACTAATGACAACCTTATTATTGCTAATGATGTTATTCATGGACTACTGATGACATGAGGTTAAAGGTTATTAGTTCATTTTATCGGCTTCCACCCTATTACAGATTAAATAAACTCAACTGGGTAAACAAATTGTAGTTTCTTTCTAATATACTTAACCAACAATTTTAGAATATTTATTCTGAAAAAAAAATATAGCTTAACCAATTTTACAAAGCTGAACTGAAGGGTACTATTTACTGTAACATTACTTTCAATAAATTAATTACTAATGACCCATTTATGAAGAAGATTTAGCCTTTTCCACATAATTACAAACAGAACAAAATTTCATTAAATTTACTACAAGTTAGTAACTATAGATTTCCCCTTAATATTCATACTACTAAGCTTGTATACTTTACTAAAAAAAATAAAACTTACCAAGGATTAATCTACACCTTGTTGGAACTATGTTTAAAGTCGTCGTACCTTCTTCAGAGCTTCTTACTTCTGCTACAACGGTCGCGTATGTTTTGGTGAGGCTTCAGTGTGGCAATATCCAATTTCACATAATTCAGATGAGTATTTGGTATAGTTTTTCTAAAAGGAAATTAATCTATTTTTTTATATATATATTTAGGTTGAGTATATATATATATATGGGCTTTTCTAATTCATGCATTTGATGAGTCATTACCCTAGGCTTCTAAATTTATGCCACCAAGGCTAATAGCTAGGCATAGGTATGCTTATGTTTAATTCCCAAATTGCCAGGTCAAAAGGTTGTTTAATACTGAACTTATATACAAGATGAGGCCGTAATTCATTTTTTTTTTTTTTTTCTTAATAATAATAATTATTATTTGCTCAAAATAATAATAATAATAATAATAACTATAGCTTAATTTAAGTAACTAATTCATCTAGTTCCAGATAACCGATTAAAGTACCTAATATTTAACTAATTCAAATATCAGATATCTATATCAAAATATCATATTTTGTGTTTTAGAATTTTAGGGTATTACACTGTTATGTTATATCGGATATTCGTATTTGATATTGTATTTAATACTATTTAAGTAGGAATTTTTAAAAAAAATTATACCATTGCATTTGTGGCGTTTTGTATCCCAATCGCGATATTTGTATCTATACTTCATAGACATTAATTTTCTCTTAATTATTTAATTCAACTGCATCAAAAATAATTTTAAAATACGTGCAATTATTGGAGTGGGCATTGATGGCGACACATGTAGAGCAGCTTATCCATATAATCAACCAGATTCGCGCTAATAGTAATATATCACGCTCCAGATTCGCGAGCTCGTTGGACACGAAAACAAGTTTTCGAACACACTGATTGACACGTGAAAATGAATCTAAATCACTATTCAATAGAGACATCCATTGGTTAAACATTTATATTATTCGAATTAACATAAACTTATTTCTTAAATTTTCCTGATGTCGGATAGGGATATCACAATGAGTCCGGAATTTCTGTTACAGAATCGTGTTCGTATTCTCTTACGCTTATCAATCCATTGATATGTAACGCATGAAAATTCATATCGATGTTATTAAGACAATAGAAAATGAATTCTTGGATGCTATACTAATCCCTCTGTACTAAATCAAACTGGCATTATTGCTTGCTTCCCAGCAACAGAATGCATCCTAAAATTTGGGCTGCGAGCAGTTCGACTGAAGGGAATAGCTGAAACTCAGAACGGGAAAGATCTTCATAATCGTGCAGCTCCCGAGTTATCTTCGGGTGGTTCGGCCTCTATGAACCATTTGTTAACTCTTTGTCGAGCAACAGAAACCTGGAGGAATACGACGATTCATGGGACAACGCTCTCGGAAAAAGAATACAAAAGCAGCATAAATGGAATAGGGAAACATGTAAATATATATATACCTGTTTGTCCCAATCAGTTCTGTAGGTTATTATCACTAGAATTATGGTTTGAACGAACGTCCCAAATAACATTCCAATCCAAACACCCTGTCAACGAACATGATTTCTTTTTTATTAAATAACACTAAGGAATAGCATCCATATGTATAATAGATGAAATCAGAAACATTAAATTGTATAATACAAGGTTAGGATATGGATTTTTACCTCCACTTGTAGCTTGATGACATATCCAAGCACGACCCCGACAGGAATCCCGATCAAGTAGTAGGATCCTAGGTTAACATACACTACAACACTCTGCCATCCAGCTCCGATCGCAACACCTATTCAGATGTATAAGGAAATAAGAAAACTCTGTAAACACAGCTTAATTAACTATGTAAGTTTATAACTTGACTAGTAACAAGAAATATATGTCTCGGGTTACCAGAAAGAACTGGTTGTACACTATTCATCAGTATGGAGAATGCCAAAAGAGGAGATAAGTGCGCAACTTCCTTAGCCACATTCTCATCTTTGGTGAATATATAAGCCAGACGTTGGCGGAGGAAGAGGAAAAATATGAATAGCACAAATCCAATGGTGAACGATGTCAGCACTATATTGATGATCGAGAACTTTGCAGCTTTAGAGTCTCCCTTTCCAAGCTCATTTGCAACGCGGACACTACAATATAAATGTAGGAGTTTTGATAATTGCAATTAAGGTTTGTGAGCTTTTATATATATCGTAACTAGTATACAGTACTATACATATTACATATCATGATTACCTTGCTGCAGCCATGAAACCAAGCGATATCATCATTTCCCAGCCACTGATGTTAAGACTGCAATAGATAATAAATTTTCAGCATCATGTAACAGGAGGGTATACAAGAAGCGAAAATATTATTACCAGATTGAAAGAGCATCAACCTCAATCTCAGCATTTTTAAGGTTTCCCGTCAAAAGAATCAATATGGCATTGTACCAAAGTTCAAGACTGCCAACAAAAGAAAAAACAAAGCAAGAATTGAACAATATAGATTAAAATCCTCTCCCTAACAAGGATAAATTGTAAGGATAATTACACTGATATATCTTCAGGTTTGACTTAATTACACAAACTTCCCCTCAGATTTCAGACCTTACATAAACTTCCCTTGTCAAGAATTTACATGACATCTGGATCCATTAATTTTGGTAACGTCAACTCTATTTTATTATGAATACTATATTTTAACCTTAATATTTTTGAACAATACTTGATTTTACATTCAGGACTATAATAGCATGTGTTACGCCAAATCTTAGAGTATACCAGGGTAAGTTTTTGTAATTTCTCAAACCACAGGGGAAGTTTGTGTAATTAATTCAAACATCAGGATATCGACGCCTAAACACTATTTCAAAAATTTTCAACCACAATGCGTTCAATGTATAGTATGCATCCTTAAACCTTACCAAAGCATCGCGCCAGACGACAAAGACAGCTTGACTACCGGCCAAAGATCTTTGAACGCTAAGGTCGTAAAACCCTTCCACGTCTCCGGACATCCTCCAGAAATCACAAATATCAACTGTCCCACATTCGGTATCCAATAAGCCAAAATAGTAGATACCATAGCACCCGTCAAACCAAACTTGTACTTCACCGTCAGGAGCCACGAGAGAATAACATGGATCGTCAAGGACAACGCTGCCAAATACGTGATGATCATGTTCTTGCTCTGCGCCTGCAAGTACATTTGGCAGCTAAACGACACAACAAACGCATATATTACAGGAGTGAACCACAGACCAATGTAGCCCGCCACCTCCGCAATTGTTTCATCCTGTCCCAACGCTTTCAAGATCGGGGTAGCGAAAATATAAAGGGGCAACAATAGGGTCGCTGTGACAGTCAAACATATCCACGATCGTTGCAGATATATCCCGAGCATGTGATACTGCTTCGCACCGTAAGCTTGCCCACACAGAGTTTCCAATCCATTCGCAACTCCTAGCTGCAAATTTTAACAATTTTAACAAATTAGGACATTCTTGCTCCAACTATAATAGAAGTCCCGAAATCATAATTCAAAACACATGTCCATAACTTAAGCGAGATTATTACCAGTAATCCATTAGCAAATCTTGTAAGCAGAGTTAAAACCAGAGCATAAGCAGCAAGCTCCGTAGCACCAATATGCCCTACAAATGCTTGGCTAATTACATTTACCCCAAAAGTCGAAAATCGAGTGAAAATAGCAGGGCCTGCCACAACCCACATAGTCTTGGTCTCCCTCCATAATTTACTCCTAAAACTGATTTCTTCAGCTTCTGCTTTTTTAATCAGCAGCTTCTCGTTGATATCACCTTCCATTGAACTAATCCAATTCTCCTGTTAAAAACAACAGAAAATTATTATAGGGTTTCAAATTTCAATTTCACCCCAGAAGAATATAAACTGATTCGAATCCAAATCCTGAGTCTACTGCATCATCGTCTAATCACTTAATCAAATGAAGCAAGAATTCATCTCTAAAGATTACTTGAAAACACCTTAAATTGTGAGGAAGAGTTAAAAGATGACAACTTTCTGCTGAAGTTGCTCACCTCTCCGCAGCAGAAGCATCTGCGATTGAAGTGAAGGAATAAATGTGTGTATAACAATGAAGCAGCTTATTGAAAAGGTACTGAAAAACTAACGAATGGTGAGAAGGCGCCGCACTGTCTTAATAAAACTTTTCGTATTTGAATTTTCCAAGTGTTGATATTGGATAAATTCTCAATTTGACATCATATTTTTATTAACTCCTTATTTTGATAAAATATTATATGATTTTTATATAATATAGTATTTAAAATATATCTCAAAATATATTATATAATTTTCACAAAATGTAGTTCTAAAACGTTCTAATGCAGTATTTATATCCTATTATGTAATAATTTTATGGGGAGTTAAAAGTAAAAATATTCCAAACTGATGAGGAGTTATTTCAAACTGCCCCATTTTCCGATATATAATTTTCCAGGTCGATAATTCCTGATGGAACCAAAATTTAACATAAGAGGGATAAAAATTGAAATATCAAAAATAAAGAGTACGAAGTTCCTAATTTAAGCGAGCGAAATTATAAATATTCTAAAATATGTATATAAAATAATCTTTTTCAACATTTAAGAGGCAACCCCCTTGTCTCCATCCATAATCTTCGTGGTGTGAACTTAGTTCCAACTCAATTCATGATAAATAGAAACTAACTAGTCTGATTAGGTTTTCGTATTTGAAATTTCCGATAATCAAAAACAACTTTACACTACGGTGGTGTAGTTCCACCCCAACTTATAATAAATAAAACTTGATTGACTAGAACTCTCATATTCGAATATCTAAATATATATATATATTGGTTAACACACGCACACTCAAGTGGAGTTCGAACCCTCGAACCTCTAAATATATAATCATCTGTATTTTTTAAAAAAAGAAAATTGTACTTTGATAGGACATTTTACACGAACTTATAATAATTGAAAATTAGTGCACAATAAATAAGAATTTTCAACCTAATTTAATTAAATCAATATAATAAATCAAACGAGATATATAATATATTTATTTTTTAATTGATTATCGGTGGAATTCGTATCTAAACTGGAAATTTTCAATTGTGGAAGGAGGAATCAATAATTTAGTTTGATACTTTAAAAAGAAGAAATCTTGGGCCCACTCATTCAACTTTGTTCTATTTTTTGTGGTATTCTCGGAACAATTCCTGACTTCCTTTCATATCAACACGACAAAGATATCCATTTTCTTTAATCAAAGTTGGTTTTCTCTTCTTCACACAGCACACCGAAAATGCGTGCCAATCATCACATCACACGTAAACATGTTACATGTTACATTACATCTCTAGTTAAGGGACAAATCGGGCTACAATTACTTCTATGTTTAAACAAAAGGGTTGAATTTTTTTGTCAATCATTATATAAATAAATATGTCAAACTCAAGTAAATATCTTATATTATATTTTTTAGATATAAGAAAAGATTAAAGCGAATGGTATCAAGTCAAATAAATAGTAGATTACTCACTATTTGCGGCTCATAAGAATATTTAAATTGAATCAGGTTAAATACCGATTGATTTTCGATTGATCTGAATTAGGTCAGTAGAAATGTATCTATGAATATGTTTTACATCAATAAAATACTAAATTAATAAATATTTAATAATTCTCACATCATTTTTATATGAGTTAGGCCGACCGCTATTTTCATATAATTTTAAAATAAATTTTAAATCCCAAGTTTCAATTTAAATCTCCAATTTAAATTTGGGTTTGAGTGATGTATTAACATATCTCACATCCATAAAATATTAAATTTTATTCAAAATTTGAAAACCAAATCCCTATAAAATAAAATATGAACTTTTGTCATGATGCTTTTGTTTTTTATGCACTCTATTTAACTTGTGGAGTTCTAATTTTGACAAGTACAGCTCCAAATTCTTTTTCTCCATCATTTTGTTTGTCCGACATGGTCATACATCATGTGCCAAAGTCTTATTTTTTATTCTTTTTGGTACACACATATGTGTGGAGCTCTAATTTTGACAAGTACAGCTCCAAATTCTTTTTCTCCATCATTTTGTTTGTCCGACATGGTCATAAATCATGTGCCAAAGTCTTATTTTTTATTCTTTTTGGCACACACATATGTTTGGTTTTGAAAATCGCACATTAATCTAAAATAGAGAATATCGACTCACCAAATACTTACAAACGATTTATATTATATCCTATTATGTTTCATTTGACAACTCCATAGAATTATGTGCGAAGTTTTATTATATTGTGAATATAATATGATTTCAACATTCGATCTTGTTATAAAAAATCTAACACGAATAATTATTATGGGTATTAACATATTAACATATTAAATATTATTAAATATTAAGCATGTTTAATAATATGTGAACAATTTTAATTCGAATATGGCTTGATCATGCATACTAATTGATGCAACTTTCTTTTTTTTTTTTTTTTTTTTTTACTCTTACTAATTAATGCAACTTATATTGCTCAAATAAAGATTTTTAAGGAGAGAGTGACTATTCGAATTAAAATTATATATGATATAATTTTTTTTAGAAAATTGGCTAATCAAATTAAAATATAGCCTGTAATATAATATATTTGTTCATATAAATATATATTGAGTTCAATCCAAAAGTGTTTGGACTAAAATAGTAGCAACTATAAAATGGCATTATACATTATAGATATGTCTGCGGCCGCTCACGTTATCTTAATTTGTTTTTATTATATAGGGTTAATTACATTTTTTCATCCAAATTCAACTTTTTTTCACTTTATTATCTTAACTCTCTAATGATATCGATTGTTATCTAAAGTATGATTAGTATAAGAGTTTAATTAGTACCTAAAGTATTTTTTTCGATTATTTTAATATTTTTTTTATGAACAAAAGGTAATTTAATAACATTTTTTCACCCAAAAAATAAGTTTATAGAGATAGAATTAGAATAGATACAAATTAAGATCAAAACTTAAGATTAAAAGCTCTACATTTTTGTTAAAAAATATAATTTAACAACACTTTTCACCCCAAAAAAAATAAGTTTATAGAGATAATATTAGGACATACACAAATTAAGATCAAATCCTACAATTAAAAGATTTTTTGATAAAAAGTGTTCATGATTGTTACCAAAATGACCAGAAAAATACTTCAAGTAGTAAATTGCAATACTTGTCATATTTCAGGTAACAATCAGTAGCACTAGAAAATTGAGGTAACAAAATTAAAAAAGGCAACATTTTAGATCGGAAAATATGATTAATCTTTATTATATATTTTTATTTTTTATTTAAAATATTTATTAAAAAGTTACTTATAATAATAAAAGGCAATCAAGTATTATGAAACAACAGTGATATACAGATTGACACCTGTTGAATTACTTTATTTATCTTTTGATGACTAATAAATTGTGATCTCATTATTATCCAATGTCTTTTTGCAGCTCTAATAATTAAAGGGAAAGAAGCCTTGAAAGCTGAGACAAAAAATCACTTGTGAGCCAAAGGGAGAAATCACAATTAATTAGTTCATCGGGTACCAAGAAGCAACTAAGTCTCACATACTGTTCTCTCTCTCTCTCTCCAAGAACCAAAAGGAAGCTTAGCAAAAATCGTCTTGAAGAATGAAGAAAAAGAAGAAGTTGTCGAAATTGCCAGAGGCCAAGTTCGAGATAATAAATCATAAGAAAGACAAGTTAAAGCTGATCAAAGGATACAGCTTATCTGGTACCAAGGTGTTACATGCAACTCCATCTCACTAAAAAAGGAAGCTCAGCAAAAGTCAGAGCTAAACTCTCAAAGCAAAGAGGAAGAGTAAGAAAAGGAAATGAGCTATTCAGATTGTCAGAAGTGAAGAATGATCAAACTCAAGAGAAAGATTAATCAAGGAAGAAGGTGCTTAAAAGGATATAATTCATTTGATATCAAATCACCAGCTGGTACAAAACTCTCTTAAGTCAACCAAGATTTCAAGTGATGTTGAAAAGCACAAAAGGTTGAATCCTACATGGTAATTGGAAGGTTAAAAGCATGAGTCAGCACCTGATTCAGCACAAAATCTACTCAGAAGCAAATGCACAACGGATCTTTCACCCACTTGCTGAGAACAAAAGGAATAGAAGAATAGGTCAGCACTTGTACTTGTCTGGTACCATGTCATTGGTAAACGTGTTGAGTTCAAAATTCAAAATAAGAGTCTAACTGCTTTTTTGGAGTTCACTCTTTAAAAGGAATGCAGATACAACTTCAAGGGACATCCAAGATCTTTCATTAGCTGTTATACACATAGAGGTTGATAGTTCTCATAGTGTTCTTAAGCTTGTCAGATAGCTTGGGTCCTGGACCGTTTGGTTCCACAGTTATATGTGTTGTTTGGTTTCTCAAATTGTTTCCAGTTGTTTGTATCTTGTACATGTATATCTTTATAAACTCCTCTTTAAAATCCTAAGCATAACAACCGTAGGTAGTGGACTAACTTATCGAACTCGTGTTTTTTACAGTTGTGGTAAGCTAACCACTATAAGTCCCTTGTGTTCTTATTGTTCTTACTTACTCTATTCTAAACTGGTACTAATGTCATCTTGGTTCCAGTCCTGGTATCTTCACTGTCCGAGTTTGGGAGGTCGGATATTTGGGGTTATTTGTGCTAAAATTTTCAATTCACCCCTCCCCCACCCCTCCCCTCTTGACTAACAACACCTATGATGTAGAAATATTTTTTAAAATATTATTTGTTTATATTGTGTTGTATCGAATATTTATATCCGGCCCTTTTCACATTAAAAAAAATTGTGTCACCATATCTATACCGTGTCATATTCGTATCGCCGTATTTGTATTTGTGCATCATAAACTGATACAAATTTTCTTATTTTTTATAAACATAAACTTTCAACACAGACTTTTAAAAGTGATCGGACTTCTTTTTTTTTTTTAATACATACCCTCAAAAAATTAGAAGAATTTAAATATAAAATCATTGTTTTGGAAAAAGAATTTTTAAGGAGTTGAATCAAACTACCGCTGACATATAGATCGACACAAGTTTGAAATAAGGAAAATAAGTATTAAGGTGAAATTCTAACTCTAGCGCACTATTCACAAGTATAGTTTAAAATGATGTATTTTTTCAATATTTTTTAATTCTGGTGTAAGCCGTGTTTTTGAAAAATGTCTTCATCAGGTTTGCACTTTGACCAAAATTAAGTGGTCCGCAGACCAAAAAGCTGATGAAGGCGTTTTTTGAGAAAACGTACGTCTTCATCAGCTTTTTGCTTTGACCAAATACTATTTCAGAAAATTAACAAACTGTAATGATTTAAACAATACATATTCGAAAATAAAATGCTATTATTTATCCTCATTAAAAGAAAGAGAGAAGTACCTATAGAATTTCATTCCGATAATTTATTACTTTTACTCATTTAATAATAATAATAATAATAATAATAATATTATTAGCATATGTAACTAATATTTAGTTTTATCTATTATTTGGTTTTATCTATTATTTGGTTTTATCTATTTTATAACTACTTTACTCTTATCTAGATTTATAGGATAACAACCATTGTAAATAGAATATATATGTACATCAGATTGTATCTTAGAGTCAAGATAGAATATACAGAATATTGATTCTCTCTGTCATTACGATGATGATGATGATTATTATTACTATTATTATTATTATTAAATGAGGAAAAGTAATGAATTATCGGAATAAAATTCTATAGGTACTTCTCTTTATTTTATTTTCGAATATGTATTGTTTAAATCATTACGGTTTGTTAATTTTCTGAAATAGTATTTGGCCGGTCAAAGCGAAAAGCTGATGAATACGTTTTTTTAAAAAAACGTTTTCATCAGCTTTCTGGTTCACATACCACTTAATTTTGGTCAAAGCGTAAACTTGATGAAGACGTTTTTCAAAAAAACGTCTTCATCATATGCATAGTGAAGACGTTTTTCAAAAACACGTCGTAAACCAGAATTAAAATATTCTGAAAAAATACACCATTTTTTAAATATGCGTGTGAACAGTGCGTTAAAATTAGAATTTCACCACGTAATTCTTTCCAATTTGATTCAACTGCCCTCCAACTTGTTGGGTGAAATTTTAATTCTAGCGGACTGTTCACGAACGTAGTTTAAAATTGGTGTGTTTTTTTAGGATAGTTTAATTCTGGTATAAAACGCTTTTGGGAAAAGCGTCTTCGAAGACGTTTTACTGAAAAACGTCTTCACTTAATTTTCCATTGACCAAATTTAAGTTGTTGGCCGATAAAAAATGATCAAGATGTTTTCTTGGAAAACGTTTTCACTGAGTTTTCCGTTGACCAAACTTAAACTAGCTGATTGGCGAGAGCACCTATGATTTAGGTCAGAGGAATTATAATTTGTTTTCGATGGGACACATACAAGAAAGGGAAAATAGGTAATCTCCCCGCTTCGGGAAAATTGGGAAAATACAAACCTGCTAAATCTCCCCGCTTCGGGAAAATAGGTAATCTTTCTACGTTGAGTTTGAGTTTCTACATATATTGAATATACTTGTATACATTTTAATTCTTATATATGTAAATAAAAAAGTAGGAAAATGATCTTCTATTTGATGAGATACGGTAAATTCAGCATATATATCTTATCTTTTTTTTTTCCTCTCTCTCTAGTATTTATGTTTATCTGGTAACTTTTCCTATGATATGTATGATTTATTCATTACGAAACATTTAGCACTTAAAAGATTGAAAATTCTTAAGATAAATTGATAGTTTGGCACAAATAGATCCATTACGAATGTAAATTTAAGGGTAGTTCGACAACGCTAATTTTAGGAAACATGTTGATTATGAGTTTGATTCAATTATTAGTTTGGAATGTATTTGCACTATGGGAGCAAATCGATCAAATATTGGAGTATGGTAATTAAGAAACCAATAAATTTTTTTTGTCCAATAATAGATATGTATTAAAAAAGAAACTTCAGGTGACACGGAAAAATATACTGATCACGAGTTCAAGAAGTGTTGGTTCAAATATTCACGGTAGGTTCAAGATTAATGGGTAGTTCGATAAACAATAATAAATTCAGCAAACATATAATTTATTTTATAGTTTTAATCACTTAAATATTTAAAATATTATATAAAATGAAATCGTGATCATTTCATGTATATCGCTACAAAAATATTATTTAGTGTATATCTCCCGGAGAAATCCCCTTTCTTGCAGGTGTCCCATGGAAAACAAATTATAAATCATTAAATCCTCTAACCTAAATCATAGGTGCTCTCAATTTGTTCAAAAAGTGGGTGCTCCTGAACCAAAAAAAGAAAAGAAAAGAATAGTGGGTGATATTCTTCGGAAGACGTTAACGTCTTCATCAATTTTTGCAAGTCAGCTAGTTTAAGTTTGGTCAACGGAAAACTCAATGAAGACGTATTTCAAAAAAACGTCTTCATCATTTTTTATCGGTCAGCAACTTAAATTTGATCAATGAAAAATTAAGTGAAAACGTCTTCGAAGACGCTTTTTCTAAAAGCGTTTTATATCATAATTAAACTATTCCAAAAAAACACACCAAATTTTAAACTACGTACGTACTGTGTACGCTAGAATTAAAATTTCACCAACTTGTTGCCCCACTCTTATAAATTTATAATACGTCATGCATGACTCTAATGAGTTAGATATACAATATTATAATTTGTATTTTAATTATTACGAATATATAATTTGGAGTTAGGTTTAATTAATTCTATAAAATATATTTGTGGGTTGGTGAAAAGTTGTGGCTGTTTTTTTTTTTACGTGACGGTGTGGATTTTGTGGAAAAATATATTCTTGTTTCTATAAATTTATTCTCTTGTTTCCACCTGGAAATATTCTTTCATTAATTCATTGTGGATCTTGAATTATAGCAAACAAGAAAATCGAAAAGAAAATATATTTCGATTTTCTTGTTTGCTATAATTTTCTCATTAGAAAACGTTACATCTATGGATTTTGTGGGGCATGTAATACTGTTAGATTTGTATGCTTTCTTTTTTTTTTTTTTTTTGGTTCAGTAAAAATTTAAGAATATGAATGACTAATCCATCTCTAAAATTGGGCATATTATCCATTTTTTGGAATTTGGCAGATTCAAATAAGTCATCTCTAATTTGGAAATTTTTACTTTAATTCCCAAAAATTTATACAATATAATACGATATAAATACTGCATTAGAACATTTTAGTATTATATTATGTAAAATTTATACACCATAATTGAGAGAGGTGAAAACATATATAACATAATAGGATATAATTGGATTATTAACCGGTTTACGCCCCTTTCTTTTTTGACTATATGAAATCCGCACTTTGACACCTAAGATTTCATAGCGAATAGATACTTCTGTAAGAGCATAATTTATTTTTTTTTGTTAAATACATTATGAGATGTTTTTTCATACTTTCCGCATTCAGTTCTAGCTATTTCTGCACCTTTTGATCGACCTGAACAACATATACAGATCCTCGTAACCCCCTTTTCATTACTAATGGAATATTCTTCACTATTTTACTAAAAACGGAAGAATTTTTTAATTTTATAGATAATTTACCAACAAAAGATTATGATCGGAGGAATTAAAACCCAAAGTTTTTTATATACATCTAATTTGTATTATAAATTATTAGGGTTGTGAACGGGTTAGATTTTAATTCGAATTTGATTTAAATTTGAATATACATGCCGATAAAAAAAATTCAATGAATCGTATCCAGTAAATAGCATCTATCTTAAATAAATCGACTAGAATATGAAATTAAGAGATCTAATCTAGTTAATTAAAATTTTGAATCTGACTTTTACGATATTCTATTAAATCAACTATTTTATAGAAAAAAGAATAATTATAAAAATAAGTGAAAAATAATAAATAATTTATTAAATAATATTTTTTTTAACTATTAGATATTTATAATAATTATATTTACTACTAATCTGAGTCGGATTTTTTTTGAATTTTATCCAACCCAATTTTGTTCGAACTCAATATTAAGGAATCCGATTTTTATAAAATTCGAATTCTATTGTCAAACTTCTTTAATATTGGATTACGATTTGATTTTTCTTAATCCGATCTGAATTCAACAAGTTGGCAACCCTAAGTTATTAAATAAACTATAGGATTAATTACATCTACCTCCACATCTAAATATGATTATACTTGCACACTATATAGATAGTGATGAGGCTCCGAATCACGCTCGAATCAGAGCCGTTCACGTGTCAGCACATCGCTGGCTAACGCCAAGACGCTCGCATTGATGGGCTCGTAAGCCTTCCCAGCCCACTCACTTGCCAGCTAATATAAACCGCCAAGCCTCGGGCGACAATTCAGGTAAAGGGCCAGAACCGACGAGTTTGACGCTCGCATCTCGGCCCTCAGGGTTACCCTTCTCAGGGAAGCACCCACATGGGGGGTCCCATTAATGACGCTCGGTATTTTGGCGCTCAAGGGTCATCTATCATGGGGGAGCCCATCTGTGGATTTTTCGAGCGTCACCAACGCTCGGGAGTGACCCTACTTCTCATGCGACGGATCCTAGCCTTCACAAGCGGGTTCTGGTCCATCATCCCGCGCGACCCTCGCCAACAACCTCTGACACAAAGGTAGTGCGCACCATTGTACCTGACACGCCGCCTCCTTTGCAGAAACGTCACTCTCACACCCTCACAGGCTGCTACGCGTTAGGGCAACACAGGTTTGGGACCACACGGTCAATTTACCCATTTACCCTCGCCCCTAACATATAAATAAGGGGAGAACACATGCATTCGGCCCCAAGTCATCTTCTTCACTAAATACCACACAGCCGAACTGGGCATCATTTTTCCTCTGCATCTTCATCTTTTCGAAAGTCTCATATACTCCACCATTTTCTGCACCTTTGCTGCACGATTTCTTGGTGTTATCCTAGCTGGAAGAACCCACGCTCATTGGAAACCCAGTTCCTGAGGCTCCTACGCCTGTGATGGTCTTCCCTCCTACATACAAATTCTAAAGTGATTGGTGTCTAAATCCTTCACAAATTTCTGCACCATCATTTTTGGCGCCGTCTGTGGGAATCCATCACCACCATCTTCGTTATTACCCGTTTCTTCCTTTAAAAGCTAGTTGAAAAGTGACACCAAAGTCTTTCATCATGGTTACTGCCACAAGATCTGGAACTCTGGGGAACAGAGGAGGTCTTCCTCCCGCCAATGGAGAAAACGCTGAAAGCCCCGCCCTCGCCGGGGGCGCACCTCCTCTTGTTGCCGAAGACGTTGATGCCGCTGCTGCTGCTGCTCCCCCAACTGGAAATGAAGCGGGAGGATCGGGCTCCAATCCTCCCCCCCCAGCTTTCGCCCCAAATATCCCTGCCTCCCATCTTGGCATATACCCTATGGCCATGCCGCCGCCAGGATACACTCTCACGCAGCCCGGGGTAATGCCTGGAACGATGCCTGGAATGGTACCTTTGGTCTAGCCGTATCAAGTGGGGACGTTGAACCTCCCCTTATCAATGCCAAGGGAAATACAGGGGGTAGAGATGCCCCAAATCACTGCGCAACAACTTCAGGCGCTGTATGCGCAATGCGAGAGTCAAGTTGTGCAGAATGCATGGGAACACTTCACTGTGGCTTATTTCCCTTCACGCGGGCGCTCGGATAGCCCCACCCTTGGGCGGGCTCCCTGCACATCCCTTGACGATGGCCCAAAATGCGTTAAGGGCCCAGCAACCTCACCCTCCCCCGCTTCAAGAAAATGAAGCCGCTCCGAGGGTCCAGCAAGGGCAGCAGCCAGCGGGAAACGAGAGAGCCCCTCAAAATGAAGGGGCTAGAAACAACGACGAGGTCCAGTCGAGGGTCACAGAGTGGGCAAACCGCAGAAATGTCGATGACCCTCAGCTTGCAGCAGTACAAGATCAAATTCGAGGGCTCCAGAACGTGGTAGAGCAGCTCTCTCGAGCACGGTCTCACGCCTCCCGCGATGGGGGCGAGAGGTCCAAGGCCAGAGACGCTCACCGACCACGTAGCCCCATTTCTCGGTGCAGGAGGGAAGCCAGCTACGAGGATCCCGACGACCGGGATTATAGGATCATGACTGGCGACTCGCCCCTCATTGAGGAGGTACTGATGACTCGCGCAGGGAAGGGCAAAATCCCCTCGTCTGTCAATAGGTACGATGGAACCACTGATCCAGCCGAGCACCTGGATCACTTTGTACATTTGATGCATTTATATGATCACCCCAACAACTATTGGGCCAAAGTGTTCGTCACTTCCCTCACTGGGATGACTCAAGACTGGTACAAAAAACTCCCCCCGCGCTCGATTCGGGGGTATTATGACTTAACAGATGCCTTCGTCAGCCACTTCAACTCCTTAAAAGCACCGGCCCCAGCCGCAACAGCCCTGTACAGCTTGGTCCAGGGGCCGAATGAGACCCTTCGGTCTTTCATGGGAAGGTTCAACAAGGAGATCATGCTAGTGGAGAAGCCCTCGATGGATTTCTTGAGGCATGTTCTTTTCGGAGCTATAAACATGAAGCACTACGTCAGCAAAGAATTTGTGGAAGAAGTGGCCAAGAAAAAGCCCCGCTCGTTGATGGAAATAAGGGACATCGCTGACTCATTTTTCACCCTCGAAGATATGTACCTTGCGAGGGACCAAAAAATGGCGAACGCCCCTCGCACCAACAGATCCTTTGAGGACAGAGGAGATTCAACCAGAGGCCGCCGCCGCAGCCCTATCCCTGCTCGCCGGAACTCTCCCCCTCGGAAATTCGAGCGAGTCCCTCTCAACCGCCCTATAGCTGAAGTGTATGCTATGGCGGACAAAAAGCTGTTCAAAAGGCCGTCGAAGCTAAGGGAAACCGAGGCCCAGAAGCGCTCGGGAAAATATTGCGCTTTCCACAAGCAGAAAGGGCATGATACCAACGAGTGTCGCCAACTCGAGAGTGAGATTCAGAGACTTATTGCCGGAGGGCACCTCAAGGAGTTCGTGAAAGTGCTAGAAAGATACGACGAACACTGTGCTGAACGAGCGCGTATTAGAGGGAGAAGTCGTTCGCGCTCACGCAGCCCCCGTCACCGTCACACCGAGCACAGTGACCGTGGGAAAGGGAAGGCATCGGACGTGGAAAACTAGCCCTTCGCGGTTATTCACATGATTGCCGGCGGACCCTCGGGGGGTGATTCCAACGCTTCCCGACGTCGCTTCATTCGGAGTTATGACCAAAGATCTTCTCAGCCCCGCCCGGTGCTCTCTGTTGATAAGCCGTTACGCTCGGAGAAGGATGAGAGCGTAGGTTTTACAAAGAAAGACTTAGAGCACATTGTAACACCCCATGGGGTCGGTGAAACCTCTGACTGCCCCATGGTGGTTAGCTTAGACGTTCACAATCATGTTGTAAAGAGGGTCTTGATTGATAGTGGAAGCTCCGTAAATGTTTTGCCTTACTCCACGTTCCAGAAGATGAACATCACAAACATCCCGCTCGAACCTCTTAGAACAGCCCTTGTCGGCTTTGGGGGTTCCGAGATCGTCCCTCGCGGACAAATTCGCTTGGCCACCTCTTTCGGTCGCGCCCCACAGCGAAAGACTTTAAATGTTCTTTATGTGGTGGTCGAAGTGGACCTACCATACAACATCATCATTGGGCGCCCAGCCCTCGTCGACTTCAAAGCGATAATTTCCACCTATCATCAAAAAGTCAAGTTTCCCACTCCCGAGGGAACTGGAGAAGTATTGTGCAATGTAAAGGAAGCTTGGGAATGCTACGTACTTTCCCTTCGAAGCCACAAGCCCAAACAACCCACCCAGGCGGGCTCCACCAAAAAGTCCGTTGACTTCCCCAAGCTGGATGAAGATGGCCCCGAGCGCAAGAGGGCCAAGCTCTATAAGAAGAAGAATAAGAAGAAAGCCACGGACAAACCCGAGGGTGCTGGAAACTCACCCCTTGGAGAGGTTGGGGCTTTCTCCTCGGAGGACGAGGACCCTACACCCTCGGGAGGTACCAACGAGAGGGTCACAGGAAAGAAACGGGCGCTCGAATTGCCGAGGCCTGAGATAAGAGTGGAACCTACAGAAAACTTCCTGACCATCGAATTGGAGCCGGGGAATCCAGATAAGACCACGCAAATAGGTTCCAGCCTCGACGGTCCCTCTCAGATTATGATGATCGAATTTTTGCGGGAAAATATTGATGTCTTTGCTTGGAAGGCTTCCGACCTCACCGACATAGATTCGAGCGTTATTGTCCACCGGCTGAACGTGGATCCAGCCTTCAAACCTATAAAGCAGAAAAAGAGGGATGTCCATGGGTTCCGAAAGCAGGTCATAGAAGAAGAAGTCAATAAACTGCTTGACGCTCAGTACATAGAAGAAATTTTATATCCCGAATGGCTTTGCAATGTGGTGCTCGTTCCTAAGAGCGCCAACAAGTGGCGTATGTGCAACGACTTCACGGACCTTAACAAGGCATGTCCCAAAGATCCGTACCCTCTGCCTAGAATCGATCAGTTGGTAGATTCAACCGCCGGATGTGAGCTTATGAGCATGATGGATGCTTTCCAAGGATATTATCAGATATTTATGGCTCTTGAGGATCGTCCCAAAACTGCGTTCGTAGTCCACATGGGTGTCTATTGCTTCAAGGTCATGCCCTTTGGGCTCAAAAATGCCGGAGCGACATATCAGCGCCTCGTCAACAGAATGTTCGAGTGTGAGATCGGAAAGTCCATGGAAGTATATGTGGATGACATGATCGTCAAAAGCGAACGCCAACATTCTCATCTAGGAGACCTCAAACGAGCGTTCAATATCCTGCGGCGTTATGGTATGAAACTGAACCCTTCCAAATGTACATTTGGCGTACGAGGTGGCAAATTTTTGGGATATGTGGTCAGCCAACGAGGCATAGAGGCAAATCCAGAGAAGATCAAAGCGATCCTGGACATACCCTCCCCTCGCAATCTGAGAGAGGTCCAGGTGCTTGTGGGTAAAATCATTTCACTAAATAGGTTCATCTCCCGCTCAGCGGACCGCAATCTGCCCTTCTTTAAAATTTTGCGTAACGCTCGTAACTTTACTTGGAGCGCGGACTGCGAAAAGGCCCTGCAGGACATGAAGCAGTATCTTTCGAGCGCGCCTCTGTTGACCAAACCTAACCCGGGGGAGACTTTGTTTATCTATCTGTCAGTTTCCTTGGAGGCCACGAGCGCTGTCCTAGTGGCCATTCGCGAGCGTAAGCACATGCCGGTGTATTATTTAAGCAAGACTCTACAAGGAGCGGAGAAAAGATATATGGAGATAGAGAAGTTTGCATTCGCACTCGTAAATGCCTCTCGGAGGCTAAGACCATATTTTCAAGCGCATTCCATCGTGGTTCTTACAGATCAGCCCCTCAGACAAGTGCTTGCGAAGCCAGACGTTTCAGGGAGGTTGATTAAATGGTCAATTGAACTTAGTCAGTTCGACATCGCTTTTGAGCCCCGCACGGCGATACAGGCTCAGGCCGTGGCTGACCTATTGGTAGAACGTTTCAACTTAGATACCATGCCCTCAGCAGAGGATGGTTTATGGCTGTTGCACACCGATGGCTCCTCGACCTCCCAAGGGGGGGGAGCCGGGGTGACCCTCAGAGACCCTCTCGGAGCTGAAGTTGACTATGCGATCAAGCTGGCGTTCCAAGTCACCAACAACGAAGCTGAGTATGAGGCCCTCATCCAGGGGCTCAGGATTGCACTCCGAAATGGCGCCACTCGGGTCACTGCATATGTTGATTCGCAGTTGATCGCGAGTCAGATTGATGGTTCTTATGAGGCTCGAGAAGCCACCATGATGCAGTATCTGGCGAACGCTAAGGAGGTGATAGCCAAGTTCAAGGAATTCCACCTTTTACAAATCCCGAGGGCAGAAAACGAACATGCTGATGCTCTTTCGAAATTTGCGTCCGCCCTGGACGGCCACTGCGAACGCGCTGTTACATTTCTGAGAACAGAGGAACCGCTGATAAGTAAAGGCGAACCTTCGAAAGAAGTGCACATGATTGACCCCTCCGAGCCTTGTTGGCTTGACGAAATTGTCAGATTCCTCCGGGATGGAACCAGCCCGAGCGACAAAGTTGAGGCTCGGGAGATCAAGAGCAAGGCCCCTCGTTTCTCATTGGATGCCGAGGGTCGATTATTCAAGCGATCCTTCCTGGGCCCACCGCTGAGATGTTTGAGACCCTCGCAGGCTAAAGAAGTTTTAGAGCATGTGCACAGTGGAAGTTGTGGGAACCACTCAGGCGGGCGAATCTTGGCAAAGAAAATCTTAAGAAGTGGGTTCTATTGGCCCTCGGTATTGCAAGTTGCCATTAGATATTCCAAGAAATGTCCCAAGTGCCAGTTCCATTCCAACACTCCTCAGTTGCCGGCAGCTCAAATGATTCCTATTGATGTTTCATGGCCTTTTGATCAGTGGGGCATTGATATCGTGGGACCTCTCCCAATGGCGGTCGGGCAGAAGAAGTTCGTAATACTTGCTGTGGATTATTTCACTAAGTGGGCTGAGGCAGAAGCGATCGCTAAGATAACATTCATGGTTGTGAGGGATTTCATTTGGAAAAATATCATCTGCAGATACGGCATCCCGAGGGTGCTCATCTCAGATAACGGTTCACAGTTTATCGCTGCTGACACACGGGATTGGTGCTATGAACTAGGGATCGAACAACGATTCACTTCCGTGGGTCATCCTCAAGCTAATGGTCAAGCTGAAGTGACCAACCGAACCATACTCCAGCATCTTAAAACGATGCTCGAGAGTAAGAAGGGAGAATGGGCTGAAGAACTTCAGGGAGCTCTGTGGGCATACCGTACTACTCCGCGAGCGGCAACGGGAGAAACCCCTTATTCCCTCGTGTACGGCTCCGAGGCTATGATACCTGCGGAAATTGCTCAAGAATCCGCACGCGTTGCCTATTTCGAGCCTACTGCCAACGAATCCAATCGAGCGTTCGAGTTAGATTTGTTGGACGAAAGAAGGAATGTTGCGTGGGCACGTATCCACAAATACAAAGCGACCGTAGCCCGCCAATACAACAAACTTGTTAGAGAAAGGACTTTCCAACTGGGGGACTTGGTCCTCAAAAAAGTTGAAGTCTCCAAACATGTAGGTAAGTTGGACCCTAATTGGGAAGGCCCCTTCAAAGTCATCCAGGTACGAGCAAACAATACCTACCTATTGGAAACTTTGCAAGGCGAGCGGCTCCCTAGGCCATGGAATACATGTAACCTTAGAAGGTTCTACGTATAAATATCATCTTCTTTGTAAATTGCCCGTATGCGGCATTGAGTGCTTCCCTTCGACGGAAAGTGTGTTGTAATCATTTCCACAAATGCATCCATATAACAGTAAGTATTTAATTCTTTGATTCTTATTATTTACTTGCTTTCCCATTTGACCTAATGATTCGAGCGACAAGAGGCCTACTCCGTGTCGAGCATCCTCCACGTCGAAAAGCCTACGCGATACTTCAATCGTTCCAAAGCTACACTGTCCAGGTGTTGATAACCATCCACATAGAACAGTTTGAGCGATTTGTAGGAATAAATCCTAAAAATGAGCGTGTCGAACAACGGGGAGCACAATGCTCAACTTACGCCAGCTGAGTGTTCGCCACTCCAGCTCGTGCTCGTAAGAACCCCAATGACCCTCAACTTATTGAGTAAAAACACACTCATAAAATAATGGATTTTAACTCAATCCCTTCATGTGCTCCTCAAAATAACCCCACGGTTACGCTCGCTTTGATCCCATACTTAGCAAATCCTACTGATGATTTCTAAAGTATCTACAACCTAATGGAGCGTTCAAGACGAGGGTGCACATTATGGGGCCAATACTTAGGCGGATCCCCAGAGATTTCCTAAGTTCAAATTCGAGCCCCATTACAGAAACGGCCAGGGAAACACCCTCGTGTTCACGTCTACGCCCCTCAAATCTCTGGACGTAGCCAAACTTTACACTGGTGGTGCGTTATGGCGGATACCGGGGTACTCCTAAAGAAAACACCCTCGCGCACAAACAACACTCATCGCAAGCGTTCATACAAAAAGACCAGTTCATACAGGGAAAAACGACGAGCGCAATGGAATAACATCATTCACCATTCAAGAGTATAAGAGAAAGCACTTGAACTTCCAAGCGATAAAAGAGGAGTTCCAGTATATGAAAAGGAGCATAAAGGGATCCAAAATATTCAGAAAATGACTGAAGGATTAAGTACAAACAATAATTGGTCATAAATATGACAAGGAATTTAAACCGACAAGGAAAGGGATCAACATAAGGAGCTTCACTGGGCTGGAGCGTCGGGCTCAGGAGGAGCGGTTGCGAGGGGAACCGGGGCCAGCACGTTGGCATCAGAAGTTTGGGCCTCACCATGTTCCTCGGCGTCTGCGGTGTCCATGACGGTGCCCTCGTCTTCTATTTGGATGGGCTCTGGGGCTACAGTGTTGGCTGCAATGAACTCCCTTTGGAGCGTTTCCACCAACTCCTGGTACTCGGGCTCCGCCAGATTCTCAGTAGGATCATCAGGGACCATGGGCTCGCAGTTTTCGTCCAATTCCATGCGCAACCGTGCATCAGTGTGAGCGCTATCCGGAGCCAAGCCTAGTCTGACCATTTGCCCAATGGCTTTGTGGAAGAAACGCCGAGCGTTGTCAAAGCATTGCATGTTGGCCGTAAATACAAAGGCTTTGGAACGCACGAATTTCATCACCGCGTCCCAGGACACCCTCGCTTCCAAGCCCTGTACTTTGCCTCGCAAGTCAGCAAGGGCCTTGTTGGCTGCCTCGTTCTGGCGAGTGCTCTCCGCCAGCTGCTCACCCAGCTCCCCATTTTGTACCCTCAACTGGTCCCGCTCATCCTTCAATTTCCTGTGACGCTCATTTAGGACCAGAAAGGCGTCATCGGACTTCTTCAGGTTTTCCTTCAGCTGAACGTTCTCAAGGTTGGCGGAATTCAGTTGAGCGCTGACATTGTTGTAATCCTCCTGCATTTGGCCCGGGTCCGTGATGCGCAGCAACTTCTTGTACTTGGCCTTATGCTCAGAATAGGCTTGCGCTCGCCCTTGTAAATTTTTCAGCCTCGGGATTACCTCCTAGGAAGCCGTTAACGAGGGTCACTGTCAGAACATAGAATGGAGAAGGGGGGAATTTTATAAAGAGAATGATTCGAGGCCTAACCGTCAGGAGGACGTGGCAGGCGTCATCTGCGACCCGAGCGGCATCATGCTCGTTCAGTTTGTCATGGTCGGCGGAGAACTGGAGCTTTCCGATAATGTCGGAGACCATGTTGACAGAAAAGGCGCTCTTTTTCAGCAGGACAGGGCCGTCCTTCCTTTGGCGCTTGTACCGAGCGTCACCCCGGCAGCCAATTTTCCAGAAATCTTCATCCTCGGAGGAAGATGTGTCGCTTCCCTCACCGCGGTGGCCTACAACCACCTCCTTTCCTTTACCGGAGATTGGGACAGAGTCCGGCATCCTCTTCCTTTTGCCTTGGCGCTCGGCCCTAATCCCTTCTTGGATGCGGACTAAATCCCCGGATCGGTTGTGGGAAGTGCTGGAGCTAAGTGCTATGGGCCCCTCGGGAGCAACTGGAGTAGGGGTAACCTCCCGAGCGCCATCCCCAGTGAGATCCTCGACAGGACCAACAGCTGGAACCTCGTTTCCAGCACCTCTGCCTCCATCGCCTCGCCCTTGCCTTCGCCGAATTCCCCTGCCCCTCGGCGCAGTTGGGGGTCGCTCTTGCTGCTGCTGTTGCTGTTGCTGAGGGTTAACACCGGCTCCCTGAGCACCCAACATGCGGGAAAGGGCTTCAGCATTCATGCCTTGGGATAATATTTGGATGCCTGCAAGTAAAGAGGAACGAGCGTCAGAAGATTGATTGCTTGGATCGTATATACAAGAATACAACAATCACTGTAAGTTAGAGGACTATTCTAAAGGTTAGAGCTGTTAGTTCCTAGAATCTAACCGTCGAGGGCCATGATGTCAGCTGGAGGGTTGAGTATCATGTCTGGGGGGCAAGATAAACCATAACGGAACAACACTCCCTCATTCTTCATCAGGGTCTCAGCCTTAATCCATTTTTTCTCAGCCCTCATCTCGAAGGCTAACCCCTGTACCCAATCCTCAAAGGCTTTATTCTTCGTTCTTTCCCTAATCAGAGGACCCTCGCCATGTATCAACCACCCGCGGTGAACCCTGAAAATTCCTCCTGGAGCCCCCACGAAAAAGTACTTCTCCTTCCAATGCTCGCCATAGGAAGTAGATGGGGAATCTATCATCTTAAAGCCTGATTTAGCTTGAGCGTAATAGAATCCATCAGTAGGGGATGAGCGAGTCGAGCGGGCCACCTGTATCAAGCTATCAAAGTTGATGATCGAAGGCTCGCGACCTAGAGCAATCATCATAATCACGAAGGTATTAATCAGGGCTATGCCGTTCGGCAGAATTTGTGAAGGGCAAAGCCTCAAGTGATGGTAGATGTTGGCAACGACGGGCGGAATTGGGAACCTCAAGCCCCCGGCAAGGACCGCATCCTAGTAGACCGTCATCATCCCAGGCGGTAGTCGGTTGGCCCTCTCCCCCTCCTCAGGAAGTCGCATGGGGAATACCGCTTGGTCCCAATAAGCTTTCTCCCTCAACTCTTCCAAATCGTCGAACGTCAGAATACTTGCAATCTCATCCGGAGATCTGTCAGTCTGATGACGATTATCTTGCCTCACTCGAGTGGCAGGCTCCCTTCCTCTCCTCTGACGCCTTCTGGAAGGTTCAGCCTCAAATGGACGCCCGGATGGCCCCGCTTCACCCTCGGGAGCCATCATAGCCACTGTGATCCTGTGATCTTGGGGTCTCACAGCGCTGTTCAAAACTGGGAATACTCTCTCCCCCTGTCTCTGCATCTCCATCACGTTGTGCATCTCCTCAAAGAGGTCGTTCATCCCTCCGGGAGCATGCTCGTTCATCCCTTGAACGGCGGCGTCCACCTCTTCTTCCCCGGCGTCCACCTCTTCTGCCACCGAGATCGCCATGGGAATTCCTTCATCTGGGTGCGCCCTAACTAGGGGAACAGCTATGGGGACATCGCCATGAGGAGAAGAGCTCCCCACCGACATCTCCTCGATATCCCGTACATAATCATCATCTTGGTTTCCGGCCATGTTCAATTTTCAACTTTTGGAAACGGGATTTCTGGCAGAGAACTCAAGGACAGAAAAGAAATTTCTGAAGCAAATGTAATGGCAGGAACTGGCTCTTCACTCGAGGGTTTCACTCACTCAACCTAAATCTAAAAGTTAGTATCAGAATATCAAGATTCGTGGAGCTTTACCTAAAGTTGGAAGAATGGAAGCTCGCCGGAGTCTGTAAAAATTGCAGAAAATTCTTTGACTGCTTAAAGGCTGGAAAATATTTGAGTGCGTGAAAGAGATTCCAAAGCTCTGTAGGACTCTATTTAAAGGGGATAATTTACATGGTTTAGGGCTAAAAATTCAAAACGCAATCATTTCCCGCCTAGGAAATCCCCCCACTTTTGGTAACCGCCTCACGTCTCCCGGAGTGCACGCGCCCACGTTCCCACTCAGCATTAAATGTGGACTTGACAGCATTTAATGCGGTGTCAGTTTGTGTCCGTTACGGAAGGCCAGCGGTCACATCTCTAAGTAAAGGCCTGACCCTCGGACATTCAAAATTCAAGGCTCCTTCTTTATAAATTCTACAATACGCTCGAAGCGATACTACAGAATTTGGGGGGCAAAATGATGAGGCTCCGAATCACGCTCGAATCAGAGCCGTCCACATGTCAGTACATCGCTGGCTAACGCCAAGACGCTCGCATTGATGGGCTCGTGAGCCTTCCCAGCCCACTCACTTGCCAGCTAATATAAACCGCCAAGCCTCGGGCGACAATTCAGGTAAAGGGCCAGAACCGACGAGTTTGACGCTCGCATCTCGGCCCTCAGGGTTACCCTTCTCAGGGAAGCACCCACATGGGGGGTCCCATTAATGACGCTCGGTATTTTGGCGCTCAAGGGTCATCTATCATGGGGGAGCCCATCTGTGGATTGTTCGAGCGTCACCAACGCTCGGGAGTGACCCTACTTCTCATGCGACGGATCCTAGCCTTCACAAGCGGGTTCTGGTCCATCATCCCGCGCGACCCTCGCCAACAACCTCTGACACAAAGGTAGTGCGCACCATTGTACCTGACACGCCGCCTCCTTTGCAGAAACGTCACTCTCACACCCTCACAGGCTGCCACGCGTTAGGGCAACACAGGTTTGGGACCACACGGTCAATTTACCCATTTACCCTCGCCCCTAACATATAAATAAGGGGAGAACACATGCATTCGGCCCCAAGTCATCTTCTTCACTAAATACCACACAGCCGAACTGGGCATCATTTTTCCTCTGCATCTTCATCTTTTCGAAAGTCTCATATACTCCACCATTTTCTGCACCTTTGTTGCACGATTTCTTGGTGTTATCCTAGCTGGAAGAACCCACGCTCATTGGAAACCCAGTTCCTGAGGCTCCTACGCCTGTGATGGTCTTCCCTCCTACATACAAATTCTAAAGTGATTGGTGTCTAAATCCTTCACAAATTTCTGCACCATCAGATAGCTTTGTCAATATTTTCTTTAAGTATCTCCTTTTTGGTATTTAATATATTTTAGGGGGAGCTACTTGTGATGACTGATGACATTTCTAGTGGGGATCTATATAAATTAATTGAGCTAACAACCCCAAAAACCCTGTATTAATCGAAATGATCACAAAAAACCCCGTCAAAAAAAAAATACTCCAAAAAATCCTGTGTTTTTTAAAATATGCTCACTGCCCCCTAATTTCAAATGGTCAACAAAAAAACGTAAATTTCCTATTATACCCTTATACACTGTTTCATATAATATTATTAAAAATAATTTTTTAATCTAGAATAAATATTATATTAATAAATAAAATAACATTTAAATTATATTGTTATATTCTATTAAAAAGTGTTAAAAATATATAATATATATAAATAGTATAGCATAATATATATATACATATTAATAAATTAATAAATTTATAGAAATAATATTTCATATGTATATTATGTATATTAGTAATTATATATATATTGTAGCACCCACGCGGAGGCCACATCCCCCGCGCCGTAATCCGAACCCGAATACGAAATGGAATATCCGTACCCGAATTCAAATCACAGCGAACGGGAGACCAAACACACACTCTAGGCTAGGCGGAGCTAAGCAACACCAAATCAGAGTATGCGGAAGCGAATAAATAAAAGCTAGGATTCAATACATCAAGCATAGGGCAAGTATTTAGCAAAAACACCAAACCCTCACTATTCACGTAGGGAAGCTAAGGCATATAAAACTCACTCCAAACTCAGAAATTAAACCATAGAAATGACGAGCACGACGAGGGGATTCCGAAACATACTCAAGTTCGAGGAAAGACGAAGAAACGAGGGAGATCTTGGCTTGGGAAGGTTGGATGATCAACTTGGGTTTCTCTTTCTTGGGCAAGAGTTGCTGCTGTTGTAACGTGAAATGAAGAAGGAAAGAATGGTTCAGCCTTTAAGGCTGGACCGGTTGGTTCACGGGTTCGGTTCAAGTTGTTTCGGCTCAACAATTACGGGTTCACACAAGGCCAACTCAATAAAACAAGTAATTCACATACAACATTTATTCAAATAAATTCATAAAATTCATACACCATTAATTTAAAACGCAAATAATATTAAATCACATAATTTACCTGTACCGACTGTGAGTCGGGGTGTCACAACCTCCCCCCCTTCGGAGAACCTGGTCCCCAGGTTAACTGTCTGACCTGAGAACAATTCTGGGTACAACTGTCTCATCTTCTCCTCGGTCTCCCAAGTAGCCTCTTCAGATTTTTGATCTCTCCAAAGAACTCGGACCAAGGGAATCTGTTTATTCCTCAATACTTGTATCTTCCGGTCTTGAATCTCAACCGTGTGTCTTACTATCGTCAAATCTGTCTCAAGTTGTACCTCTTCAACAGGGAGAATTGTTGATTTTTCGGGATAATATTTCCTGAGCTGCGAAACATGAAACACATTATGTATCCCGGTCAATCTAGGCGGTAGGTCCAACCTATACGCCACTTCTCCAATTCTCTCAAGGATTTCAAAAGGTCCAAGGTATCTCGGGTTAAGCTTCCCACCTCGACCTATTCGAGAAAATCCTTTTCTCGGAGATGCTTTCAAGAACACCTTATCTCCGACTTCAAACTCAAGGGGCCTTCTCCTCTTATCCGCATAGCTCTTCTGACGGTCCTGAGCTGCCTTCATTCTTTGCTGAATTAACTTGACCTTAGCAGTGGTCTTATCCAATCTCTCCCGAGGTGTAGCTCTTTCGAGCTTGTTCTCCTCTGTCCACCGCCAATCTTCCATATCCCAAAATAGAGGCGATCTACACTTCCTTCCATATAGTGCCTCGTAGGGAGCCATGCCAATAGAAGTCTGAAAACTGTTGTTATAGGCAAACTCAACCAGAGCTAAATGCTTATCCCACTTTTCCTTGAAATCCAAAGCACACGCTCTTAACAAATCCTCTAAGTACTTAATCAGTCTCTCTGACTGTCCATCCGTCTGTGGATGAAAAGCGGTGCTGAAATTAAGCCTCGTACCCAACCTACTCTGAAGATCCTGCCAAAACTTAGCTGTGAACCTCGGATCACGATCTGAGACAATGCTAGCAGGCGCCCCATGAAGTCTCACAATCTCGTTACAATATAATTCTGCCAACTTCGGGGTCTTGTAAGACATCTTCACCTTGAGAAAATGAGCTGACTTGGTCAATCGGTCGACTATCACCCAAATTCCATCATAACCTCCTCTTGATCTTGGCAAGCCGGACACAAAGTCCATAGTCACTTGCTCCCACTTCCATTCAGGAATTGGAAGTGGTTGGAGGGTTCCTCTCGGTTTCTGGTGTTCTGCCTTTACCACTTGGCACGTGAGACACCGCTTCACAAAGTTCGCGACATCTCTCTTTGTGCCATTCCACCAGAAGTATTCCTTCAAATCTCGGTACATCTTCGTACCACCGGGGTGAATGGAATATCCAGAACGGTGTCCTTCCTCAAGTATTAACCTCTTGAGGTCTTCTGGGACACAAACTCTGGTCTTGAACCTAAACAAACCGGAATCATCAAACCCAAACTTCGTCTCGGGGTCTATTCTAGACCGAACCACTAATCTCTGAATCTCTGTATCCGAAGCTTGAGAATCCAATAACCTTTGTTTCAAATCCGGCTGAACTGTGATGTTAGCTAACCGAGCCACTGAAACTACAACCGTCGAATCCTGTCCTGAAGACCCTGCACTCAAACCTGAAACACTTGCTTTTCTGCTCAAAGCATCTGCTACGACATTCGCCTTGCCCGGATGATACTGAATCGTGCAGTCATAATCCTCTAAGAATTCCATCCAACGCCTCTGTCTATTATTAAGCTCCTTCTGAGTAAAAAGATACTTGAGGCTCTTATGATCCGTGAATATCTCGAAAGTCGTCCCATAGAGGTAATGACGCCACTTTCTCAAAGCAAACACAACCGCTGCAAGCTCAAGATCATGAGTGGGGTAGTTCTTCTCGTGTTCCTTCAACTTTCTAGAACCATAGGCCACCACTCGGCCATTTTGCATCAATACACATCCGAGTCCTTCCTTAGAAGCATCTGCAAAAACTGAATAGCCCTCGGATCCCTCGGGTAGGGTAAGAACTGGTGCTGAAGTTAATCTTTCCTTCAAAGCTTGGAAACTTCTCTCACACCCATCATCCCACTCATACTTCACCTCCTTTTTGGTTAATCGAGTCAACGGGCAAGCAATCTTGGAAAAGTCCTTCACAAATCTCCTATAGTAACCCGCTAACCCGAGAAAACTTCTTATCTTGGAGGCATTCTTCGGTCTTTCCCACTGAACCACGGTCTCAATCTTAGAGGGATCAACTTCAATTCCCTCGCCCGAAATTATGTGACCCAGAAATGACACTCTGTCGAGCCAGAACTCGCACTTGCTAAATTTGGCATAAAGCTCGTGCTCTCTAAGTGTTTCCAAAACAATCCTGAGGTGAGATGCGTGCTCTTCTGCAGATTTAGAATACACCAAAATGTCGTCTATGAAAATGACCACAAACTTGTCAAGATACTGTCTAAACACTCGGTGCATCATATCCATGAACACGGCTGGAGCGTTAGTTAACCCAAACGGCATCACTACAAACTCGAAGTGTCCATAACGGGTATTGAACGCAGTCTTAGAGATATCCTCTTCCCGGATACGAAGTTGGTAATATCCCTGCCTCAAATCTAACTTAGAATACACCTGCGACCCTTGCAAGATGTCAAACAACTCTTCGATATGAGGTAAAGGATACTTATTCTTCACTATCATCCGGTTCAACTCGCGGTAGTCTATACACATCCTCAAAGTCCCGTCCTTCTTCTTCACAAATAACACAGGAGCACCCCACGGGGATGTACTCGGACGGATGTAACCGCAAGTCAAAAGCTCATCCAGCTGAGCTTTCAACTCCTTTAACTCAGCAGGAGCCATCCGATACGGTGTCTTAGAGAAAGGCTCAGCTCCAGGATAAAGGTCAACTACAAACTCGATGTCCCTATCAGGTGGTAAAGAACCCAAATTCTCAGGGAATACATCGGGAAACTCACTCACGACCTCTGTCCCCTCAAGTTTGGCCTGATCCTTCGGTTTATTCAGAAGGTAAGCCACAAAACCTGTCGCACCGTCCCGGAGGAGCTTACTTGCTTCCATAAAAGACACAAACGGGCTGGACTTCAACCTCTCACCCGTAAAGACCACAGATCCCAACAAAACCTTCTTCTCACGACAATCCAACTGAGCTCGGTATCTGAATAGAAAATCCATGCCAAGGATAACCTCATACTTCTTCAACGGTAGAACTATCAAATCTGCAGAAAAAACTCGGCCCTCAAACACCACCGGACACTCCCTAAACACCCTGTCAGCTTCCAAAGACCCTCCCAAAGGAGTATTCACCACATACACATGCGCAGATAATTCATCAAATAAAGGCAAAGAAGCAACAATATCCCGGGAAATAAATGAATGCGTAGCCCCGGGATCAAATAATGCATGTAGTGATATGCCATGAATGTTGATTGTACCTTCTATCACGGCGTTCGGGTCGACATCAGCAGCTTCCTCCTCTCCCTCCAAAGCAAACACGCGAGCCTACACAACCGGCCTCCTATTCGGGCAAGCATCAATCAAGTGATCAGAAGACCCGCACGCATAGCATTTACCCAGAAGCTTCCAACACCGCTCCACCGGATGTCTCCCCTGACAATGAGCACAAACAGGTGGTCCCTGAGCTGGAGCCGGTCGAGCTGGAACAACAGAAGGTGCCATGGGACCGGTAATACAGGGCTTTTTATTCCCTAAACCCTGGGAACGCAAAGCCGGTGGGACAGGAGCTCGTGGAGCATAAGAAACGGGCCTCTTACCCGATCCAGAACCTGATCCCGATCCTCGAGTAGAAGAGAAAGGTGGAGGCTTCAACCGAGCCATTTGGGCCTCAACTTGAATTGCCCTCTTTGTAACTTTGGCCCAAGTACTCACGTTAGCAGCTTGTAAAGCTTCTTGAATATCCCGGCGAAGTCCATGAAGAAACGTTCGGGCCTTATGATCATCATGGTCGGTGATGTGAGTGGCATAAGGAGCTAGCCTCTCAAACTCCAATAAATAATCCGCCACCGTCCGATTTCCTTGCCTCAAATTGGAGAACTCCTGGAGGCGACGTTCTTGTGCACTATGAGAAATATATTTCTCATGGAATTCCTGCACAAACGTCTCCCAATTGAATTCCATACCCATTCTCTCAAGCCTGGACCTCACACTCCTAAGCCAAATAGCCGCTGGCCCTTGAATAATACGCCCGGTGCAAACAACCTTGTCCTGGGAATTCCCCGGACATATCTCCCATATACCTCGAATCTCAGACAACCACTCTTCCGCCTTGATATCATCACCTCCATACCACTTTGGAGGGTTGTTGTTCCGGAAGTCCCTATACACGGCGGAAATATCTTGTCCTTCACCAGGATTTGCATTACCCCTTTGATTTTGTTGCAGTTTTTTAAGTAGGGCTTGGACAATATTCTCCGCATTCATAGGTGGTGGCGGAGGTACATTCTGTGGAGCCGGCTCGTTCAAATCAGGGGTTCGTTCACGATTATTAAGTCTTCTTGGAGGCATCCTGAAATTCATAGATTCAAGCAATATGGATGCATGTACATTAGTGTATGAATATGTACACAATTTAAGAAAATAATCAAGTAAGCAAGTAATCAATCAGTCAAGTAATCACATACCCAAATCATGTATGCACACTTACACACGATCACACAATCACGTTGTCCTAAGTTGTACGACCTAGACAGACCCACACGACACTAGAGCCCGGTTTTGCAACCGCGCTCTAATACCACTCAAGGATGTAGCACCCACGCGGAGGCCACATCCCCCGCACCGTAATCCGAACCCGAATACGAAATGGAATATCCGTACCCGAATTCAAATCACAGCGAACGGGAGACCAAACACACACTCTAGGCTAGGCGGAGCTAAGCAACACCAAATCAGAGTATGCGGAAGCGAATAAATAAAAGCTAGGATTCAATACATCAAGCATAGGGCAAGTATTTAGCAAAAACACCAAACCCTCACTATTCACGTAGGGAAGCTAAGGCATATAAAACTCACTCCAAACTCAGAAATTAAACCATAGAAATGACGAGCACGACGAGGGGATTCCGAAACATACTCAAGTTCGAGGAAAGACGAAGAAACGAGGGAGATCTTGGCTTGGGAAGGTTGGATGATCAACTTGGGTTTCTCTTCCTTGGGCAAGAGTTGCTGCTGTTGTAACGTGAAATGAAGAAGGAAAGAATGGTTCAGCCTTTAAGGCTGGACCGGTTGGTTCACGGGTTCGGTTCAAGTTGTTTCGGCTCAACAATTACGGGTTCACACAAGGCCAACTCAATAAAACAAGTAATTCACATACAACATTTATTCAAATAAATTCATAAAATTCATACACCATTAATTTAAAACGCAAATAATATTAAATCACATAATTTACCTGTACCGACTGTGAGTCGGGGTGTCACATATATATTATATACTAATTATAATAATTAATTTAATATATATATTAATTAATATAAATAATTATATATATATATATATATATATATATATATATATATTATCATATTTACTAAAAATATTAATAAATTAATAAATAGATATAATTATCATGAAATTTATATATATGATATATTATACACTATTATAATAATTAATATATATTTATAAATGTATTATATATATATGCAATATATATATAATAATAATAATTTAACAAATTTATAGAAATAATATATATGTATATATATACATAATTCATATTAATATATATATACACTTTTTTTTTTTTTTTTTTGGTAAGACTATATATATACACTATTATTATAACTAATATAGTTATATTTGTAAATATAATATATATATACATAATACATATTAATAATTATACATATATATATTTTTGGTTACTATAATTATACATATATACATAATACATGTGAAAGATAATATATATGTATATATCGATCATATCATCTTCCTTCCATCTTCACGCCATAGCCGCCGCCTCCTCCCACCTCCAGTCACTGCGCCGCCGCCTCTCCACCTCCAAACACCGCCGCTGACCACCGCGCGCACACAATATCGCCGCCGCCTCTCCACTTCCAAAAACACCATAACCGCCGCCTTCTAGTCCTTCCGCCGCCACCGCCGGATCTACTCTCCTCTCCACCTCCGTCGCCGCACAAAATACCTCCACCACCGGATCTACTCTCCTCTCCATCTCCACTACCGGATCTACCCACCTCCGCCACCTCATTGTCGGCCTCGACGTCGAGCGTCCCTCCTACAACCGCTACTTCTAGAATCCCGCCGCTACGCTCTAGCTTTGCGTCAGCCGGAGATGCTTGATTTCCCAATTGATTCACGCCCCCTACGTCCCCAAATGCCCCGTCGATTTCCTCACGAACACTAATTACACTTTTGTTCTGGTTATGCTTCTTCGAGGTAAGTGGAATTTGGAGGATTTTGTGGGGGGTGTTGGGCGAATCGTTTAGGGATCTTCTTTGTCTGTGAATGTGAACAAATTGCAGATGAATTTGATGATTGTTGGGTAGTGTTTTGAAGGAATTAGTGCGTGACTGCTTGTTAATTGGATGTTCGTGATGTTTTGTGAGTAGATGGCATTCAAGATTATTCTGCTATATGATTTCTCGCTGTTCTTGGTTTCTGGTTGATTATGTTTATTGATATGAATGATGATATGAGTGGTGGTGCCGTGTGGCTGAGGGCGCCGATGCTGGCGCCGACGGTGATGGGGCTGGTGGCTTGAAGATTGGGGTGTTAAAATAAAAATAAAAAAAATTATATATATATATATATATAATACCATATATATAATTAAGGGGTAAAATAGTCTTTTTAATTGAAAAAGTGAAAAAAATCTCATTTCTAGTCGCAGTCAGCGCGAGTGAAACTCACACACTCGTTTTAGGGTTTTCTGTGCATGTTTTGAAAAACATAAGGTTTTTTAAAGTTTTTTTTTTTTTGTCAGGGTTTTTTTGGATCATTTCGTGTTACACAGGGGAGCTGGACGACATTTACCCTAAATTAATTTATCTAAGTTTGACATTAATGTAATTATAACTTAATATAAGGACCACTTAAAACACCCCCATCTAATTTGGAGCTTGGGGACTTGAACGGTGAACCCCATTTAAATTGGAGTTAGGTCATAAACTTAATTAACCTATAACCTATATTTTAAGGGGACGAAAAAAGGGGCCGTCTTAGTTAACTCCCTAGAGGTTCCCCAAATTTTAGTTTGCTCCCTTGTTTGAAAATTCTCCTCACTTACTCCCCAATCCACTTTGCTAATTTTGGTCTACTCCCCAAGCACCTAAAATGACGTTCTTACCCTCCATTTATCATCTTCAACCAACAAACCCATCTTTCACAATTATTGTCTGAAAGTAAGAAGAGAAATACGTTCCCCAACTCGCCGGCGCAACTCTGCTGTCGGTACCCCAAATCGCCGGCGACGGTCTTGTATTTCGGAAAGCTCCCATCTTTTTCTCTCTTTTTCTTCCAATTACATTGCACCATTACCGGCGCACTCCATTTCGCGCACGAGACGGGAAAGTCGGTGTTGAAGTAAATCGGCTCCTGAAACTCTCGCCGACGTACTCCAGGTCTGGGTCTTCACTCCCGTTATCTGTAATTTCAGGCATTTCGTTAATTTTTACCATTTCGTAGCTCAAGTTTGTTGTTTAATTTTTTGAGCAAGGTTTCGGATTTAGCGATGGCTAGCTCACACAAAAAGGGTGATTGTAGCACACCTGTGCGTCTCCAGGGTGGTGTTCGATATAATCATGAAATGCATGTTTTCTCAATTAAGGGTGATTTCGATTTGATGAAATTAAAGACCTTTGTTGCAAGTTATTGGCCTGGGATAAATTTGAGCCAATTAAGATTGTCATACACTGCTCCTCATGCCAAAGATCATGAAGTTAGGATTTTGAATGATGAGGATGTTGATAATATGATTGAACTTCATAGAACGTTCAATTTGATATACGCGGACCTCAGGGCGACTGATAGGGATGATATTGAGCACATGGGATTGACTAGCTTCAGGTAATTGAATAATGAATTCTCGTCCTTCATATTCTGTTGCAACTTTATTCTATTTTAATGTTTTCTTTGTCAACCTTGTTAGGTACGGAGCGGGGGATGCGGCAATGACACTAACTAATCAATTTGATGCTATGCAATCAAATTCCCTGAATTCATAGATTATGTGCATAAATGGGATAGGACAAGTGTTCAAAGATGCGGCTGATTTTCGGGTAAAAGTGAAAAATTACTTATTGCTATACATCGGTCATTCAAGAACATGTACTTATAAGCAGTGGCAGGTATTTAGAATTGCATGTAAGCATGCTTGTGCTTGTATTGAGGACAAGGGACTGTCATTGTACGACTTCTGTGACGAAGCTTAATCTGTTGCTATGTATAGAGAAGCGTGCTGGTTGCCAATCTACCCTATACCAATAGGTGATGAGATGGTTGTGATGGAAAATGAGATGGACCAATTTGTTTTTCCACCTGATGTTAGAGTTCAACCAGGACGCAGAAAACAAAAGAGAATACCATCTCAAGTTGTCACAAGAGATTTTACATGTTCACGGTGCAAGCAAAAGGGCCATAATCACGTAGCTGCACACGACCCCTTGAATCCTAAATTCACATGTCTTGCAAAATGTGTCAGTTTGTGTACTTTATGATTAATCTATGTAATTTAGTTTGCTGGACTATAATGGTGTTTGTGCTGACTGGTGTTTGTTGGAATGAAATGGTTTTTTCGTACGTGATACTTTTCATGATTTTATACAACATATGGGTAATTAGATACGTCATTTGGTCCTTATTATACCACATATTGCTAAATATATACTACATGAACAAAGTTATGCAATTCTAGCTCATGGGGGTGATAAAAGCATACCTGATACTTTTCATGATTTTATACGACATATGGACAATTAGATACATCATTTGGTCATTTCTATACCACATATTGCTAAATATGTACCTGATACTTTTCATGATTTTATACGACATATGGGCAATTAGATACACCATTTGGTCCTTATTATACCAAATATTGCTAAATATATACCTGTTATTTTTCATGATTTTATACGACATATGGGTAACTAAATATGTTATTGTTACTCCCGCATACTACATTTCGACGATTTTATACTACCTCAAGAAAGTTGCTAAATTGCAACAAAGGATACGTATAAATACTGAATTAATACAAATGATATGCTGTGTGATACTATAATACGTTATATTAAGTGATCAATATTCTAAATAAGATTGATTAATTGAAGATTTTGTGGCATTATACAATATGATACATACCAAAGGAACATATATGTTGTGTGACAATGTACCAATTGATACACAAATGTTATTATGTGTTCTTATACTACGAAAAATGTTATTATGTCATCTTATTCTACAAAAAATAATCAATAATAGGTTCAATATGTTGTGTCATTCCAACTCATGGGGGTGATAAAAGCGTACTTCATACTTTTCATAATTTTATATGACATATGGACAATTAGATACGTTGTTATTACTTTATTATACTACATTTCACCAGTTTTATACTACATGAAGTATGTTGTGTCATTCCAACTCGTGGGGGTGCTAAAAGCATACCTGATACTTTTCATGATTTTATACGACATATGGGCAATTAGATACATCATATGTCCATTTAAATACCACATATTGCTAAATTTATACTTGATCCTTTTCATGAATTTATATGACATATGGGCAATTAGATACGTCATTGTTACTCCCACATACCACATTTCGCCAATTTTATACTACCTCAAGAAATTTGTGTCATTGCAACAAAGGATACGTATAAATACCGAATTAGTACAAATGATATGCTGTGTGATAGTATAATTTGTTATTAAGTGATCAATATTCTAAATGAGATTGATTAATTGAAGATTTTGGGACATTATACCAAATGATAAATACTAAAGGAACATATATGTTGTGTGACAATGTACCAATTGATACACAAATGTTATTATGTGATCTTATACTATAAAAAATGTTATTATGTCATCTTATTCTACAAAAAATAATCAATAATAGGCTCAATATGTTGTGTCATTCCAACTCATGGGGGTGATAAAAGCGTACTTCATAATTTTCATAATTTTATACGACATATGGGCAATTAGATACATCATATGTCCATTTAAATACCACATATTGCTAAATTTATACCTGATGTTTTTCATGAATTTATACGACATATGGGCAATTAGATACATCATTTGATCATTTCTATACCACATATTGCTAAATATGTACCTGATACTTTTCATAATTTTATACGATATATGGGCAATTAGATACATCATATGTCCATTTAAATACCACATATTGCTAAATTTATACCTGATGCTTTTCATGAATTTATACGACATATGGGTAATTAGATACATCATTTGGCCATTTCTATACCACATATTGCTAAATATGTACCTGATACTTTTCATAATTTTATACAATATATGGGCAATTAGATACATCATATGTCCATTTAAATACCACATATTGCTAAATTTATACCTGATGCTTTTCATGAATTTATACGACATATGGACAATTAGATACATCATTTGGTCATTTCTATACCACATATTGCTAAATATGTACCTGATACTTTTCATAATTTTATACGACATATCGGCAATTAGATACATCATATGTCCATTTAAATACCACATATTGCTAAATTTATACCTGATGCTTTTCATGAATTTATACGATATACGGGTAATTAGATACGTCATATGGCCATTTAAATACCACATATTTGCAACTAATACGAAGTTAAGATAAATTCATACATCATAATATCCATAATTTGAACTAATAACACTTACATATCTCTAAGCAACATACAACAAAATGTTCAAGGGCACACCCTAAAAACTTACAGCCCATCACCACAACATACCAAAAAAAAAAAAAAAAAGAAAGTATCCAACAACAACCCAAGTGTTTCCTAGACAAATCAACCCATCATCTTTCCTGCAGTCAATATCTTAGCAGTCAAATGAGCCCGGTAGTACGGCATCTTCACATTCATCGATTCACTCCAAAAGGTAGGATCATCCCTAGCAAAATATTCGGCAAAAAGGCAGAAAAAGGCACCGCAACCAAGGCTACCGGCACCTTGCGAGGGACACACTGTACCTTCAACGTTGTCACTCGGGATCTCATACTTAAATGAGTTACCTCAATCCTCTCAAAGCCATCCAGTACTTCTTTGCCTCTTTCAAGGTTGCTGAACAAATTGGTTTCTTGTGATTGTCATCTAAAAAATCGAGGAAATGCCCTCAACGAGGTAGGACAACTATACGTAGGGTATTATTTTCAAATAACCCACAAATAAACAAGTGTATTTCGGTTCAAGGAACCTGAAAAGAAGTCAGGGCATTTCAATTCATTCAACTAAAGGACAATTCCGTGTACAAAATTGGTATAATAAGGTACCTAAAAACTGAAATATCGTATTCAAGCATAATATGGGGAAGAAAAGCTAGGACTTTTAGATTCAAACAACATACACACAAATTTGAGCATTTCGGTTCAATCAACACCCAACTAAAGGAGGACATTCAGATTCCATCAACACCCAACCATTTTCGTGTACAAAAATTACCTAATACCGTATCTAATACGAGATATTTCGTATTGGAGCCAAGCTGGGGAAAAAGGCAAATTTTTTTTTGGGGAAAATACCTTTAGTTTTCGTGGTCGTCGTCCTCCTCCTCGGCGTTTGGAACCCCTGAACGTCGATTTCAGACCTCAGCGGTGGAAACCCTAGTGCGGAAGACTTCGGTCGGTAGCGAAACTCCTTGAACGGCTGAAATCTCTGACCTCCATAACTGAAACGCACTTCTTCGCCACCACCGTCGATTTTTGACTCAAAAATCACTTCTTCACGTTGTCGGATTTTTGCTCAGAATCACCACCCACCGTCGGCCGTTTTCTTTTTTGATTCCACATTAATGAGGTTGATGGGTTTTGGAGGAAAAGTCATAGTTTTCAAAGGGCATGTTGGTAAACTCACCCAAATTAGGGAGTGAAGTAAAATTAGCAAAGTGGATTGGGGAGTTAGTAAGGAGCGAATTTCAAGGGGGGAGTGAACTAAAATTTGGCATGGCATGTGGGGAGTTATTCCATATTTCCCGACGAAAAAATTAAAAAAAAATTAAAAAAAAAAAAAGAATTTTAAGCTATAAAAGTTTCAATATAAAATTTCATACACAAAATTTTGGGGGTAGTTGGAGTATATGGCAGCGGCCAACACACGCTCACACATTTTATATTTTAAAAAAATTATTGTCGATTTCTTAACTATCCTAATAAGGCTCGAATAGGTGATAGAGATGTTCATCTCTTCATGATAATACTTTTCCAAAATATTATTTACAAACATTATTAATCACCATTATATGGTAAAAGATACCAGCGTATCGAGGTGAAAATAAATTCGAAAATAGTTGTGAACCTTATTAATAAGAAAGAAATAAGAAACCATTTGTTTCTAGCCTTTAAGAGCTCCTTTACTTCAGTGGAAAATAGCGGGTTGGTTATGCTTTAGGGGTCTGTCAACCTTTTAATTCTCTATTTAATTATTAGGGCCTAAAACCGGAGCCCCAGATTAACAATGGGAAATGATGGATTATATACCCATTAAAAAAACGGTGGCTAATAAGCTAGTTGAATTGGATAAAACGAATTGTCAATTTTGTCCTTGCTTTTCAAAGAAAAATTACATACTTGCCAATACAGGACAAAATTGTTCAGTTCCCAATGCGGGGACAAAATTATAAATGTATTCCTTTAATCTTGTTTAAAAACCAACAATGTAAAGAGTTCAATAATTTAGTGTATTTAAGAGTAATGTTTTCCAATCAAAGTAAAGAGGGCACAAGTTTATATAACCAAGAAAAAAATCATAAACAACCTATTGGCAATGATTATCCAACTACAAAAGTAAAAAAGCTCTAATGCGTGGAAAAAGAGTGCTAGTAAGCTAACAAGAATGAGTCATTCGATTGAGGATTATCTTTTAGCTTGGGATAGCCTGCACTTCGGTGTGGGGTACGAGAATGATGATTAGCTTGTTGACCCCTGCATGGGTCTACAGTTTCGTTTTATACCAAAACATAATTATATGTAATAAAAAATCATATGATAAAAATAAATTATTCAGCCATCACAGACAGGTAGGTTACAAAATTCAATTTCAAACAAAAAGAAGCTGTTTCCAATTGCTCCTTTGCTAAGTGACCATTTCAACTACTCAGCACCAAGAAATGAGAAAAATGTGTATGAAAGTGAAAGTTATCTTCTCTAGAGCGAATATTGATCCACATAACACTTTAATCCACGAAAGCCCACAATCAACTATTTCTACACAGCAAATTATGAGAGGTATTTTTCTTACAAAATTGACTTTGTATTGGGCAAACTATTCCTCAGTAGGGGTGGTGGTTTCTGAGCTTCCTTCTTCAGTGGGTTCGGCAACCTTTTCTTGATCTTCTGATTGGTCCTCTGTTTCGGGTTTGGCTGGTCCGGGCCCGGCTGATACCTTCACCATTGATGGCCGCAAGAGCCTATCGCCGATTTGGAAGCCTTTCCTGTATTCCTCTATAATGACACCATCTTCGAATTCTGTTGAATCTTCGCGCATTATAGCTTCGTGCAGCTTTTGGGCAAGAGAGAACAACATTAGTGTCAGAAACTATGTTTTAGTCATATATGTATATTGTCTATTGGAAACAATAGTAATGAGAGACGGAAACGAGCCTGAGCATAATAACAGGGAAAGTAGACGATAAGAATTTGTTCCCCATCAACAAGAATAGGGACACTATGTTTGGTTCTGGGATTTTGCAATGTAAGGAAACTAAGGAAGAAAAAGAATAGCAAAGTTAAACAAAAATCTCCTATATAAAGGGGACATGGTAAAACTGGAGAAATAAAAATGATTAATTCGAGTGAATTGACTGATGGATTAGAATAAAAGGAGTGAAGTGTGAGCTTTTCCTCGTTTTCTCTCCCTTTTTTCTTTTCTTTTCCATCCTATTTTCTTGTTCAACCAGACAGCAACTGTACTTTTCACACTAAGATCCTAGAACCAAACATAGTGTACACAGAGAAGAGAGAAACAGAGGAATCTTTTTAAGATGCCATACATCTCTGGTCAATAAACTCACCGAGTCGGCTCGAAATCAATCGAGAATTAATTTTGAGTTAAAAGCGTGTCCAGGTCTTCATAAAACCTGAACAAACTTTATACAGCTTTTCAATGAATTCATCTATTACTCGACTGAATTCTGAGCCAACTCGGAAGTTTACCTGCATTCAGCCAATGACCAGAGAATAATGAGGCTATTGAAATGACTCTTAAGGCTAAAAGGAAAACATAGATTTCATTTGAAAACACAAAAAAGAAAGAAAACCCGATTTATACAAGTGATTGCTTTGGAAAGAAATGCTCTAAGAATATGGATTTCCTAAAAAGGAAACCTATAGACAAAAATAGTAGGAACTTACCATGGGATCAAATGGCTTCCCAACCGTCTCCACTGGAACAACACCAAGAGACCCTAGAATCTCCACAAACTGCTTGTATATGTTCTGATAACTGTTGCTAATTTTTTCCTCTGCTTCAGTTTCAATTTTTATCTGGGCTTTAGCACGCTCAAAATTATCCAAAACAGGCAACAAGGTCTCCACAAGTTCTCCTTGTGCATTGGTGACAAGTGAAAGCCGTTCTCTCTCTGTTCTCTTACGGAAATTGTCAAAGTCAGCACTGATTCTGAGAACCCGTTCCCTCTCTGATGATAAGTCTTCAGACAAAGAGGCCACCTTCTTCTCGAGATTAATTTTCTCATCTTCAATGCTCTTGAGAAATGATTCCACCTCAGTGACCTTTGACTCATCATTATTTGCTAAAGCCTCTTTATATAAATTTAGAGAAGCTATAACTGCAGAACTAGGTTCCTCTGCAGCTGTACCTTCATTCTCATTAGAAGCATCAGCATCAACGGCATCATCTGCACTCTCCTGTTCGTCGAAATAAAATTGTAAATCAGAAAGTAAATTTGATTCTTTCTCCAGCAACTGACACATCTGATCAAATTCTATTCCTTATTTCTCAACTAAGAAAGTTTTGTGGACAATGGTTCACAACACCAAGATACTAGTCACATAAATCTGCAGCAGTCTTGCTAAAGAAAAGTGAAATCACTAAAATTAGAAGAAACAACAGGCTTACTCAGAGTTACAGATAGCAAAGAAAACGGATACCAAAGTAAAGTACAACACACACACTTAACAAATCATGTTATCATTGGAGAATCAATATCCATAGTTCCAAGAATTACCAGAAATGTTTTGCCATCACCAAGATTTTCAAAAACTTATCTAAACTGCATGAGAGAGCTTGTAACAACGTCATATTCAGGGCAATTGTCACATGGAAAGCAACTTCATGCAGACACAATACCACATTGCTTTTCAGCAAAACCAATCTAGATTGAAAATTCAGCTGATTTCGTAAAGAAACATCATCGAGAATCATCAAAGCAGAACCCACAAAAAAACATTTTTTGTGGTACGAAAGGGAAAAAGTGATATAGCAAAATTTTCTAGTATTAGGACATGGATGTATCAACTATGACACTCTCTTCACCATGAGAAACCAATATAAGCAAAAACAGCCAATGTTAATCCAAGTAAAGAATCACATTCATATCGCAAACAAGTCCATTCTTGTATGGTTTTATCAAGTTTATCAAAAAATGAGGGAAAACAACAAATTCCAAAGAACCCTCAATTCAATTTCCAAAACTTCACCATAATCTATAGAATTCTCAGCGACGCAGCTGCCCCAAAAAAGTAAACAACAAAAACAAAAAATGCAATAACAACATATATAATAATCTACAACAATTGCCTGCCGCCTCAAACATTCGCCCAAAAAATCAACAAAGAAACAAGCTTGGCCTTCAAAATGCAGCTTATCCACACAGCAGAGTAAATCTAATCCCGAATTACCACCAAAAAAAGGAGCAATCCTCATTAAAAAAAAAACAATAACAGCGCACATTGAAAAAACCACCTCAATTTCCTGCTCCGCTTCGGATCCTTCTTTCTCCTGTGTCTCCGTTTGAGCTTCCGCCGGTTCACCAGTAGCAGCAAATGCCAAGAATTTCTGAAGCGAGCGGGTAGGTAATTTGACAATATTCCTCTTACAACTTGCGTGGTGAATAATCCGACACCTTATCACCGGAACTCTATTGGAACTAAAGGAAATACGGGGGAAACCGAGGGACTTGAGGGAGGAACCACCACCGGCGGCGGTGCTGCAAATATACGGCGCAGATGTACTGAAGGAAGGCGGCGTCTTTAGAGCAGTGGTGGCCATTGGAGAGGGAAAAAGATAGAGAGAGAGAGAGAAGATAAACGGTTTGGTAGCAGAAGAGAAGAGAAGCAAAGAGGATTGGGATTCGAGGGTTTAGTGTTGCTCACCGCATAGGTCCTACCTCCCCTTATGTTATTATACCAACTCTTACTTTAGTTTTTTTTTTTTATCGTTACTATTTTCCCTATTTTCCCCGACCAATTAAGTAAAAGATTAATCTTCGAAGGTAATTGAAGAAGGTGCTGATTGTGGGGACTAGAATTAGGTTAAATTGTGAATAAATTACATTTTAATATCTTATGGTTAGATAATATGATATATAAATATATACACGATGATATGGATACAATACAATAGAAATATGATCACATAAAAAAAATTTCTTAAATTTCTCATGTGAGGTGCCTCAAACACTCATATTCGATTGAATACGATAAAATAATATTTTTAAAAATATTTGTACATCATATCTTAAGTATATTGACCATGAATTACTCTTGATTTGAAACTTTTTTACTTTTACATTATATTTTGCTAATAGATTATAGATGACTCATCTCATCGGGTAGGATTCAAATGTTTTGTTCGGTAAATTATGATATGTAATGTCGACAATTGAGGGGTATCAAAATAATTATTAACATATAGTTATCAGCACTATTAGAATTTTTTGAACTGATTCTTGTAAAATTACTTATATAGTGGGAATTTTTTAAAATGACTCTTATTGAATAATTAAAATCGTCAAATTTTATCAAAAATTACATAAAATCACTATGATGATAAAAAAAAACTAATGATGTTAGTGATAAGATGACTTTGGATAATGTACGTTTAGATCTTTAATCAAAATTGTCTTGTAGCTTAAGGTGGTGTTTATAGTTCAACGATAAATTATAAAGAATGATAATGTAATTATTAAAATTACTAAATTACGATGAATTAATGTAAGTATAGGGGGTTTGGATGCAATTCACATTCCTAAGTGACTTTTTAAGAGGAAGAAAAATATTGAAACATCAAAGAAAACTCTCATTGACATTTGCAGGAAAGATAGAGAAGTTATAATGCAATGACGTTTTAAACAATATTATTTTATTGTATCGAATATTTGTATTTGATATTTTTTACGTGAAAATTTTAAAAATAATTCGTGTTGCCGTATCTTTACCCGTATATCGTAGATGAGAAGGGTCAACCTTTTTGGATTTTTATAATTATTGCAATGATATACATTATGAATAATTTCTTTCAAAAATGTATTTTATCATATTCAAAATTGTGGCCCCAAACCTGGAAATAGTATGAAGCATCTAGAATGTACTTAAAAGGGAAAATTGAAGGGCACTATCACAAGACTTCATGTAATTTTAGATGGGCGCCCTTTTTGTACCAAAAACAAAAAAGGAAGTCACTAGACTATTTACTATTAGACTACATGTAATTTTAGATGGGCTTACAGCAGCCTAATAAGTGGACTAAATCACTCATATACCTCATATGTTTATTTCCCTTAAAGCCCAACTTTAATTTATTTATTTTTTTCCATCACATATTACATTACACGTGTTTTAATAAATTATTTATTTATTAATCTCATTTTTGTCTCGCCTCACTTTTATTATCTTTTTATATTCTTTAATTTATATTTTAATTATATTTTATTAATATAAATATTAAATTTGTATTAAAATGAATAGTTTAATATAATATATTAAATAATAATTTTTTTTCCGCACAAGCATGAAGATGCGAAATTACTAATTTTCTTTTAAGCAATAGAAACAAGCAAAAACTAATTTCATTGGTCTCTTTAAACCCCGAGGAGGTTGTCAGGCTGGCATCCGTGAGTTATTTTCCCACTCTTTTGATACTTTTGATTTTTGCACTCATATAACATGCGAATAAACCTCTAATAATAAGACTGAGTGGATGATTGTTTCTTGTCTTTTCTGTTAGTTTAAAATTTATTTCAAATTGAATAGTTGCGTCAAGAGTATTTCTCTCTTTATAAAGAATGCTCCACCTTCTTTCTAGAATCACACACCAACGATTCTATCTCGGATTATTGTTCTTTCATACTCCTGCTATCTGATCTTAATTTGAATCTCTGTTGTTTTATGGTTTCTTTGCTATTGTGATTGTGATTTCCTTTATTTTTTCTTGATTCGTAGTGGAAGACAAGATTCAATGGCTCTTGTCTCTTTTGTAAGTTTAAAATTTATTTGAAAGTGATGGATGATCGTTCATGTTGTTACTGTTGATAAGTTTTAATTCCACATTCAAATTACATTCCATTTTAATTATTCGGAATCGTCTATCCTAAACAAATTTTCAGCCATTCCCCGAATCCGATCAACTTCACCGTAGTGATCGAAACATTACCTACCCTGTTAGCAAATCCCATCAGCCAATTGCCATTCGTATCTCTTATGACAACCTCCTGCTATAGTTGATTTTCGATTTTTGTAAACACTGTCGAATAATATATCTGTATAATTTTTTCTTTTTTATTATTCGCATCAAGTAAATGAATACTTTTTTTTACAAGTGTGTTCATCTAATATTGTTGATAATAAAATTATGTCATATATGAATTCGATCAATAGAATATATAAGATGCAGTGAGGCCGATACACTCGTTAGGATGGGACATAATTATGTCATATATGAATTCTCATGAACTTAAAGAGGAATTGGAAGAGCCTCTGGGAGAACTAGAGATGATAATTGGAGCCGAGAGAAACACTGAGTTTGTTATCTGACAAAATAAATAAACAAGTAAATACAATACATAAGCTGTAATTTTTTTTTTTTAAAGGATAAGATACAATATTTTTCAATCTATCGCGAATTCAATTGATTAAATCGTAAATCCTCTTTACATTACAATATTAATTTTTTATTATATAATACCTCTAAAAAATAATAAAAAACTATGATGTCGATAATTTTAATTTAGAAATGTTTTACTATACTCTAATTTATCCCCTAAAATAAATTTCAATAAAAATAAATTATTGCAAAAGGTTGTGATTATGACAATTCGGCCATTTTTAAGATAAATTGACCGAAATAAGGGTTTTAGGTGTTGAAAGCATTAAGTGAAAAATATAATGATCCAAATAAGTGGTTTGATCCTGCTTGATTTATGAAAATGAGTTATAGAAAATATATATATATATATATATATATATATATATATATATATATATATAGTCAATGAATATATATATATTAGGTGTGTTCATTGCCAATTAGTCCTGCCTATTTTTGGGTTCCAAAAAGTATATTTCAGAATATAGGGTCATGAAAGTAATATCTCAAACCTCCAAGAACCAGGCCCGTAATTAACAATAAATTGTAACGAGAATGAGAGGGAAAATACACTACTTCCAGGACAATTCCCCTCGTTCCAGGCCAACACACAAACCCTGAAACGAATAGTACAACTATATTGGAGCGCGGACACGAGAATCTCTCCTGGCATTAGCGTTTTCCAACGGCAAGTATAGAATCAAATCATCGTCATCATTAGTAAAATAGAAACACCAGAAAGGAAGAGAAGAGAGAGAGAGGGAGAGGGAGAGGGAGAGAGCTAATTCAAAGTTCCTCTCAAATTCCCATTCGAAAACAGAGAAACCCTGAATCTCAATCCCCTCTAGCTGTGTTCCTTCAAATTTCGAGGCTCTTTGGCTCGAATTTCAGCAAAGGGCCTTGAAATTTTTGGTTTTATATTGAAGAATTTTCCCCCAAATATATTTGGTGTTTCGAATTCTCGTTTCGGGGTTGCGGATTGAGTTCTCGTGGAAATGAGTAGCAGGAGACAAGAAGAGAGAAACGAGAAGATTATTAGGGGGCTTATGAAACTCCCTCCCAATCGCCGATGCATTAACTGCAACAGCGTGGTAATTTTGCTTTTCCTTTGCAATTTCTGGGAATTTTGTGTTTTTCTTCGCAATTCAATGAATTTTCTCCGTTTCGGCTGGCCTTGTTGATGAACGAACGTGTGTAGGACCTTTTGGAAACCAACATTGTCTGTTCTCTGTAGGAATTATTCGTATCGTCTTCGGAAATCATTGAGAATCGTCGGTTCATGTTTTGGATTCATGTTTTATGCATTATATTCGTATTAAACTTATTATGAATTTGAATGTTGTAGCATTTGATTTTTGTGTATGAATTTCTCTTTTCTGTTTGCAGGGTCCTCAATATGTGTGCACAAACTTTTGGACGTTTGTTTGTATTGCATGCAGTGGAATACAGTAAGTATTCATCTTCTTTGACGTGTTTTGAGAAGCTTTCTTTTCCAAAATGATAAAAAAAATTAAGCAATGGTTGATGAGGTTTTGGCTTCATTTCTGTGGTTGGTGATCATATGCAGCCTCTCTACAATGTTTTCTATGCCAGCAATGTGTTCAGGTCTAATCTTGTTCGATCTGTGTTGCAGTCGTGAATTTACACATCGTGTTAAGTCGGTTTCCATGGCTAAGTTTAGTTCTGAAGAAGTGGATGCTCTTCAAAAAGGAGGGAATCAGGTAATAGTCCGTTCCTCATCTTTCTGTGCTCAAGCTGTGATCTTCCATGATTTCTCATGAAACTTTCTCTCGCAGCGTGCCCGGGAGTTATATTTAAAGGCCTGGCCTCAGAAGATCAGACTTCCAGATAATAGGTTGGAATTATAGCGTATGTTAGATGAGAGAACTTGTTGTTTAAAGCTTAAAAATTACTCATGTGGTTGCCTTGCAGCAATACTGATAAAGTTCGTGATTTCATAAAGAAGGTGTATGTAGACAAAAAGTTTTCTGGAGAAGAGCCATCTGATATGGCTTCAAGAGAATCAGAGGTTACGTTTCTAAACCAGAATATTTATGATTTAGGGACAAAGATGTTGTGGGAGTTACTTAATTTAGTCATGAATATTCAACGTCAATATAGTCCATAGACTAACATGTTCATGGACTGATTTTCTCAGAGCTTTACAAGCCATGAAAATGAGACGAGGCGAGCAAGTTCATATCATTCTTACTCCCAAAGTCCGCCATATGATTTTCAATATGAGGAACGACGATACGGAAAGCATGCAATTGCACTCACTAGAAAGGGTTCAGATCGAGGCCTTTATGAGGGAAAGCTTGCTAGCTTCTTGAGTCCCACTCGTTCAAGTCATAATGCAAATGAAGACAGTTTAGAGAGTGAAAGATCTTACCCGAGACACTCAGATTATTCTGTGTCACCTAGCTCTCAGAGAGGTAACGGAAGCCCCCTCAGCGAAACTTCAAGAGAGATCTCTTGTAAAGTTCCAAAACCTCATACAGTTGTGCATAATTTGGGTGCAAATAGAAGAAGTAATGGAGGCAGAGCATCACATCCACAGGTCATATTTCTCTATCTCATTTGTGTATTTGATAATAAACAGAGGCCCCTTCTGGACCTTGGTGCTTTGCCAAAGTACCAACTCTTGAGTTTTGTTGTTGGAAAATCAAAGTTATGTATCCTAAGGAAAGTTCACGACGTTAATATGGTATCTTGACCAGTAATTTTGTTGTGGGTGGGTGGGGGGGGGGCATGTGTGTTTATTACAAAAGTGAGTACGAGATCACTTGCTTATCCTTCCTTTACCATAAGTGACATTGGTATCGATGGGACTGTGTGCTTTATGATTCTTGCTTGTTTCTAGTGAAGATGTCCATTAAAGGACATAAACAGGTGGAGACTGTATCTAGAAAAAATTATAAGTTAAAGATAGAGATCTAAGTTCTTTACTTTTTCATCTTGTTTGCTATTGGAACTTTTCCAGTAATTGCTTAGGCTTTTACATATAATCGTTACATGCAACTGGTTTCCTTTGTTCTTTCTTCAATAAAAGTGAGATCCTTGATGGAGAAAGGGTATTTCGTTTGATATACTTAGAATAGACTTATATCTTGGCTTCACTTAACTAGATCGGACATGTTCTGCACTGACTCTACTATATTCTTGTATGCAGAGAACTGCATCATTAGGAAGCTTTGTAAGCTCTAAACCTGATAAATCTTCCGAGAGATCCCTTGACAAATCTTCCTCTTTCCCTTCTCTGCCACAATCTTCAGGGCCCACAACCTTTGGTGGCTTGGACCTCTTCGACATACCTTTGGCTCCACAAAATGTCACTTCTGCACCTTTAACTGGTACTAATACTGAAGTGACACCACCTTTGGCGCAATCTGCTAACTTAAACCCCCAATCTCCTGTTTCTTCAGTTCCAACATTCACCGACCAACAACCATCACAAACCCTTCAGCCTTCACAGTTAGACTTGATTACAGCTCAGTCTCAGCAACATTCAGCTGCATCTGCCAATGGAAAGGCTTTTGATGTTTTAATGCCGAACACTGGAGCGTGGACCACATTTGATACGCCTCAGAACATGGTGCATATGGGAACTGAAAATTTCACCCCTTCCCCGGTGCAGTCTTCCGACGCAAAGATTTTTGAGAAGTTTAATCCATTCTTGATGGATCACAATGCATCCTACCAAAATTCACATGCTTTTGGGCATGAAAGTCGATCACTAAATGTTTTAGCCAGCATACATAACCCTCATGTAAGTACTACTATGTTATTTGACTTAGTAAAAGTGATAAGAGAAATTAATATATTTTTGCTAAAATTTTTGTGTTGTATTATTAAGATATCATCAAGTCAAACACAAGAATCATTTCATTTTCTTCTGAACATTTTATAAACGTAGTTATGTAATAAGAATATGTCTCAGTCAAAGAAACGAACATGCTTCTCAGCATGCTGCTTCGAGTGTTGATAAATCTCATGGTTATGATGGATATCAGGTTGCTACATCCTCGTAAATCTGTTGGAAATGTTTTTCCTCTTGGTTTTATTTGCTGGCTTTCTTTTCTGCAGGCTTTCAATGATGGCAATGTAAAGATGTTGGATAGGAGTGAACCTCCATCGTCTACCTTATCATTGAATTCCAGTATGGTGCCAAATGGTTTCCCCATGGTCTCTGCAGTTGTACTTTTTCCTTCTTTTCTTTCTCGAACCTAATCAGCTCATGGAACTCTGGTTAACCTACTCGGTTTTGATGGTTAGTTTCTTTGTGTTGTAGGCGGCCATGCATTCATTTTCAACTAATTATGAGCCTACCAATCCATTTGATCAGCCCTGTCATTCTGAGATGGAATCCAGCACGATGGTATGCCTTGTTTTATTTCTGTTGGGTAGACATTGTATAGAACTTGATTTCAACTTGGATTACCTTCCCTGGACAACTGGGATGTGTTTGTGCACTAGCCCTTTTTGTATGTTGTAGCATGGCTCTCTGAGGCACATTACAAATTCTGCAATTATCAATCAGTTTAATATATTCTTTGATTTGGAGTCGAATGTTACTGTTCTCCATGCAAACTTAATCTCAATCTGCTATTTGGTGACTCATAGTATAATAAACCGCTTCCATTTATTTTGGGCACTTTCGTTAAATTCTAACTGCATAACACTTTATGTTTAGTCTCAATTCTGGGACATGAGCTCATCGCAAGCTGCTTTGCCAAATGCTCAGGCACCAGCAACCAATGTTGGTGGCACAAATCAATCATGGTTTCCTCCCAATTCAGTTCCATCATATGATCCTACTATAGGTACCTTCGTCCGGTTCAACTATCCTTTTGCTAGAATTCCTCCTTATCCTATTATCCATCACTACAATCTATACTTTTATGTGCAGGCTCATTGGGATATGTAGCAGGGCAAGCAGCAACTACACAAATACCGTAAGTTTACTTTTACAACATCATCCCCCTTCGAATTCGATAAAATCTGTTTTAGTCACATCATGGAATTGGTGAAAAAAATCAATTCAAATTCAGCCAAAAAATTCGCAGTTCATATTAAAAGGGGGGTTGCTGCTGTTCTTGCAGGAACATCCATGCTCAAGGCCCTGTTGCATCTCTTGGAGGAAACCCTTTTGCATAGCACATTTCATTTCCCTTTTATAGTAAATATTATTAGGCTAATTTTCATCTTTATTGATTGAAAAAAGATGCCATTCTTTTGTGTCCCAGATTCTCTTGACACTGTGTATCTGTATTATTTGAGAACAAGGAACTGTCTGTGCTGGTTGTGATAGACAGCAACTAAGGTTACAGTAATGTAAGATTGTTATGACTTATGAGGTGATCTTTGTATGTAATTTCCTCATATTTTGTAAATCTTTTATGTATATAAGTTCCATGAGCCAATTTATATTTGAAATGGTGACATGGGATTTTGATCTTTTATTCTAGTTCCCAGATATATAAGGTAGTAAGTTATGATGCACTGATACTTCTAAAAATATAATTTTGTAGTGTCATGTTGGACATCCGTATTTAACACTTTTTATGTGGTAAATTCAAGAACAAATTTGTATCGCCGTATTTGTCTCGTGTCGTGTCCATATCCGTATATCATAAGTAATAAGGTTACACCCCGAAAGCTTCTTGCATATATTCTATTTTGGAAAATTCTTAATCAAACCTTACAAATAAGTCCAAAAGTCATTTTTAAGAGGAAAATCAAGACTTCGTGGTTTGTAAGTATATTGTTAATGTAAATAAAATGCGACGCAAATGTAGCTTTTCGAAATGAAATAGAGCCCAAAGCCAAGTCTATGAATTATTCAACAAATCATACAAAGATAATTTTTTCTAAAAAAAATCGGGTATTTTTTGTGGTGATAGTTTCAGGATTTCAGTTTTACAGGGTTAGCGGATCATTTGTGGATAGTTTAGAGGGTTACAAATAATCGAACAGTTTCTAACCTCCGTTATAATTAATTTTAAACTCGACATTCATATAAACTGTGATTATATACTGTGAAGGACAATGGTCATATTCACCTAAATTTTATTTCTTAATAACATCCATGTATTTTTAATTTTTTAATTTTAAATTTTTTGACCTCATATAAAATTAAGAAAAATATATATAATTGATCATCGAAATATTTTGACCGCTCAACAATTCTAGAGTCGCTCTGGGTGTAGCTCTACCGCCACTAATCTTGCTTGTACAAATAATACGAGAATACCATTAAAATAAAGGGAAGTACATTTTTAGCTAAATTCATTTCACACTGTTGTAATATTAGTGATTAGTCTCACTAATTTTGAAAATGTAGAAATGGTCACATATTTTAAGAAAATATTACAATAACGGTCCCACTGTTAACTAGGTAACATAAAAGGCACGTGGGGATCATGTGAACCGTTATATCATATGTAGTTTGAATGATGTTATGTCATGTTGTCTTAATAATACGGTGTTAGTTATATTGTTATTATTATATTTTTTTTGTACTCGTTAGTTATATTACTATTAACATGTTGTTGATTTTGAATCATAAAAAAATTAAAGTAAAATGAGCAAATTAGGGTATATGTTTGTTTTTTTTAAAGTATGAGACTACAAAAATACAGTAGAACTCGTATTGCAATGTTGCAAAACAAACGAGATTAAAAATGCAATTCTCCAAAAAAAAAAGAAAAAAAGAAACTTTGACTCATGAACTTTACTTTTAGCCCCTCTAATTTTCTTTATTTTCCTTTCACCCCTCATCTATTTGAATATCATGCCAGTCTGATCTTTCTATAAAAGCAAGAACATATCAAAAACACAAATAAAGCAAAAATGTATATTACCAGGAAATAGCAAAACCTGCAATTCCCAATTTACCCTTCACCACTACTTCTTCCCCATTTTCACCTTAAAAAATCTCCAAAAACCCCTCAAAGACTCTTCCACTCCGGCAAAATTCTCCGATCCCACCACCACCGCCTCCGCCGGATCGCAGGAATGGATTCCGGCAGCATCCTGGAGAGCGTCGGTCACGAAATCATAGTCGTAATGGCGCCCGTCTCCATCTGCATGCTTCTTGTCGTTCTCCTTGTCTACACCGTCTACAACCCCTCCGGCGCCGCCACCATCCCCGCCATCCGCACCGCCGCGAACCTAGTCTACCTCGAGTCCCCCACCGATTCCACGGCGGAGAAGCTCGAGGGCGCCGTTTTAAACGCCGTCGTTTTCGTCGTCATCATCACAATCGTTACTTTCCTCCTCGTCCTCCTCTACTACTACCGCTTCACCAATTTCCTCCTCTACTACACCCGGTTTTCGGTTTTCACGATCTTGGGTTTGATGGGGAGCTCGATATGTATCTCCGTCATTCAGAGATTCAACATTCCGATTGACGCCGTTACGTTCTACGTGTTGCTGTTTAATTTCACTATTTTGGGCACGATTTCGGTGTTCTCGAATGGGTTCCCGATAATTGTGAAACAGAGTACGATGGTGGTATTGGGGATTATAGTGGCGGCATGGTTTTCGAGATTGCCGGAATGGACTACCTGGGTTGTGTTGGTGGCGCTGGCATTGTATGATTTGGCAGCGGTTTTAGCTCCTGGCGGGCCGTTGAAGTTGCTTGTGGAGTTGGCGTCGAGTAGGGAGGAAGAATTGCCTGCGTTGGTCTACGAGTCGAGGCCGAATGTGGGGAGGAATTCTAGGGTTAGGGAATCGAGTTTGGGGTTCTTGGTAGCAGCAGGGATTGGAATGAGTGGTGATAGTGGTAATGTTAATGGTGATGGTGATGTGGAGTTGCAAGAATTGTTGAGGAATGGTAATAATGATGGTGGTGTTGAGGTTCAAGAAAGGGGTCATATGGTGATTCCGGTTAGGGAAAATGGGAATGAGATTGAGGAGGTGAGGGAAGATTCAGGGGAGATTGCCCCTTTGATGGGAGATGGTGATTTCACGGAAACGGCTAGTGATTCGAGTCCTCTGGTCAATACTAGTGATGGAAACAGGTTGTCCCCGAGAAGCGAGGTGGAAGAAGTGAAGGAAAAGGGGATAAAGCTCGGTATGGGGGATTTTATTTTCTATAGTGTGCTTGTTGGAAGAGCTGCAATGTATGATTTGATGACCGTTTATGCTTGTTATCTTGCAATCATATCTGGACTCGGTTGTACTCTGATATTGTTGGCCGTGTTTCGTCATGCATTGCCAGCCCTTCCCATTTCAATTGCTCTAGGCGTTGTGTTCTATTTCTTGACAAGACTATTGATGGAGCCGTTTGTTGTTGGGGCTTCGACTAATTTAATGATGTTCTGAAGTAGCCCGGGGGAAATGGTGATTCTGTGTATTAAGAGAGTTGGTAACTTGATGTGCGTTGGATTGAATTTCTCCGATGCAGCTTCCTCCCTGTTTCGTGCAGGAGTGACTTTTGGGAATTATCTGCATTTGCAGGTCTGATTCTGTTAACTTCTTGTCTGATGGTGTATATCTGAAGATTTACTTTGTGATTTGGATGTAATTGAATTCTAGAAATGTGGAGTACAACCTTTTTATCCCGAGTTTGATTGCACTTCTCTGGTTTTTACCTTATATTATGCATTGTTTGGATCAGATATGAACCTGAGGGTGAATCTTCTCTACAGAAAGAGTTAACCTTGAGCTTAATTTCTTTAGTTTAGTATAATTCTATTTGAAGCCCTTGTATCCTCAAAAGGGGAGTGTCTTCTTGAATCTTGTTTGTACTAACCTGCGACGAAAGGGGAGTGTCTTTTGTTTCTCGAATCTAGTTTTGAATAATCTTGGTGCAAGCAAGGACGAAACCTTATAAAGTCGTTTATGTTTAAATTCTTGTAGACAAGTGATCCGATTCATACAAACAGCATAGATGCCAATGTTGGTACATTTTGCATCCTTCTTACACTCTAACCCAAGATATCTAAAAGGTAAAACTTCTCATAAAAGGGGTTATGTTCGCCTGCACAAATGTAAACGCTTAAAGAGATTATGTTTTCCCAAATTGAAATGCACAAATATTACAAAGCAATGATGTCTTCTACTGGACTTCGTTTCCCACGGTCTGATTTTCCTGTGATTTATCTTCCACTTTTTTGCTTCCGTCGCCTCCATTTTCAGCTTCGTTGGACTCCGGGTTCGTCTTTGACACTAATTGGCCCACCTTAACATACTTCTCCATGAACTTATATTCCCAATCTTGCAGAACCTCCAGCTCGGAATCATTCAAACCTTCAATATTCCTCGTAAGATCTTTAGGATCAAACGACATCAGAGCCAGAGCTCTGCTCGCATCCCTTCCAGCAAATAGCGCATACGGCCCCCCTGGCCCGTAGAACATCCTGCCAAACATCAACTAAGTACTGTCATGCACTATTACCAAGAACCATGGAAGTATATGATGCCACCATTCAGAAAAACATGAAATTAGAATTCGGGAATTTGATGTCCCCGTTAAGAAGAGTTAAGAACTTGAAATTTCTAACCGAAAGAAAGATAGATGCAAACATAGTAGTGCCCAGAAGAATCTAATCTTCAAACTGATAAGATATATGAAGAACTCATCTACGGTTAAAGGCATTCTCATCCTATGTTCCCATAAGAAAAAGACCATATGGGAAATAGGTTTTTTGAAATTTGAACAACTATGTTCGTTAATCCTAGTATCCCCTCATCTCCAGTGACAGACCATCAATCATACCACCATTAGCATAGAAGATTGAGAAATTTTTGTTCTTGTAAAATGAAATTGGGATTTGTTGTGAATTAACATCACACGACCAAAACCAGTGGAGTGTAATCTCGTCAACTCCCAGAAGTGCAAAAATAGAAAGGGATACAAAAACATCATCATCAGAAACACAAAAACAGTAAATTAAAACGGCGATTACTCCTCCGTCAACAGAAAATCAGCATTCAGCACATAGAATTCCCAGCAACTCGAATTCATCCCCCAAATTCACTAATTCAGCAATAATCAGAAACAACAATCCACAAACGGATTCAATTACCTGGAACGGGAGACGTCATAGATCTGTCCTTTGATTGCCATGAGCAAGGGCTTGTTAGGATCAGAGCCATCATAAGCTCTCAACTCCTCCTCCGTCACGCTGTCCCCCAGCTGCACCGGCTCGCGGATGGCGAACTCATTGGCTCTTTTGACGGCGGCGTAATCATCTGCGGCGACGAAAAAGCCGCAGACCACCTTGTAGGTGACGTACATCAGCGCCAGAATAGTGAAAAACGCCGCCGGCGACAGGCCGGTGTAGGTGTTGATCGATTCCGTTACCGCATCCCAGAGCGCCATGGATGACGATCTCTTCCTCGGCTATGGTTGGTTGGTGAAGCGAGAACAAAACGGAAATTCTTGGTTTGGGGTTGGTAAGAGGTTTTACAGTGAGGATTGGGGAAATTCCAATACAAGAGACTACATATTATAATGGATGCCTTATGCCTCCATCGTTGGGAGGAAATTTGTTTATAAGTGTCTTTCAAGTTTCCATTTAACTAAATAGCCCTCAATTTTATTTTGTATTTTTTTTAATGTAATAAATATGAAGTCAATTATTTAATTATATAATGGGATTTTTTTGAAAATTTTTATTTTATGAAGGACTAAATTGAAAATATATTTTTATAAAAAAAAAAAAAAATTTGAAAATAAAGGAAAAAGAATCGGAAATAAAGGGGGAAAGAAGATAATGCACCCAAGGTGTTTGTGGAAATGTTTGAATGGAATCAAGTGATACTCCTGTAAAAAGCGATTGCAAATTAAAAAAAGCGATCGCTTTTTTAAGGGTATAAAATTTAACTTTAAAAAAAGCGATCGCTTTTTAAGCTGTCCAAAAGATTCCGATGGAAAAAGCGATTGCAAAGAAAAAAAGCAATCGCTTTTTTTCGATGTGATGAAAAACAACTCCAAAAAAAGTGATCGCTTATTTCTTTTGAAATCGATTTTTTCAGTTGTCCAAAAGAATCCGATGGAAAAAGCGATTGCAAAGAAAAAAGCGATCGCTTTTTTTTCGAGGTGATGAAAAACAACTCCAAAAAAAGTGATCGCTTATTTCATTTGAAATCGCTTTTTTAAGCTATCCAAAAGATTCCGATGAAAAAAGCGATTGCAAAGAAAAAAAGCGATCGCTTTTTTTCGAGGTGATACAACTCCAAAAAAAGCGATCGCTTATTTCATTTGAAATCGTTTTTTAAGCTGTCCAAAAGATTATGATGGAAAAAGCGATTGCAAAGAAAAAAAAGCGATCGCTTTTTTTCGAGGTGATGAAAAACAACTCCAAAAAAAGCGATCGCTTATTTCATTTGAAATCGCTTTTTAAGCTGTCCAAAAGATTATGATGGAAAAAGCGATTGCAAAGAAAAAAAGCGATCGCTTTTTTTCGAGGTGATGAAAAACAAATCCAAAAAAAGCGATCGCTAATTTCATTTGAAAACGGTTTTTTAAGCTATCCAAAGGATTCCGATGGAAAAAGCGATTGCAAAGAAAAAAGCGATTGCAAAGAAAAAAGCGATCGCTTTTTTTCGAGGTGATGAAAAACAACTCTAAAAAAAAGTGATCGCTTATTTCATTTGAAATCGCTTTTTTAGTTGTCCAAAAGAATCCCTTGGAAAAAGCGATTGCAAAGAAAAAAAGCGATCGCTTTTTTTCGAGGTGATGAAAAACAACTCCAAAAAAAACGACTGCTTATTTCATTTGAAATCGCTTTTTTAAGTTGTCCAAAAGAATCCGATGGAAAAAGCGATTGCAAAAAAAAAGCCATCGCTTTTTTTCGAGGTGATGAAAAACAACTCCAAAAAAAAGCGATCGCTTATTTCATTTAAAATCGCTTTTTTAAGCTGTCCAAAAGATTCCGATGGAAAAAGCGATTGCAAAGAAAAAAAGCAATCGCTTTTTTTCGAGGTGATGAAAAACAACTCCAAAAAAAGCGATCGCTTATTTTATTTGAAATCGCTTTTTTTAAGCTGTCCAAAAGATTCCGATGGAAAAAGCGATTGCAAAGAAAAAAAAGCGATCGCTTTTTTTCGAGGTGATGAAAAACAACTCCAAAAAAAGCGATCGCTTATTTCATTTGAAATCGCTTTTTTAGTTGTCCAAAAGAATCCCCTAGAAAAAGCGATTGCAAATAAAAAAAGCGATCGCTTTTTTTCGAGGTGATGAAAAACAACTCCAAAAAAAACGATCGCTTATTTCATTTGAAATCGCTTTTTAAGCTGTCCAAAAGATTCTGATGGAAAAAGCGATTGCAAAGAAAAAAAGCGATCGCTTTTTTTCGAGGTGATGAAAAACAACTCCAAGAAAAGTGATCGCTTATTTCATTTGAAATTGCTTTTTTAAGCTGTCCAAAAGATTCAGATGGAAAAAGCGATTGCAAAGAAAAAAAGCGATCGTTTTTTTTCGAGGTGAAGAAAAACAACTCCAAAAAAAAAGCGATCGCTTATTTCATTTGAAATCGCTTTTTTCCGTTAAGCGATTTAGTTCATTCAAGCGATTGTGTTCCTCGCTTAAGCGATTTAGTAAAAAACATGAACCATCAGTTAAGCGATTTGAGTTTTCGCTTAAGCGATTTAGTTAAAAACACGAGGAATCATTTAAGCGATTGGATTCGTCGCTTAAGCGATTTAGTTCATTCAAGCGATTGTGTTAAAAACATGAACAATCATTTAAGCGATTGTCACAATGGGTTGGAGTTACAATTAAATATACCCGAGTTCTTTCACTTTAACTTTAATACAATTATTTCGAGTGTTAATACGCACAATTTTTTTTTTTTGCAATCACATAGTGATTGAATGTTAATGGCACATGATTAATCGATTTATGTTTGTCGCTTAAGCGATTTAGTTAGAATACAAAGAATCATTTAAGCGATTGAATTTGTCACCTAAGCGATATAATTGAATATATTTCATGTAACACTAATAATATATTTTATGACGAATAAAAGATGTAACACTAATAATAAAGTATTTCAACAATTAGCCCCTTGATTACTAAAACATGATTAATGACAGAATTTCCATTAAAATATTAATAATTCGTTCGATTTATGCATATTATAACTTAGAAAAGTTAATTTTTTAAGATATCGAGTTTGTCGCTTAAGCGATTTAGTTGAAAATACAAGGTTCATTTAAGCGAATGGGTTTGTCGCTTAAGCGATTTAGTTGAAAATACAAGGAATCGTTTTTAAGCGATATCTCCATCGTTTGGAGACTGGAGTTATAATTGCGAAAACCCAATTTCTTTTCCTTTAAATATAATACTTATGATTAACTTATCATTAATTTTTGTCCTATCATCAATTAAATACAATTCATGTAATTTTTAATTATATTGATTAATAGTTGTTTTGAACTTCAACGCACAAGATATGTTTTTACATTCACTTGGTGATCGAGTGTCCCCGGAAACAAAGCTTTTCAACAATTAGCCATCTTGATTACTAAAATATAATTAATGGCACAATTTTCATTAAGATAGTAATAATTCACTTGATTTATACTTATTATAACTTAGAAATTTTAAATTTCTAAGATATTGACTTTAATCGTTTAAGCGATTGGCTTTGTCACTTAAGCGATTTAGTTAAAATACAAAAAATCCTTTAAGCGATTGGGTTTGTCGCTTAAGCGATTTAGTTAAAAATATAAAGAATTCATAAGTGTTGACCAATTTTGATATATATATATATAGTCCAAGAAAATACAAAGGATTTAAGCGATTGTGCTCGTCGCTTAAGCGATATAGTTGAAAATACAAGGAATCACTTAAACGATGTCCCAATCGGTTGGAATTACAATTAAATATGAAAGATGTGCACATCCTAACAAAAAAATATGTGTTATTTAATGTAAACTTAGCATTAATGTTTGTTCTTTCATCAATTAAATATAATTTATGTAATTTTAAATTACAAGTAATTTTAAATCATGTAGCACTAATAACATATTTCATGATGAAAAAAAGACGCATATACACCAGAAATATAATTTATTTAATGTGAACTTAGCATGAACGTTTGTCCTTTCATCAATTTAATATTATTCATGTAATTTTTAATTACATTGATATGTTTTTTCAATCACTTGGTGTGTATATATATATATATATTGAATTACTATGATTTTCTATTATCATGTAATGTATTTCATGTAACACTAATAATATATTTCATGATGAATAAAAGATGTACACATATTAATGGAACAATTTTCATTAAAAAATAAATAATTCGCTCGATTTATGTGTATTATAACTTAGAAAAGTTAATTTTCCAATATATTGACTTTAATCGTTTAAGAGATTGAGTTTGTCGCTTAAGCGATTTAGTTAAAATATAAAGAATTATTTAAGCGATTGAGTTTGCCGCTTAAGCGAATTAGTTGAAAATACAAGGTTCGTCTAAGCGATTGGGTTTGTCGCTTAAGCGATTTAGTTGAAAATATAAGGAATCGTTTAAGCGTTGTCTCCATTGCTTGAAGTTATAATCGCGAAAACCCGATTTCTTTTAGTTTAAATATAACACTTATGATTTTCCTATTCTCAAGTGTGTGTGTATATATATATATATATATATATATATATATTGAATTACTATGATTTTCTATTATCATGTAATGTATTTCATGTAACACTAATAATATATTTCATGATGAATAAAAGATGTACACATATTAACAAAAAATTATCATTTATTTAATATAATTAAATATAATTCATGTAATTTTTAATTACATTGATTAATAGTTGTTTTGAACTTTAATACACAAGACATGTTTTTATAATCACTTGGTGATTGAGTGTCCCGTGAAATAAAGTATTTCAACAATTAGCCATCTTGATTACTAAAATATGATTAATGGCACAATTTTCATTAAGATAGTAATAATTCACTTGATTTATACTTATTATAACTTAGAAATTTTAAATTTCTAAGATATTGACTTTAATCGTTTAAGCGATTAACTTTGTCGCTTAAGCGATTTAGTTAAAATACAAGAAATCCTTTAAGCGATTGGGTTTATCGCTTAAGCGATTTAATTAAAAATGCAAAGAATTCATAAGTGTTAACCAATTTTCATATATATATATATATAGTTCAAGAAAAAATGTTATGCACATAATATCTATCTCTAATCTTCTCAAAAACACAATTTTTTTTTTTTTTTTTTTTTTTTTTTTTTTTTGGGCCCATTCAAACACATTAATAATTACGTCTTCATGAGACATCCAGTATTAAGGTACACATTAATAAACACACACTCAGAGAATGAACAAATCTCTCTGCTGCAACATTCAACAAACATTGGTTAAGGTACAAATACATATTGACCATTACTACACAATTCAAAGCCAACCTTCAACTCTAGAAGCACTTTCCATAAGAGAATGAATATAATCATAAGAGAATAAAAATAAAAACAGCGATCGCTTTTTTTCATTTGTTGAAAATCGATTTAAATTTAACGCCCAAAAAAGCGATTGCTCATTTACTTTGAAACTACTTTTTCAGTTGTCCAAAACAAACTCCTGGAAAAAACGATTGCAAAGAAAATAAACAAATAAGCGATCACTTTTTTCAGTTGCGCAAAAAAAATTTTAAGTACGCATTTTTCACTTTGTACAAAAGTATATTTCGTGAATAAACAAGTATATACGAATAAACGATTTTACCCATTGTAACAAAAGATGCAAACAAAGTTTTTCAAGGTTACTAAAACATTATTAATGGCATAATTTTCATTAAGATAGTAATAATTGTTCAGAAGGAAAAAAGATAATGTATTTTCGACCAATAATTGCTTCAAGGTTTCTTATACAAATTCTAAAACGAGGGCCAACATGATTACTCTATTGTGGGATAGCAAGAAAGCTTCCATCAACTCAATCAAGAAGATCCCATTGTCTCAAACTGAAGAAATCACAATTATAAATCTATGGTGCAATTCTTCCAACAACTTTTGCTGGAGCTCCACCTCTCTCCAAACTTTATATTAAAAAAAAAAACATCAAAATTACACTGATTTTCTGATGCTAGGTACTAATATTATCAATGAAATTTCAAGAAACTTAATTTAAATGGAAGGAAAACCTCCTCAGCCCTTCCTTAACTCCATCAGCTATTACATCTGCATAAAAAGCATCCCATGTGCACCAACCAAACCAGTTCAATATATCAGGCATCTGAACCGGGACAAAGAGTGAAGTCATAAGAGGGACATAACTCACCATCTTAATTATCAAAGCTGGCAATATCACAAATACTTGAGCATTACCTTCTTTTTCTCACGGTGGCGGAATGTCTGCAAATGAGCTTCTAAGTACCTGTTAAGCATTTTATCTCAAAATTATGAAAGAAACACAGAATAAAGCATGATTTACAAATTAGATAAGCCTTAGTATACTAGATAAGCCATAAAAGAATCCATCAAACATACTTGATCGAATTTTCGATTACATTATACGGTTCCAGCCCCACTGCCACATAAACCAAATGTCTCCCTTCAAAGTCTTGCACAGAAGGATCACCTTTAAACAACAGTTCACCCAATTTTTAACAATTTCATGAAATTACCCCAATTTGAATACACACCTCATGAATTACAATGCATCAGATGAAATCATCCAACCACTTTCCAAGCAGATCTCCAATTCATCCTGTGCATTTCCCTGAAGCACTGCCCTGAAATCCCCCTCAATAATCGGCAAAAAGACAGCGTAATAAACTGATTTCCCTGAAGAGATCTCAATTCACTCGCAGCCGACGGAGGAGATTCAGAGCTTGCGAAGCAACTCGCAGAAAATCAAATTATCAAACACTAGATAAATGAGAAGAATGAATAAAATGAATGAGTGGGGCAAAGCCCTTCTCGCCGGTCAGTTCCGCCATCATCGTCGGCGACCTCATCCCATCGCTTTTCTTTTCTCTTTCAGTCCTATCCGACGCTAGCACCACCTCTCCAGCCTACAATCACCACCCCGTCGCCGCACGTCTTTCCGCCGACAAAGTCGCCGCCAGTCTCAAATTCAGCGACCACCGCCTCACGACCACCATCTCTTTGGGAAGAAGAAGAAGAAGAAGAAGAAGAAGGGTTTATCGGATAGAGGGAGAAAAAAAAAAGAAGAAATGAGTTTGTAGTGAGAGAAATTATTTAGGTCTAATTTGTAATATATTATAATTTGGGGGTCAAATAAAATATATAAAAGTATTTATTTGAGTTAATTATAAGAAAGGGTTATCTATTAACTATCTTAAAACTTGGGGGTCATTTAATTCAAAAGAAACTTGGAAGTACCTTTTAATAGAATCCCCCCCATGGTTGGTGTGCTATATCTAGGCGACAACGAAATATATTAATAAAATAGAATACATTTATATTTAACACCATACGATATAATAAAATAATATTTTTAAAAATATTTTTAACTCACAATCGGTAAGATACATAATATACTAATAAAATAGAAGACAAAGTTAATGATTGACTTCAACACTTGCAAAGTTGCATGAATTTGGACACTATGTAATAAATTTGGGTGTTTTCAATAAATTTATTATGGGAATCTTATAGACTATAGTATACGAAAATTACTTGTTTATGAGAAAATGGTAAATTACGATGGATAAATTAAACTATTAAACATGTATGATGTACGGTGTGGATTCGGCAATATGGAGAAAATGGTAAATTACGATGGATAAATTAAACTATTAAACATGTATGATGTACGGTGTGGATACGGCAATATGGAGACTACACAATATAAATACGACGATGCGAATTTTTTTTGAATTTTATATGTGAGAAATATTGAATTTAATGTCAGATACGAATATTCGACACACGATACAACACCGCAAAATAACATTTTTAAAAGTTTTTGTGCATTAGAGTTGATAATTATATCCATAAGTAAAAATAAAGTCGGTCTTTATCATTAAGTGGTTAAGCTAACTTAATAAGAGGTAAGGATTCGCCTTTGTGAATACACAGTTATGGGTTATCACTGGTGAAATATAGGGTTTGCATTCGTCAATATGAGCATGCTTAGAAAACATATTTCCAAAATTCATGTTTACTAAGACAAACTAAAAACAAAAACAAAAAGAAACCATGAAAACTAACTATCATCTCCAATAACAATCCCTTGTAACCTACACAATGGAAAAAGGCTAAAAATCCCCTATATCCATTGCAATATCTACACAAATCTGGACAACCAATCTCAAGAATCACTATCTTTTTACCTCTGTATTATTATCTATCCTCCATTTGTGTCCTTGTTTTTGCAGTTGAGCTGCAGTTTCTCCATATCTGGCGGACCGTTAGTATCCAACCCCTTTTCATGATGATATGACGGTGAATCATCGGAGACCTCGGAACTTAAATCCGACACCAAGAAATCTGAGTCCAGTACTTCACTTGTCTGACTCGATGGCTGTGCATCGTTGGATCTTTGATTCTCTTCATCCTTCATGCGTTTGGCATAAGCTTCGTAGTTAAAATTGTCAGTGTTTTTCCCACCAAATGTTGACCCCAATTGTTCCATGTCGAAGAGGGATTCCATTATCTTCATACTCTGGGGGTTATCGGGGTAGGCAAACTGTACTTTCTTGTATGTTGTGTGCTCAAGAAATGGTTTCACCAGCTAAACATCAAGTATGAGACTAAAATTAGAGACATTGTGTAAATGGGTTTTGTTTTCTTGTGTGGATGTGTTTAACCGCACAAACTTCGACTCATGGTTCAAAAATTACATATACCCCTTTTTGATATCGAAATCTTGATAAAAATTGGAATGATCTACTCATAAACTTGGATGATATTATAACTAGACTGTTTAAAAGATTTACAGATTGAACTATTAACGTCATCTAACAATGCACAATTTTGTAACGTGGAAATAAATTACAAGGGAGGTATATGTAATTTCAAGATCATCTTCCACTCATGACCTCAAAGTCACAAATACCCCCTTTGTTATCCAAATTACTAAAAGAAGTGAATAACATCACTATTTGAAAAGGCTCATTTAATTTTGAACATCATCATGTTGTAACTATATGTAATAGTTAATACAATGGGGTAACTCTAATGTGGAAATAAATCACAGGGAGGTATATGTAATTTCAGCATCATCTTCCGCTCATGATAGTAGAATTACAAATACCCCCTTTTGTTATCAAATTTTACCGAATGAAATTGATAACATCAGCACTGAACAACTTGAAAAGGTCCATTAAGTTTGAAATGCATCATTTTGTAACCAAACAAAATGATTACTAGAATGGGGCAACTGTACTGCGGAAATAAATCAAAAGGGAGGTATACGTAATCTATAACAATCAAATATGTGAAAAACATACCAACCAGAACGACTCAAAAACTTTAGGGGGATTGTAGAGAACTGCAACTCCAAGCCTCTCGGGGTAATGATCCTGCAATATCTTAACTGATTCTCGAGTGACCTTCACCGAGACACAAGCCATGTTCCACTTTTCAAAGTCAATTAACCATACCATCTGCTCTTGCCCTCGATCAAGATTCAATATAGCATTCTCCATGCAATATACCAGACACTTTATTTGCCCTTCTGCTGAGTTTGTATTCTGACAACATAGTGTTTGGGGTGAAATCATTCCCCATATTTATTGGAACAAGAGTTGGACCGTTCTTGTTATTTGTAGATATGATTTGATGAGTTTATGGAAAAGAAAGAAAAGAATAATAACAGCAGTTATAGTTCTATACCTGGAATCCAGGTCTCATGACGAGCACAGTCCTTCCGTACTTGTCAACATAGTTTGCTCTGTAAACTTTTCCTGTTTCAGCTTCTTGAGCAACATCGTCCTGAACCCAAATAGTAAGAGATAATAAAAGAAAAAGTTCAATATCAAATTCTTCATGCAAGGATTCATTTTCCAGAATGGAAAAATTAGTTCCCTTTTCCGTGATATGCTGTGATAAGAAAGTAGGAATTTAACAAATTACTTGAACATTTCATTTGTTGCATGATTAGAGAACAGAAAGCAAAAACTAACCAATTACAACTCAGTTGAAGAATGGCATCTCAAACGGTAAAAGGAATCACAATGCCAATAATAGTTAAAAGTAACGAGGACAATTACTACAAACCCTCCAAATCTTTTTGTATAACTAAACGAACCCGGTAAAATTTATTTTTAAACCAAAATCTAACACCATTAACTGTCAAAGAAACCTCACCCATCGGATCTGCTCTGGCTTGTACGCATGACGCCACTTGATGGTTTCTTTCAACATCTTAGCTGCTCGCTTAGTGTTCCAATTTCTTGCTCTTAGAAATCTTAGTATTGATTCATCAGAACATTCACAAGGGAATTTATTTGAAGCAGGACCAATTAACCTTCTAACGTCATCAATCTGTAATTCAAAGAATCAATCTATATACAAAATATGACAGAAACTAAAGGGAAAAACCGATATCAATATCAAAGAATTCAAAGACATTTTAATAGACCTTGTAACAGACATTGTCCTTCTCTTGTAGAGCTCACAGACATTTTAACAGATATCAATATCAAAGAATCAATCTGAAATTCTTTGAATTCTGTGAGCTCCACAAGAAGGTTATAATAGGCCTCAATATCTCACTCTGTTACAGGCAAAACAGATATTATCTAGAATCGTAATGAAAATTAAAGGTCATAACTATTTACCTTAGCTTGCTCCTCTTCTGGACTACTTGCTTGCGATTTTCTGAAAGACATTTTTCTTCTCCTTCTTGTAGAGCTCACAGCAGACCGAACTAATTATCATGAAACAGCATATTTTTCAGATTATAAGCTTGTATATGAGATAGAAGGTTTAAAGCAGTAAGCATTTGAAGTGAACACATCTTTTTAAAACATGTTTAATTTCAGGTTACTTCATATCCTTATAAGGTTTTAGATTAATTCAGTAAATAATTGTTTCATCACACAACTCAATAAACATGTCAAATTCCAATTACAAGTCCCCAAAATTTCAAGAAACAAGAAATGAACAAGAAACAAGATTATGAAAAATAAAATCACCTCTTATATGCTCCACTCCTATGTATCACAGCACAGGGGTCCTAATCTTTTTAATTTCTGCGATGGAATGAAAGCCCCTCGTCAGAAAATTCATCATTACAAAGGAAACTAAACATAATTCGTGGAAGCATTTCTCGCACCAAAGTATTTGCACTATATTGTAGTCGAACAATCTCAAGTGGGTGACTGGGTGTTGATTTATCCAAATGGTGACGTTCAGATACACACACACAATCAATTGAAGACTTTCCATCCATCTTTCTACTATCACTACCAAAAATTTCCGTGTTATAGATGAGAGATGACGAACTTTGCATCTTTCCCAACATGAAAATTAAGAAGCCCCTTTCTACCCTGCTCATATAGATGCAAACAGCTACATATCTCATCTCGCCAGCCATAACAACAGCCGGATATCAATTACATGATCTAATACGTGTACTGTGTGTGAATTTTGCATCACAAATTTCGCCAATTTATCATCGAACAAATGCATGCATACGAACAATACAAGTGCTCTAAGATCATGGGTCGTTCAAATTGAGACATATGATGGAAGTATTTGAGAGAAAAAGCGTACCAATACTGCAGAAATCGCTCCAGGGAGAGAAATCTGAGGTTGATGTGCGAAGAGAGAAGATGATGGAAGAGAGAAAACGTGTGCTTCGGCGAAACAGTTTAGCTGAAGGAACGGCTGGGATGACGTCTGGCAGCTGCTCAGTTTGTTACGTAAAACTGCTAACTATGAATAATATTATCTATTTAATAAAACTCATTAAATATTTATTAAGACCATTAAATTACCACTTTTTATATTTAAAATACTCCACACTCGTAATTTTACCCCCCGTTTTTTGTTTTATCAGACATAACATAGTTTTGTTTTTTTTTTTTTTAACACAAGTACACCCGAGTGTACCTTCGAGAATGAACCCATTAACCACTTGTACCAACCTCTGTTGATATCAGACATAACATAGATGAATGTGGTAATCTTTGAAAAAATAATTAAAAAAAATAAAGGAAAAATTACAAAAATGGTATACCAACTCGTGCCATTTTGCAATTTTGGTACAAAATGTTTTCCGGTTACATAACAACCCCACAGCTCCAAAAATTTTGCAAAATCATGCAAAATTTCGCCGGAGCTGAAAAAACCACCGGAAAGCTGACATGGCATCCCATGTGGCCAGAATGTTTAGAATGTGACAAAATCACTATGGACACGTCATAAACCACTGCACACATGGATTTTAATATCAATTAAAAAAGAAAATACACACTATTAATAATTTAAAAAATATATATATACTATACATACATATATATATATTTGATAAATTTTAAATACATATTAATAATTTAAAAATATATATATACTATACTATATATATATATATATATATATATTATACACTTAAAAATAAAAAAAATAAAAAAAAAAAAGAAGATGAAGGGGTGAAGACGTATACATATATGTATACACTTAAAAATTTATAAAAAAAAAAAAAAGATGAAGTGGAGAAGACTTCGTCTTCTCCCCCATATACACAGAAGACGAGTCTTCTCCCCATAAGCCGCCGGAAATCGCAGCCGCCCATCGCAGCCGCCGCTACCTTCTCGACAAACACCATAGCCACCTCTCCAACGCCATGGCAACCAATACCACCGCCGACCGCCTCTCCACCACCGCCCACCTTCACCCCACCGCGCCAGCCACCCCGCTCTTCTCCTTCCTCAGATCCGCCGGCCCGCTGTCGCCACACTCATCATCTTCCTCATCTGGGTACGGTAAAATGGCGATCTTTTGTAGGAAAACGGGGGTATGTCGGAACTTTGATGATTAAATTTTGGGGGTTTCTCCAATTGTCTGGATTGCGATGCGTAGTTACGAATTGGAGCGTGGTGGAGCCAGATCTGGAGAGGGGAAATGGAATCGCGCCGGTTGAGATGAATTTCGGGGGTTGGGGGTGGGGCGGAGCGATGGTGGAGACAGAGGGGAGGGGGGGGTGTTGCTGGCGGCGACGGCTGTGGGTGGCGGGATGAATTTGAAGTTGTGGTGCAAGCGACGACGATGGCGGCGGCGGCGGGGGGATGAATTTGGGTTGGGGTCTTTGCAAGTGTAGCCAAGGCACGGCGGCGGGATGAATTTGAGACTGCCTGGAGTGGCTTCCTGGAGAAGATGAAGATGATCATTTTTCTTTTTCTTTTTTGATTTTCTTTTATATGCATATATGTAATTAATATATATGTGTATTATATAACATATTATATATATACAAATAATATATATATATATATATACTTACCTGAAAAATATATATATGTATAAAATTACTTATATACTATATGTATTAAATATTATTTATAAATTTATTATACTATTTAAATTTATTCATTTATTATATTTATATATATATATATATATATATAGATGTATTATATAATATATTATAATATACATCATATAATATATTATATATTTATATTTTTTTTTAATGTAATGAAAATTATAGTTTTTTGGAAATTGAACCATCGCCCTTTTGGAAGAAATGATGCAGTGTTTTAGTCTTTTAATTTTTTTTTTTAAAGTATAAAAATAGGTGGCACACATTTCATGAGCTTGTTGGCAATGTTAGTCCTATGTGTCGAACACGTTAGCCCCATGCAGGACCAGAGGCCACGTCATCAGCGGTTTAATTAAAATGGAGCGGTTTTACGTCCGGTTTTTTCAGCTCCGGCGAAATTTTGCATAATTTTGCAAAATTTTTGGAGCTGTGGGGTTTTTATGTAACCGGAAAACATTTTGTACCAAAATTGCAAAATGGTCCGAGTTGGTATACCATTTTTGTAAATTTCCCAAAAATAAATAAACTATGTTATGTCAGAGCGCCAACATGGGTTGGTTCAAATGATTAATGTGTTCATTTTCCAGAACAAAGGTAGGTTTTGAATTCGAATTCCACTTGAGTGTATGTAAGTAACAGAAAAAAACTATGTTGTGTGTATATTTTAAAAAAAAATTGTTGTGTCTGATCATGCCGAAATCTTGCTATTGTGTTCAAGTGCGAACTCGATCGACTACTCAAGTATTTATATTCGAGAGAAATTTATTCGAACCGGAAAATAGTGGGAACTCAATCGAGTATTTATATTCGAAAGAAACTTGTTCGAACTCGATCGACCACTCAAATATTTATATTTGGGAGAAACTTGTTCTAACTGGAAAATAATAGAATGGCAAAGCAGAGAAACTTGTTCAAACTGAAAAATAGCAGAATGAGGAAGCAAACTTGAGCGATTATATGATCGAGCTAAAGGGTGCAATAAATGAACTTATCAACTAGATTAAATAAGGGGTATACACACCTTTGGGACTATAGTGGTTGGCACATCTCATGAGAAGCATTTAATGCAACTTAAGTACACTATTATGACGCATTTAATGTCCTGAAGACAGCAACGGCGGTGGGGCACCTGCTGTCAGAGGCCAGTGGACCACTTGACCAATTGTTGCGATGGTTTGATGCTCGATTGAGCCCTCCGACCCTATACTGGAGCAAGGGCTTTTGGTTGTGGTGGGAGCGGGTCCAAGTCGCCGAGGAGTTATTCAATTTGATCTATACATCGTTGTCTAAGTCGAATGGAGGCTGCCATATGGCGTGATGAGGCCAGGTCATATCAGTATCGATTACTCTAATAAAGTTTTTAGTTAAAGTTATTATTTTATTAATTATTTTTCTTAAAACTTTCTCCCGTCATTATATAATTTATTTGGCCAAATTAGTTACAGATTAAAATTATTCATAGTCTCGCTACTAGCTATAGGACACTTTCTAATATAATGAAAACATGGGACTTGATTAACAATAATAAGCACTATTTTAAGTTTACATTCCTATATGAGTATTGCCTTCTTTTATAACAATAATACACACTATTTATAATTAAATTCCTATGCACATTCCAACGAGTAAAGCTTGCAAGCTTAGGGGTAATTTGGCATATACTAGATTTGTAGAAGAGAACCATGTACCAAACCCTAAACCTAAAACTCTACACCCCATGATTTTTAAAATAATATTTAAAGAAAATAAAAGAAACAAGGCAAATTATACACAAAGTATAAATCGGACTTTTTCTTTAAAAAAAAAAAAAATATTCCTGATTTCTCAACTATTACCAATAAACTTGAACCTGTGACCGATCGATCTGTTTACAGTATAAATACTTACTGTTAAACAATCTACTTATCTCTAAGTATAAATATGACTTGATCCTTAATTCACAAAGAAGCACAACAACATCAAAAAATTATAGCAAACATACATAAAACCCTAAAAACTTCTAAAATGGCCTACAACCAATCTGCCATTTTCCTTACCTCTTTCATCCTCTTTGCAGCCACAACCCCTCTCTAGCCCACGGCACTCGGGTCACTCCTGATTTCCACATGATCGTGCACGGTAACGTTTTCTGCTAGCCCACCGAAAATGCTCCTGGCGACGACACACTTCTGCGCCACTGCAAAGTTCTTGTTGATCATCCCCTCAAAAATGATGTCGGCCCCGTGCTTTCGGCCGATCAAGCTTATCCTGATCGGAAGCCGAGTACGATGAATATCATCGCACTACGACACTTTAGCATGATTTCTTCCCCAATTCATAGGTATCTCGTCTAGCTACTTGTTATACAACCAGGCATGCACGGTTCTATATAGTTCAATAAGCATGCAATTACATACAATGCATGTTTATCTTTATAACCGTTGTACGTATGTATCTCATCTTTTATCTCTTTACTTGTTTCATGGGATGATTTTTCAAGAATTTTAAGGTAAAATATGATATCAAATCAAATTATTTTTATTGAATATAATTTTGTGTTATTATAAGTTTTTTTGGTTCATATTTGTAATTATAACTATACCAATAAGTTAGGTACCTAACAACGAAAATCAAATTTACAGATTCAAAATGTCTATTTAAAATTAAAAAAATAATAATGAAAGTGGGACAACTATAAAGATTGCCGATTGGTCCTAATAGCATTGCCCCAGTCCTAATAGCACTGGGTAACGGAGGGAAAGATTGAAATTAGTCGTAAGTGGTTGCCCGATTTGATGGTGAGTAGGGTTTAGGGTAAATACACATAATATTTCCAAACTGTCTCTAAACTACTTCCACATGAATTGACAAGATTTTTAACCTACAAAATTGACTTGTGAATCAGATGGTCTACAACGGTTAGTTTTTTATTTCTTTGTTCCAGTTAAAATTTCGACTCGATCAAAAAATTAGAAGGATAAGCAATCAAACAATAACATTATTAATTATATTTAATATTTTCAGACTAGTTACAATTTACAGAGGCAAGCAAACAAAGTTCTATATAAATACATAAACACAAATTTAGAGATAATAAACAATATTTTTAAATAATAATATTCTTATGTTGTGGCAAGCAAAAAAATAACTTAGGAAATATCTAAATGAACAATAGAATTATCCTCCGATGATTTCTCCATGATGTCCGTTTCTTTCATCAAACATTGGACAAGAATAGTGAGTTCCCACGTCGTAATATAAAATGATTGAACAATGCACACCAAAAACTTGAACTAAAACATTGAATCTAAGTCCATTATAAAACAAAAAAATAATAATGTAAATTTCAATCTAGCACACTAATTTTATTTTGATTTTATATTTTATTTAATGGTTCGAGAGGAGCAACAATTAAAATTCTCCGCAAAAAACTTTTTTAATAAAAAGGTTTCAAATTCTTAACTTCAAAAAGAATCAGGTAAAATATATCTCTTATAATCTAGCCGATCATAAGTTCGTAACATTAAACCAGTATCATTGGTATCTTTAGCACACTAATGATCTTTGCTAATTGTTACATAGAATTTTATTATAAATTATATGCTTCCAAATAAATAAAGAAAAGAATCATTATATTTCAATTGGATCTTGTCTCCTCTAAAATCAGGTGCACATCGTGCACTAGATTAATATAAAATTCACATCCCATAAATAAAATGGAAAATTAATGAATGGTCCCTAGTAAGGCTAAAGACTTTTTCAAAATCCCCTAAGTTGAAATGCCACTGTTTTAGATCCTCAATACTCAACGTATTTTTTATAAACCCCCTAAAACATGTGAAAAGGCCATAATGCCCTTGTTGCATTGAAGAAGCAGAAGCTCTCTCTCTCTCCTCACCCTCTCTGTCGGCATTCCTTCACCCCAAGAACTATAATTTTTTCGTCCGGCAACCAATTTACGCAAACGAATAGTCAAAATCGAAGATCTCAAGACAACGATCACAATGGCTAAGACAAAATCGAAATCCGACCAACGACGAAGGAGATATGGTCGATCAAAGTTTCGAAATCGCGATAAAAAATTGATAGCAACTTTGACAGCCTCGTTCGGCCTCATCCGACAACGGAATCTAGCGAAATTGGTATGCAAATCGAACTTCTCGATGAGATCTACAACTTAGAGATGGTCTCATGCCCTGAAACGGCCTGATGATGGAGATATCGGCCGACAAAGATAGCAGCGACGCGAGCGATAGTGGCAGTGCACGTCCCAGCCCTTTGTCCAGCAATTTTGGTGGCTAATCGAGACAAACAAGGCATGGACATTGTAGTACTCTTCAAGAGAAAGATTTCGGCTATGGTAGCATGTGATAAGACCGAGTATTGGCGGAGGAATCGCCGTTTGAAGGCAGTTGTGGCGGAAAATTTACAATATATTATCTTTTTTCTTGAGCTATTTTTCACGTTTCATCCATGAGAATTATTTTTCTACATTAAAGGAGATAACTGAAAAAATTTCTCAAATTGCAGATTCTAATATTCCGTATTATGTTCTTCAAGCTCCATATTAAAGAATGAACAAGAAAATTTGAGAGAAAGAAGAGATGAAAAAAGATCCTAGTAATGAAGTGTTTGTTCAGATCATATCAGTTTGTTTGTAGAATAATTGGTTAAATATTCGTAATTAAAAGCGGGTTTAATGTGTAATGGGATGGGGACTTTGTCCAGTTAAACAGGTTTAATGCATAATGGGATGGGGACTTTGTTCAGTTAAACAGGTTTAATGCATAATGGGATGCGGACTTTGTCCAGTTAAACAAGTTTAATGCGTAATGAGATGGGGACTTTGTCCAGTTAAATAGGTTTAATGCGTAATGGCATGGGGACTTTGTCCATTTAAACAGGTTTAATGCATAATGGGATAGGGACTTTGTCCAATTAAATAGGTTTAATGCGTAATGGAATGGGGACTTTGTCCATTTAAATAGGTTTAATGCATAATGGGATGGGGACTTTGTCCAGTTAAACAGGTTTAATGCATAATGGAATGGGAACTTTGTCCAGTTAAACAGGTTTAATGCGTAATGGGATAGGGACTTTGTCCAAAACAGGTTTAATGGGTGATGGAATGGGGACTTTGTCCAGTTAAACAGGTTTAATACGTAATGGGATGGGAACTTTGTCTAGTTAAGATTGATTGATTATCATAAGTGTGATCATTCAATCTCGATATCGTTATTATAATATTGTTGTCCACAACATTACACTTTTGATAATCAATCAATCTCGAGTATCATTGTTGCAATATTGTTATCCACAACATTACACTTATGATAATCAATCAATCTCAAGTATCATTATTGCAATATTGTTGTCCACAACATTACAATTATGATAATCAATCAATGATGAGTATCATTAATGTAATATTCTTGCCCCCATCCAATTACACTTATGAGAATCAAGCAATCTTGAGTATCATTATTGTAATATGGTTGTCCACAACATTACACTTATGATAATCAATCAATTATGAGTATTATTAATGTAATATTCTTGCCCCCATCGAATTACACTTATGATAATCAATCAATCTTGAATATCATTATTGTAATATTCTTGCCCCCATCCCATTACTCATTAAACCTGTTTAACTGGACAAAGTCCCCATCCCATTACGCATTAAACCTATTTTAATTAACAAAGTCCCTATCCCATTACGCATTAAACCTGTTTAATTGGACAAAGTTCCCATCCTATTACGCATTAAACCTATTTAAATGGACAAAGTCCCCATCCTATTACACAGTAAACCTATTTAAATCCATTACATATTAAACCTGTTTAACTGGACAAAGTCCCCATCCCATTACGTATTAAACCTATTTAACTGGACAAAGTTCCCATCCTATTACGCATTAAACCTGTTTAACTAGACAAAGTTCCCATCCCATGACGCATTAAACCTATTTAATTGGACAAAGTCTCCATCCCATTGCGTATTAAACCTGTTTAACTGGACAAAGTCCCTATCCCATTAGGTATGGACAACGTCCCCATCCCATTACGCAAAGTCCCCATCCCATTACGCATTAAACCTGTTTAACTGGACGAAGTCCCCATCCCATTACGCATTAAACCCGTTTTTAATTACGAATATTTAACCAATTATTCTACAAACAAACTGATATGATCTGAACAAACACTTCATTATTCATCTCTTTTTTCTCTCAAATTTTCTTGTTCATTCTTTAATATGGAACTTGAAGAACATAATACGGAATATTAGAATCTGCAATTTGAGAAATTTTTTCAGTTATCTCCTTTAATGTAGAAAAATAATTTTCATGGATGAAACGTGAAAAATAGCTCAAGAAAGAAAATAATATATTGTAAATTTTCCGCCACAACCGCCTTCAAACGGCGATTCCTTCTCCAATACTCCGTCTTAGCACCTGCTACCATAGCCGAAATCTTTCTCTTGAAGAGTACTACATTGCCCATGCCTTGTTTGTCTCGATTAGCCACCGAAATCGCTGGAAAAAGGGCTGGAACGTGCACTGCCACTGTCGTGCGCGTCGCTGCTAGCTTCGTAGGCCGATATCTCCATCACCAGGCCATTTCAGGCCATGAGACCACCTCCAAGTTGTAGATCTCGTCGAGAAGTTCGATTTGCATACCAATTTCGCTGGATTCCGTTGTCGGATGAGGCCGAACGAGGCTATCAAATTTACTGTCAATTTTTAGTTGCGATTTCGAAACTTTGATCGAACATATCTCTTTCGTCGTTGGTCGGATTTCGTTTTGGTCTGAGGAGATTAAGAACTCAGTTTCTTGAGTCTTAATTGACAAAAAAACAAAAAAAAAAGAAAGAAAAATAAGAAGAGAGATGATTAAAGGGATATTGGATTGGAAGAAGTAAAAATGGTGTGGTTTTAGTAAAAAAATAAGGGCAAAACAGACTTTTTAGGTCTTTAGGGGGTTTACAAAAAATTAAGATGTGTATTGGTGATCTAAAACATACTTTTTTCAAATTAGGGGGTTTAGGATAACTTTTGAGGATATTTGGCCCTTTTAAATAACTGTCCCTAAATAAAAAAAAGCACTATAAAAAAGAATACTTCAATTATGTCGGGAGTTATAATGCACAGATACAAATATAGCAAGACAAACATGATATGATATGGATACGTCAATATAATTTTTTTTTTTTAAATTTTTCATGTGAGGGTCGGACATGATGTCCGACTTGACACAATGTTACAAAATAATATTTTCAAAAGTATTCGAGTATCATCGATCGAGAATAATTATTTTCTATTTTAATTTTTCCCTTTGAATTCAAAAATTTACAATTGATTACATGACTAATTCTCTCGTTAAATTATAAACATTTTGCAAAATAAGACAATTATTAAAAATTTTAAAGTTATTTCATGTTTAAAATTATTTCTATTTTAATTATCCCAAAATACAATTTGCCTTTCTTCTAATTATAGTTAATTTTTAAAAACTTTCTTTTAAAACACTGTTTCACTTTGTCTTATTTTCGGTTAACCTCATTAATATATTTCATTTTTCCAATATAATAAATTGGTCATCCATAGTAAATATGAATATAATTGAAAAAATCATGGAAAAAGTTTGTTTACTAATTATATTAATTATCATCGTAAAAAATAATGAAAGAGGCTACTTTTTTCTCAATACACACATCCCCCAGCAGGATTTGAACACGAAACTTTATCCTGAAGAATAAATCCGTTAACCACTTATCAACCCCGATTGACAATAAAATTATCTTTAGGGTTAAACTTTTTTTGCACCCCAACGTTTGGGGTCGTTTGCACTTTAGTACCCAACCTTTAAATTTTAAGGATTCCATGCCTAACCTTTCATTTTTGTTCACTTTGGTGTCCAATTTCAAAATCCGATAGATTCTTCCGGCGAAAGCGTTACACGTGACTCTCACGTGGGTTTCTTAAGGGCATTTTCGTCCTTTTAGTGGTGTTCTCGCAAACACTTAACAATCAGATTCTGAAAATCAAAAGTCATTTTCATTGCACAAAAGGTCCCAAACTTTTTCTTCTTATTTTGATGCAAACCAACGACAATGGGGTGAAAGAAGCGAGGTGAAGAAGATGAAATTCCTTATGGAAGGAGCGCGCCTAACTATGGTGAGTATTTTACTCTGATTTCGTTTCACAGTTCTTCGAAAATGGTGGACCTAGGGTTCTGGACTTAGTTTTCTTGAATAAGTTGGCGTATGGTCCTGCTGTGGGGAATGTTTGTAGTCCTTGTGTTTTGTGGTCTCTCATTATTCCGTCATGTGATCCATTAATGTTCCCCATGTGTCTCATTTTTTAATTGTGTCTTTCTGTTCTCCAGATTTTTGTCTGATGTTGGATGCTTTTCTTTTGTCTCTTGTTAATGATGATTGCAGGAAAAAATAGTGGTAAATTTACTATAAGAATGCATCATGGTGGTCGATTTTGTAATATGGGTGGTAGGATTTATGTGGGTGGAACATTACATCACTTTGATTACTGTGATGTGGATGAAATTAGTATGCTTGAGATAAAAACCATGGCGAAAGAGGCTGATATAGACCCTAATTGTGCCTTATTTTCTATAGTATGTGTGGTAGTAACAGCTGTTCGGTTGTGTGTTTAATGCAAGATGATGATGATGCATTGAGACTAGCAAATTACTTAGATGAAGAGAGGGTTGTGGGGATTTTTGTTGAACATAATATTGATGAAGTGGAGTCTAGCAGTGTAACGCCCCGATTTCCATTTATTAATATCTTATGTTTTAAAATAATTTTATAAATTATATTTTACAATACTTTCATGAAAATTTTATGAATTTATAACAATTTGAGAACTTCTTTCATGACGTGAAAGTATCCATTTCGTAAAATATTTACCGGGTATGAGTTAATTACCAAATTGTCCCTAGATAGATATTTCTTTAAACTTGGGGACTAAATTGCATGGGTTTCAAGGACCTAATTGACCATATTTCAAAACCTTATATCCTTAATTGCATCACTTGAACTCTTAGAGGATTAATTGGCAAAATTGGATATTCCACACATTTCAAAAAAGGATGTTACGTTATATGTATCTTCAAGCTTCCATTGCTCTCATTTTGATGAAAATATCCCAACCACATTTGCTTTTGATCTCGGTTCATACGAGAAAGAAAAGAGAAGAGATTTCATACTTTTCATCAAGAATTATCAAGAAATACTTCAAGAATTGGGACTTGATCATCATCCTCATCTCATTTCTCCATATTTTCATTTCAAGGTTGGTTTGGCATGGGTTTATGATTCTTGATCATATTTGAGTTAGCTAGGGTTTGAGATGGATATGCTAGATGAATTAATTGGAATTGGAAGCATGATTATGTGATCATAACATGAATTATGGCATGATTTATTCATGGAATTGTTGGAAATTTGAGCTTGGTTGATGAACATGAGCATGAGCATGAAACCTTGGAAATCTTGATAATATTTCATGCCTTATGTGTTTAAGTGTTATATTAGCACTCTTTGAATATATATGCATCAGATTTCCAGAAAATCATAGCTTTGTTGGTTGAGAATGGAATTTTAGTGGCTTTGTTGTGCATTCCCGTAAGCCTCCCCTGTTTTGCTCTGCTTCTGTAAGTTGCAGAAACAGGGAACGGCCGTTCCCATGCCTCAAGGCATTGTGGGAACGGGCGTTCCCACCTTTTCAAATAAATATAGGCGGCCGAGCATGGGAACGGCCGTTCCCATGTTGGCCTTAGTGCCGGAAGGGCTGTTCCCAGCTAAAGGCGCCCTTTGTATTTAAAAATCGTTGCCGCGTCTTTGGGGTTACGGGAACGACCGTTCCCATTTACAAAGGGAACCCGGAACGGCCGTTCCCACCTGACATGCAGAACAAAATATTCTGCATAAAATTACAATTTTAGCCCCTCGATCCGATGACTTCTTTGACCCCGATTTGCTATTATATGATCTAATATATACTAAAACAACATGTTTTCATGCCACATTGTATATTGCATGTCATCTCGTTGCATTTCCGCCGTTCGTCATATTTGGTCCATTTTAGAGTCATGTCTCACGTGTGCATGTCGTGTTTGCACAGATCCTCTTCTCGTGACATGGAACAAGGGCCGTAGGCCGTGTCTTGGCTTGCACTTTGTCGGTAAAGGTGAGGTTTAGTTATTAATTATCTAGAACCCTATAACCCTTATATGGATTTCGGCCAAATTACACGTGCGTATATCTTTATAATCGTTGTCCAACTTCAAGGGATTTAATACCTACTCGTGTATCATATTACAAATCGTGTTTCTTGAAACTAATCATGCCCATGACAAGCAAATCGTGTATCGTGTTTATGATCAAGTCATGAATCGTGTCATCGTGTTACCGTGATCGTGTTTGGCTAACTATCGTGTACCGTGTATCGTGTATCGTGTTTATGGGCCCGAGAGTGAGTGTTTGAGCCAACCGGGAAAGCATAGGGCTGACGGGTAACTCACAACACCTCTCTCAAACCGTGGGGATGCCCCCTGATTCCACCAGGAGGTTTGGTGGAGGAAGGAGTCCCGTACGTGGGAGTCATACTCCCGACGTGCACCGTGATATCGTGGGTGGTTCGGGCCTTGCAAACCCACCACCAATGGAGTGAAGGATGGATTTCATGTTATTGATCGTGTGCACTTTAATGACTTGCATGATAACTTAATTAAATGAAAGTGCAACCCTTGTTCACTGTCAAGGTTGGTTGGAGATCGTGTACGCCCCTCGCCAGGGCCACTGATTGTTATAATAAACGTGATTATTATGTTAAACCTAATAGTTGTAATCTCGGGCGAGTTTTATGTTATCCTTGCACCTATATTATTTTAATTACAAAACCTTACCCGAGATTATAACTTGCATGTTACTTGTGTTTATATATATATATTGCCCCTCACTCGGTCTTCACAGACTGACGCCTCCACCTTTCAGGTTTTGCTCGTGGCGTGCTAGGCGGGAGTCGGGTCGTGTCGTTCTGTTCAGCTGAGTCTAGCATAGCTTTTCTTCTCATGTATTAATAGTTCAGAGAATCATGTTGATAGCTCTAAGTACATCTATGTGAATGTTATCTGAAAGATGATAATGTATTGATAGTTAAGTACAGTATTGATACCTATGAATTATTCGGTGCTTCCGCTTTATTTTATTGCATGTGTAGTTTAGTTCCCGCCTAGCTTGCTGGTATTGCATTGTCACCCGTTCGCTATAGTTTTGATTTATGTATGGACTTTCCATTTCATACGTGAATCGAGGCTATAGTGCGGGGGTGTGGCACCTCCACGTGTTAAGGGGTGCTACAAGCAGTGAATCCACATATGATATCAATTCTGGGATGGTTTTTGTTAAGGGAGATAGGGAAATTGCAGAAGAAAGTGATGAAAATGTAGGGGACTTAGAGGCAGAAGTGGATAAAGATAACGGGCAGGGGAAGGTTGTGGAAGGAATAAATGAGCTTGGTGGGGATGAGAAAACAATTAAAGAGAGTGCTGATATTACACATGATGGAAATGTTGGAAAACACGAATCAGAAAGCAGCGGAATTTAAAAAATTTTCCCAACAAAAGGATCTAGGACTCGCAATCGTGTAACCAAATTCGTAAAGATAGAAAACTTACTTTTATTTTATTCTTTCTTGAAGCGTTTCAAGCCACCCAAGAACGCTTTTCTCGCGGCTTGATCCCCTCTCCTTTGGTAAAGCTCGAATCTTCAAACTTCTAACTTGAAGTCTCTAGAGAAAGTCCACCAACTTGATCACAATCTAACTAGTAAGGATGCTAGTTCTCTAGTTAGTGTTTAGGCTTAACCTAGGGTTTAATTTAATATTGGAGAAAGGAAGGTGTTCAACACATGAACCAAAAGAATTGTCAATTAGCTCTAAAGGGGAGCATGAGCTCCCCTATATATAGGAAGGGGAGTGCCGATCCAAATCCTTGTTGGACAAGGATTTGGTTCCTCTCTCTCCTATTACTTGATCATCAAGTATTTTCCAACTTTGACTTTGAATTCTAATTCAAGTCAACTTTTAAGAGAGCTAAATATATCCAAACTATTTTTGGATAATTTTATACTTTATTTATTATAAAATAAATAACTTATTTTTATCTAATTAATTAATTCGTAATTAATTAACTAGATTATTTTCTCCAAAATTAGACTTTCCTTTTAATTCAAAATTAAACCAAAGTCTATTAAATAATTAACTAATTAATTATTTAATATATATATACATATAATATATATATATACACACGTGTGTGACACGTGTCACAGTGACACGTGTCACTCACGTGAGCCACACGTGTGACTTCACACGTGTGGAACCCTCTTGGCCCGATTAACTCGTTTAATCATTTTCAAGCCTCAACTCATGTAACCAAGTTGTTGTGTGTGACCCTCTAGGTTCTCAATTCAATTAGCAGTGACCCTAATTAATTAATTCACTAATTAATTAATCAGTCCACAGATTAAACGACCATAGTCTAGCAACAGGTGTTTAACCCCTAGCTGAATTGGAATGTTCGGATTCGACAGAACCTTTAAGTCATTGATTCATGTGAGATACAATCCTCCTACTTACTATCTCTCAACCAAGATCTAGGGCAAGGGAATAATCAGAACCCTAATAATCCGGTCTTAAAGCTAAGTGCATTTCATATCCATTTGATCTCAATCCAAGAAACCCTTTTCTTGATGTCTTGATCTACTGCCTTGGCCAAGGACTCCATATGGCATATGAATGACTTATACAATAAGAGATCACCTTGCAAATGCAAGTGTAGGTCCTATCTTGATTCTCATTCACTTTCATGAATCACTTGTGCAGCCCCAGCATAAGCCTTGAATCAGTTGTCTAAGGCGACACCCTTTAAAGCTTATACCTAAGACTACAGAGTTAACTCATAAAGTGAGAAGGAACCTCAAGTCTAAGGATCAATTAATCACATCAATGACTCGTGAGATATTTCCTAATCTGGAAGTTTCCATTTCCTGAAATAGAAACTTCCTTTCCCATTTAGGAATGTTCTCACACGGGGCACCTCAGTGAACTTACTTATTAAAGTAAGCACCCTCATGTATCACGCACGTATCAACTATACACTTTGCACCTCCATGAAACAAGGTGGTCCTTCTTAAGGGCGTGATCCCACAAGCAAGCCTTAGAGGAGTCAGGTTGACACTCCCACTGTCTGTAGGACTCATCGGCTTGGAGTATTTTACTAATCATGACTTATGTGATATAGGGCTCGTTTCATGAACCATTTCACCTAAATGGTAGAGTCCTAAAGTCATCAGGATTAGGGGAGTTCTCATACATGCACAGCTAAAGTAAACGCATACCAAACAAGAGCATATAAAGAAGTGTTGCCTCAATTCGTTATTTCATTCAAAGATTGTCTGTGATTACAATAAGGAAAAGCACAAAGCGGATATACAATCGGCTTTCTAGGGCATTATTCCTAACAATCTCCCACTTGCCCGTCAAAGCCATTCTAAAGCTACTCTAAGTCCCATCTTCTGAAGATGACTTTGGAAAGCTTCTCGACTAAGGGGTTTAGTAAGTGGATCTGCCACGTTCTCTGCTGATGTGACCCTCTCGATTAGCACATCTCCTCTTTTGATAATATCACGGATTAGGTGATACTTCCTCATAATGTGCTTGGTCCGTTGGTGAGATCTTGGTTCTCTTGCTTGAGCAACCGCCCCAGTGTTGTCACAAAACACAGTAATGGGGTCTTTCATGCTAGGAACAACATTCAACTCTTGAATGAAGTTTCTTATCCAAACACCTTCCTTAGCTGCATCATTTGTAGCTAAGTATTTGGCCTCAGTGGTCGAATCTGCAGTGGTAGTTTGCTTGGAACTCTTCCAACTCACTGCTCCGCCGTTTAGGCAGAAAATGTATCCTGACATTGACTTAAAATCATCTAAGTCTGATGCAAAGCTTGCATCGCATATCCTTCGACAGTAAGATCTTTCTGACCTCCGTAAACTAAGAATAAATCTTTAGTACTTTTCAAGTACTTAAGAATATTCTTCACGGCAGCCCAGTGACCATCTCCAGGGTCAGATTGGAAACGACTTGTCACACTAAGTGCATAAGCCACATCCGGTCGAGTACATAACATTGCATACATTATGCTACCTATTGCTGATGCATAAGGTGTATGAGTCATTCTCTCCTTCTCAAGGTTAGTCTTAGGACACATCTTCTTTGAAAGACATGTTCCTACACTCATAGGAAGGTTCTTAACCTTCGCTGACTCCATATTGAATCTCTTCAATACTTTGTCAATGTACATCGACTGTGATAGTCCTATTAACCTTCTAGATCTATCTCTATAGATTTTGATTCCAAGGATATAGGACGCATCACCAAGATCTTTCATCTCGAATTGGTTCGATAACCATAACTTAGTCACTTTCATGCCATCCTTCGAATTCCCAATAAGAAGGATGTCATCAACATAAAGTACTAAGAATTGCACTGAGGTCTCCAATTCCTTTCTATACACACATGACTCATTCGAAATTTGCATGAAGCCAAACGATTTGACTGATTCATCAAATCGAATGTTCCAATTCCTAGAAGCCTGTTTCAATCCATAGATTGATCTTTGGAGTTTGCAAACCTTTTGCTCACTCCCATTGAATGTGAAACCTATGGGTTGCTCCATATAAATGTCTTTGTCAATGTCACCATTGAGAAAGGCAGTTTTCACATCCATTTGCCATATCTCATAGTCATAATATGCAGCAATGGCAAGCATGATTCGAATGGACTTTTGCATTGCAACTGGTGAAAAGGTTTCGTCAAAGTCCACGCCGGGTCTTTGAGTGAATCCTTTTGCAACCAGTCTTGCTTTGTAGGCTGCAATGCTTCCATCAACTCCAAGCTTTCTCTTAAAGATCCATTTGCAACCTATGGGTTTGACCCCATCAGGAAAATCTACCAAGGTCCAAACTTGGTTGGAGTTCATGGAATCCATTTCGGATTTCATGGCTTCTATCCACTGTTCAGAGTCAGAATCTGAAAGTGCCTCCTCATATGTTAAAGGATCATTATCCTTTTGAGAGATTTCATGGAAGAATCCATACCATCTCTCCGGCTGTCTAGGAGTGCGTTCAGAACGCCTTAGAGGAGGGTTTTCGTGTGTATCGAAATTCGTGATTGGTTGTGGTTGATCAGAGTGGGACGTTTCTTCTGTGGGTGGTTTGGGGTCACCTTGTACTTCTTCTAATTCTATGATCTTGCCTTTCTTTTCTTTAAGGAACGGTTCCCCAAGAAAAGTGGCATTTCTGGAAACAAACACCTTTTGCTCAGATTGATCATAGAAGTAGTATCCTATGGATTCCTTAGGATAACCTACAAAGTAGCATAAGTTAGAACGAGATTCTAACTTATCTCCCACTGTCCTCTTCACGTAAGCAGGACAACCCCAAATTCTTAAGTAAGAATAACTAGGGATTTTACCATGCCACATTTCATAGGGCGTTTTGGGGACTGACTTAGAGGGAACTAGATTCAGAATCTTTGCTGCACTTTCTAGGGCATAACCCCAGAAAGAAGGTGGTAAGTCAGTGAAACTCATCATGAAACGAACCATATCAAGTAGGGTTCGATTCCTTCTCTCAGAAACTCCATTAAGCTGAGGAGTTCCCGGAGGAGTCCACTGAGAGATAATCCCATTATCTTTGAGATGATTAAGGAATTCTTCACTAAGATACTCGCCTCCTCGATCAGATCGAAGTGCTTTGATCTTGTGACCAGTTTGGTTCTCAACCTCCTTTTGAAATTCTAAGAATTTCTCAAAAGCTTCAGATTTATACTTCATTAAGTATACATAACCATACCGACTAAAGTCATCAGTAAAGGTTATGAAATACTGATGATTGCTTCTAGTGCTTACACTAAGCGGTCCACAAACATCAGTATGGATCAAATCCAAAACCTCAGTGGCACGTTCCACAGTTCCTTTAAAAGGAACTTTGGACATCTTTCCTTTGAGACAGGATTCGCAAGAAGTCAACTCTTTGAGATCATTTTCAGAGAATGATCTTAAAGTGTTTATCTTGCTAATTCTGTTCTTGGAAATGTGTCCTAATCTAGCGTGCCATAAGGGAGCTGAAACTTTATCATCTCTCTTACGCTTTGTTTCTCGTTGTATATTCATAATATTGATATTTTGAGTTAGGTAAAGTCCATTACTTAGAGTACCGATATGAACGGAATAGTTGTTCCATTTGATAAAGTATTTACCATTCTTAATATAAGTTTCATAACCTTCACAATCTAATATTGGAACTGAAATTATATTACGAATAATGCTCGGTACATAAAGGACTTTATTTAATACTAACTCAAAACTACCTAAATCTAATCTAATTGTGCCTAAAGCTCGAGCTTCAACGTTTGAGCCATCACCGATCTTCAAGACACATTCTCCTTCTTTGAGTTGTTGGACCTCACTTAGCATCTGTACATCATTACAGATATGAGTTCCACAACCGGTATCAAGTACCCAAGAACTAGAATTAATAGAAAGATTTACTTCAACGAGAAAGATACCTTTCTTTAGAGTAACCTTGTACTCTGGGCAGTTTCTCCTCCAATGTCCCGCTTTGCCACAATGGAAGCAAACATCCTCTTTCTGATCACGCTTCTTCTTTTGGGCCTTCCCCTTCGAAATGCCACCAGTGGGCCTAAGGGGTTTCTTCTTCTTCTTTTGGGCTTTCTTGCCCTTACCTTTAGAAGGCCCAGAAGAGGAAGATGGAGCATTCACCATCAAAACCTTATTGTCCTTCTTGATCGTGCTTTCAGCAGTCACAAGCTGACTAATCAGCTCAGCTACAGTAGCACCAGCATGATTCATGTTGAAGTTAAGGACAAATGGGTTGAATGATGGTGGGAGCGAAGCTAGCAACAAATCCACTGAAAGCTCATCTTTCAGTGGCATGTCCATGGAGGCAAGTTTCTCAGTAAGGGCAAGAAACTTGAGTCCATATTCATGGACACTTGAACCTTCCCTCATTCTCAAGTGGAACAATTCCTTTGATGTGTTATACCTTGTAACACGTTCATGAGGGCGGTAAAGTTGCTCTAAGTGGTCGTAAATCTCCCAAGCAAATTCCATGGCCTCATGTTGTCTTTGCAAGTCCGGAGACATGTTAGCCAACATAAGGCAACGGGCTTGGAGATTATCATCCTTCCACTTCTGAATCGCATCCCGCTCAGCCCGAGTGGGAGCCTCCCCTTCGGGACTGGGCTCCCCTTCGAAGAGAACATAAGTTCTCTTCTCAGAATCTAAAATGATTTTTAGATTCCTCAGCCAATCAGAATAGTTGGGACCAGTCAACTTGTTTGACTCGAGGATCGATACAAGAGGGTTTTGGTTGCCATTTCAAAACACGTAGAGAATCACAGAATCTACGACCTAAATGGTAAGACAGAGAACTAGTGAGCATGCTGAATTATAAATATATACAAAAGATAAGGTCTTTAATCTGATGTAGCTCCCACTGTTTTTCAAAGATCTAGAATTCCCAAAGATCTAAGAGGAACACGTTTCCCAATGGGTACTAAGATCCTAGGCATTTTACCTCGAACCCACGACTCGCGGACATTCTAAGTAAGAACCCTAGGTAGGTACAACTTACCAATTCTAACACCTTTAGAACTCTTAGTAATTGTTTTTGCATCACCTATCTTTCAATATGGACCCACGACTCGTGAGACATCCATATTTACTTAGGCGTTAAGCTAGACCCATCAATCATAAGATCATGACCAAAACTTAGTTCGAACGACCCACGACTCGCGGACATCGCCCTTGCTAAAATTGACCACGAAATATTGATCATTTAAAATGATTAATTAGGTAACTAAGAACTAATAAGCTCCACTAGCTATCCCACGACTCGCGGACAATAACTAGCTTTACTTACTAAACTTAAAACCTATTGATGGAATGCTAGGAATTTAATTCAAAATTTGCATCTCGAATTAAACACCTATTTGTTCGAAATTAGCTTAATATTTAATGGGAATTTTCGAATCAACCGGAGAGTTGTCCGGTTCGACCTCACCAACATATATGTTATCCAATTTTATTAGTCTTGATTAATGCAAGTACACTTAAATGCATATCAAACAAGCACATAAATAGATAACATGTCCTAGCATGATACTAACATGTAATGATCATGGGTTCTACCTATCTTATGCTTGATATGTGGGAGCCACTCCACAATCACAAGTTCTATTATACATGCCACATAAACAATTTAAATCACATAAGGGAAAGCGGTAACAAAATACGAGCCCTATCTCTATTACATTTAACAATTGAGATTCCCCTCCCTAACATTTTGAGGGGTCTTCACTTATGGCCTCCTTGTTACTTGAATGTGGTCCATCTTACTCCATGGGTGCATTGTCTCCAAAATGAAAATAAAACCTCACCACCTATCTCTACTCTCAAATTACAATAAAAAGAAAAAGACATAAAGTAATAAGGCTCAATCTTCATATTGGCCTTAGACAATTACACGGGGCATAGCCCGGCCTCAAAAACAGTAATATGGAAAGCCACATAATAAATCACATAACAGTACGCACATAAGTGAGGCTCCAACCTCAATTGAAAAACGCAACTATAGGGCTCCAACCCCAATTTAAACCATCCATGTGCATAAATTAAAACCATACATAGATCTAAACCCAAGATCACCTAACATGCTTTTGCAAGAATTTAAATTTAACCAATAAATTAAAATTCTCGTTTCAAGTCCTAATGACTTAAAACACGACTTAGATGCAATTCTTGTCCAAGAGCCTTTTCTATAAAACCCGAAAAACAATAAACTAATAAAATTCCAATTAATTTCTGAAATTAATAATTTTATTCTTTCATTATTTTCAGAAAATAAAATTCATAATTTTCCCAAAATCCAAATCGCTTTAATTTCTCAAAAATCCCAATTTAATCAAAATTTTAAAATAATTTTATTTTAACAAAACTGATTTTAAAAGATAAAGTTAAAATAAAATTAAATCGGGATTTTTCGGACCGAAAACACGAAAAACACGAAACCGCCAAAACCGGGCCCGGAACGAGCACTTGCTCGTCGCGCAGCGTCGCGCGCTAGGCGCGCGCACCAGCTTCGCACGGTGCCGGCAGCTTCGCGTGCGGGCGATGCCGGGCGGGTGCTCCCGCGCGGTTGCGGGAGCCTAGGCGCGGGCGGGAGGGCCTCCCGCGCGGTTGCGGGAGGGCTGGGCGGTTGGCGACGGGTCTGGGCGTGCGACGTGCTAGCATGCCTAGGCTCGTCCTTTTCGTGTTCAAGTTTCTCGAAACCAATTCAATCCAAATTAAAAAAAAAATTCGATTTAGATAAATTTAAACTAAAACAATTTTCAAAACCACGATTTGAGAAAACAGTTTTAGAAATTCAGGAAAATTACAGTTTCGTATTTCAGGCTTTCTAAAAGAACTCAAGAATACCTAATTCGCATCTAAGCCTAAGAATTTCTACCAAATTCAGAATAATTTGAGACGAATCAGAAACACGATTAAGGAGGTGGCTCTGATACCACTTGTTGGAAAACACGAATCAGAAAGCAGCGGAATTTAAAAAATTTTCCCAACAAAAGGATCTAGGACTCGCAATCGTGTAACCAAATTCGTAAAGATAGAAAACTTACTTTTCTTTTATTCTTTCTTGAAGCGTTTCAAGCCACCCAAGAACGCTCTTCTCGCGGCTTGATCCCCTCTCCTCTGGTAAAGCTCGAATCTTCAAACTTCTAACTTGAAGTCTCTAGAGAAAGTCCACCAACTTGATCACAATCTAACTAGTAAGGATGCTAGTTCTCTAGTTAGTGTTTAGGCTTAACCTAGGGTTTAATTTAATATTGGAGAAAGGAAAGTGTTCAACACATGAACCAAAAGAATTGCCAATTAGCTCTAAAGGGGAGCATGAGCTCCCCTATATATAGGAAGGGGAGTGCCGATCCAAATCCTTGTTGGACAAGGATTTGGTTCCTCTCTCTCCTATTACTTGATCATCAAGTATTTTCCAACTTTGACTTTGAATTCTAATTCAAGTCAACTTTTAAGAGAGCTAAAAATATCCAAACTATTTTTGGATAATTTTATACTTTATTTATTATAAAATAAATAACTTATTTTTATCTAATTAATTAATTCGTAATTAATTAACTAGATTATTTTCTCCAAAATTAGACTTTCCTTTTAATTCAAAATTAAACCAAAGTCTATTAAATAATTAACTAATTAATTATTTAATATATATATATATATATATATATATAATATATATACACACGTGTGTGACACGTGTCACTCACGTGAGCCACACGTGTGACTTCACACGTGTGGAACCCTCTTGGCCCGATTAACTCGTTTAATCATTTTCAAGCCTCAACTCATGTAACCAAGTTGTTGTGTGTGACCCTATAGGTTCTCAATTCAATTAGCAGTGACCCTAATTAATTAATTCACTAATTAATTAATCAGTCCACAGATTAAACGACCATAGTCTAGCAACAGGTGTTTAACCCCTAGCTGAATTGGAATGTTCGGATTCGACAGAACCTTTAAGTCATTGATTCATGTGAGATACAATCCTCCTACTTACTATCTCTCAACCAAGATCTAGGGCAAGGGAATAATCAGAACCCTAATAATCCGGTCTTAAAGCTAAGTGCATTTCATATCCATTTGATCTCAATCCAAGAAACTCTTTTCTTGATGTCTTGATCTACTGCCTTGGCCAAGGACTCCATATGGCATATGAATGACTTATACAATAATAGATCACCTTGCAAATGCAAGTGTAGGTCCTATCTTGATTCTCATTCACTTTCATGAATCACTTGTGCAGCCCCAGCATAAGCCTTGAATCAGTTGTCTAAGGCGACACCCTTTAAAGCTTATACCTAAGACTACAGAGTTAACTCATAAAGTGAGAAGGAACCTCAAGTCTAAGGATCAATTAATCACATCAATGACTCGTGAGATATTTCCTAATCTGGAAGTTTCCATTTCCTGAAATAGAAACTTCCTTTCCCATTTAGGAATGTTCTCACACGGGGCACCTCAGTGAACTTACTTATTAAAGTAAGCACCCTCATGTATCACGCACGTATCAACTATACACTTTGCACCTCTATAAAACAAGGTGGTCCTTCTTAAGGGCGTGATCCCACAAGCAAGCCTTAGAGGAGTCAGGTTGACACTCCCACTGTCTGTAGGACTCATCGGCTTGGAGTATTTTACTAATCATGACTTATGTGATATAGGGCTCGTTTCATGAACCATTTCACCTAAATGGTAGAGTCCTAAAGTCATCAGGATTAGGGGAGTTCTCATACATGCACAGCTAAAGTAAACGCATACCAAACAAGAGCATATAAAGAAGTGTTGCCTCAATTCGTTATTTCATTCAAAGATTGTCTGTGATTACAATAAGGAAAAGCACAAAGCGGATATACAATCGGCTTTCTAGGGCACTATTCCTAACAGGAAATAATCATGGTGGGGATGAGGAGACAATTAGAGACAATGTTGGTGTTACAGATGATAGGGATGAGCATCCTGGTGAGGGTTTAAATGTTCATGAGGGGAATGATGGGACAAACATAGATGAGGTTGAACAATTGGGTGTTTCTTGGGACAATGTTGACAGTGGTGGGAGTGATGATGCATAGTCCTTGGGTGAAGACAGTGACCATAGTGATGTACTAGTAGATAGTGACCATGATGATGTTGATGTAGATATAAATGAAGTTGAAAAGAATATCCACATGGGGGGATTACAGAAGAGGGGGCTTTTCCAACAACCTACTACAGCTGAACCTTCATCTAAAAAGATGCAACATAAGGGCAGGAGGATTTTTAATAAAAAAAATAGACATGGCTAATCCAGTGTTTGATTTGGGCTTAGAGTTCAGAGATGTGAATATATTCAGAAAGGCTTGAGACAACACTCTATTATTAATGCAAGGGACATTAGATTCACCAAAAACACTTCCAAAAAGGTTGCAGCAAGATGTAAACATAAGAAGTGTCCCTGGAGAATTTATGGTTCACATAAGGGTGGTAAGGACACATTTGTTGTGAAAACATTAGAGTCTGAGCATCAATGCCCTAGGTCTCAAAGAGTGACTGCTGCTAATTCTAATTGGATTGCTGAAAAGTACAACAATTTGTTGAAAACAAACCCTAAATGGCCTGTGGGATCAATGTTGTCAGTGGATGACCATAAAATATCTTTCACAAGACATCAGATGTATAGGGCTAAGCACAAGGTTGCATTAGAATCCATTGGTACATTTATCAAGTAATCTGAATTGATTTGGAGATATATATGCTGCTGAAATAATGAGGGATGATCCTGGTTCAACAGTGAAGATCAAAACAAAGGAGGTTGAAGGTGAGTTGAGGTTTAAAAGATTGTATGTGTGTTGGGATACTTTAAAGAAGAGGTTTAACATGTGCAGGCCTATTATATTTTTAGATGGTTGTCATTTAAAAACTCATTGTGGTGGTATTTTTCTGTGTGCTGTGGGGATTGATCTCAATAATTGTATGTATCCATTTGCTTATGCTGTGGTTGAGAAGGAGAGAAAGAATTCATGGACATGGTTTATAGAATTGTTGATTGCTGACTTGGGCATACCTAAAGACACAGACAAATTCACTTTTATGTCTGATAAACAGAAGGGGTTGATAGATGTTATTTAGACTCTACTACCTAATTATGATCATAGGTTATGTGTCAATCACTTGTATAACAATTTTAAACAAGCACATAAGAGACTGGCTTTGAAACTGTTGTTGTGGAAGGCTGCAATATTCTTGGTTCTACAAGTGGCAAATTGGGCAGACAAGGGCTTGTCATGAACTGCAGATTGTATGGGAAACAAGGCTACAACAAGAGGAGGTGAATAATCCAAAGAATTAAACCAAGAGGATCATCATGAAGTACCACCACCAAACAATACAACTCAAAGACCCAAAACTGTAAGATCTGATCAATTGCAAAATAACATAAATATTTTTGGTGTATCATCTAATAATTGGCTTTTCTCAGGTATCTAAAAAAAGGAAGAGATCAAGGATGGAAACTTCTGTCAATGAGCCTACTCCATAGTCTACTGTAACAGTTCCAAGAAGAGTTACAAGAAGTGCTGCTTCAAAACTTGCAACAGGGAATGATGATTTGGAAACTCAGAAATCAACAACAGGACCTAAGTAACCATCCCAACCAAAGCCAAGAAAGAAGTTGGTACCACGGAGGAAGAAGAACAATGACCAAGGAAGTTCTTCACAACTACTACCATCAATTGTGCCAAACTATCAAGCTCAAACTGGGGGGGGGGGGGGGGGGGGGGGGGGGGGGATTCATATTGTAGATGAGCTAATTAATCGTATATGTGATGAGCATGGTTTGAATGATAGATGTCTAGGTTTATGACTAGTTTAGTTACTATAAATGTGGTTTTTGGACATGATTAGTTGTTGTAAAAGTGGTTTTTGGACATGATTTTGTAACCTGTTAAGGTTGAAACTGCATGTTTATGCATTGACACTGTTTTGGGAGCTTCATTGTCTAATATATGAAAGGTTTATGTTATTTGTTCAATTTGAAGGAGTATATATGTTTGTGTTCTTTTTTGTTCAGGTTGACAATGTATGTTACAGATTAATGTACACAATGAAACAAAGGCAATTAGAACAAGGATAACTTCTTTTCATTAGAAAAAAAAAAAAAAAAGCCTACGCAGAGGGCATTACAAATCGAAATACACAAACCACAAAGTTGCAGACTACTCCTATAAGGCTATAACAACATTCAAATTACTCCTACAACAACATTCAAATGAATAAGTACATAAACACCCATGAGCCTATCAAAGCACACCACAACCATTTCTCTTTGTTGCCTCTTTGTTCAGCATCAAACTCCAACTTGTTAATCTTCCTCAATAGTCCAGGGATAATTTGACGAGATCTTTAACACATTGGGGGATCTGTCCAAATAAAGTGATTGCAACCTCCGGATTGCTATCACAAGAAAAGGAGGAAACCAATTAATAGAGGAGAAAGGAGAAGTGCTAGACAACATGAGGGTGGACAATCAAATACCCGGAATCTGTCACATGACTCTTATCTCCTTCCCGGATTGAGGTCAGTCCATGAAGTTCTCCTCACAAGAGGTCTTCCGCAGTTGCAATTGCCTTCCATGTCTGAAACCCTAATTTTTGCAATGGAGACAATGATAAAATAGAGTTGGGAATTAAATAAGTATAACTGACAAGTGAGGATTTGCGGGAAGACCACTAAAAGGACGAAAATGCCCTTAAGAAACCCACGTGAGAGTCACATGTAGCACTTTTGTCGGAAGAATCTGTCGGATTTTGAAATTGGGCACCAAAGTAAACAAAAATGAAATGTTAGACATGAAATCTTTAAAATTTAAAGGTTGGGTACTAAAGTGCAAATAACTCCAAATATTATGGTACAAAAAAAGTTTAACCCTTATCTTTATTACCAAGTAAAAATATATAAATATATAAAAAAGAAACAATCTTTATGATCTTAAAATTCAAGACACGATTAATTGTAGAAAGTGGTGGTCCTGTCTTGTGCTTCCAACCGTCAAAGAGAAAAAAAAATTAAAATCGGATTAAAAGCCCTTAACCCAAGAAAAAGTAATGATTACCCTCATTCTTAACCCACAATTAAAGAATCTTTAATTATCAGTGTTATTACTGTACACCTCAATCTCACAGCATTTGTTGCTGAGCCCTCAAACACAGCTGTCTGATTATTAGCATTTGTTAATCCAAGATTTCTTACCATAATCCCATATTTTTTTACTTAATCTATGACTAATTTCAACCTTTTCATGTTTGACACCATCAGATGACTGACCACTTCTCTCTCTCTCTCTCTCTCTCTGATGCCCATTTTCAGAGATTTGAATAATACTATTTGAATAACTTAACTGGAAAAGTGTGTAGAAAGAGAAAGATCCCAACTTTCTCTTTTTCACATTCTATTTTTCTGCTTTTGTAACTATTTTCTTGATACAGTTCAGTGCATCCATTACAGATAGACAAAATAGTGGACCAATTTGCTGTAGCTGAGGCAAGAAAAGAAACAAAGTGAGTGTAAAGCAACGAAATCAAGTTATACCTTTTTCTTGCTGCTGGTAAACCCCCTGCGAGATTGATCTCTATTTCAAGCTGGTATGTTAACTTCTTTGTGCTTCTTGTTCGAATTCTTTCCCGTTTACTTTGTGGGATTTCTCATCTTGCTCTGTTTTTGGGGTTTTCAGGTGCTGTCTTATTTTGTTGATTTTTTAGTTTATAATATTTTGAGGTAAGTTTAATATTGTTGTTGATGATTTGTTTCTGCTGTTGGTGATATGACTTGATCTGATGATGGAGGTGTTTTCTTGAATTCTATTGATGTGGCAGATTTGGAAGGAAATACTTACTTTTGGGGAGCTAGAATTAGGAGATGGGTGTTGAGATATTGGAGATTGGAGTAAAGATGAAGAAAGGAGCGATCTTTACAATCAGAGGGTGTTTTAGATTAGCTTGCAATCATCCATTTCTAGTGGGCGTGCTTTGTTTCTTGCTATTTCTGTACAGATCATCCCCTTTTATTTTTTCATTATTGGTGTCTGCTTCCCCTATTCTTGTATGCACTGCTGTTTTGCTTGGAACCCTTTTGAGTTTTGGGGAACCAAACATACCTGAAATCGAAGTAGAAGAAAAAATAACTCATGGTGCTCTTTCGATAAAGTCAGGTTTTTCTGGTGATGCTACTGTTGTTGAGAAAAATGAGAGTTTTTTGATTGAGAGGTTTAGTGGGGAGAAAAGGGGTTTATCAGAGGATAGTGTTCCATTGATCGAGGAAAGATCACGGGAAGTTGAAGAATTGAATGATGGTGAAGTTCAGGATAGAGAGTTTGATGGTTTGATGATTAATGATGGGAATAAGTATTCTGCGGTTGCAAATGATGAGGTTCTTGGATCTGATGATGAGAAATCAGAAGCTGATTCATTTGGGTCCGAGAAGGTGAATGTGGATTCTCTTGATTCCCCTCCTCGTTCGCCTTGGACACGAGCTGAAGATAGAGAGGAGAATGAAGAGAGAGAAAAACAAGATGAAGAGGATGATTTAGATGATGATGATGATAGTGGGTCTGATCGGGCTGAGAGTTCGTCTCCAGATGCATCAATGGCTGATATAATGCCGATGCTTGACGAGCTTCATCCACTGTTGGATCAAGCTGCTCCTCGACCGGCTCATGGGTCCCACACTGACTCTGATAATGAAAATCATGATGATATGGAAGTTGGAGATGATGATAATGAAGATGGAGATGATGATAATGAAGATGAAGATGATGATGAACAAGGGGACAAGGAAGAGGAGGCGAAATCCCCCATTAAATGGACGGAAGAGGACCAAAAGAATCTTATGGATCTTGGAACATCCGAGATCGAAAGGAATCAACGGTTGGAGAATCTAATACTAAGAAGGAGAGCAAGGAAAAGTATGAGCTTGTTTCCCGAAAGGAACTTGATCGACTTTGAGAGTGTTGATCTTCCGTTCAATATTACTCCCATCACAACAAGAAGGCAAAACCCTTTTGATCTTCCTCATGATTCCGATGATAATTCGGGTCTACCCCCGATTCCTGGTTCGGCTCCTTCTATTTTGTTGCCGAGGCGAAACCCTTTTGACATTCCTTATGATTCGAGTGAAGAGAAGCCTGATCTTATGGGAGATGGATTTCAAGAAGAGTTCACCACCACTTCAAGAGAGCCGATTTTCAGAAGACATGAGAGTTTCAACGTGGGACCTTCGGTTTTTGCACCAGCTAGATCAGATGCCAGAATGAGGCCTTACTTTGTTCCTGAGAGGACGGTCTCGAGAGAATCGAGTTTTTCTTCATTTCATAGACAATTGAGTGGACTCAGTGATTCGAAGGCAAGTTCTGTTCCTGATACCGAGTCAGTTACTTCAGTTGAGGATATAATGGAAGATAAGACGCTTTCACAAGAAGATCTTGTCGAGCAGGATAAAGAAATTACTGAGAACGTTGGCCATGGAAGTGAATCTTCATCCTCTGAAGATTCTTTGCAGTTGGGCCAAGAAGAATTACAATTAGGAGATGGTGAAGATCATTCGAATTCTCAAGAACAGAGGTATACTCGGGATTCAAGCTCTTCATCACTTTCAGAAGTGAGTGAAAGGGTCTTTATTGAGACAGATGGCGAAAGGCCGTTGATTTTGGAGGGAAGAAGAGAAAATGTTGCTGACGAGAGAGTCATCTCAACACAGAGCTCTTTGGAAGCTAATGAAATCCCACAGAGATACCCTGTTTATGATTCGAGCCCCCGAGGGGTCGCCCCTGTACTTGTCAAAAGAACAGACTCTGGAGAATCTGAAAGAACTCATGAAATGTTGCCAGAATCAGTGATTTCTCATCCAGTAGTTGAATCTGGGATGATAGATGTTGTCAGCAATGTAAGAGAGGATGATAAGAGAGACATTGATTTCTTGGGAGTTGATCAGAGAACTGAAGATCAAAGTGCAAACCAATCACACGCACCATTTGAAGGTCAAATGAAAGAAAGTGCATCTACTTTTGATGATAAAGCAATGGATGAGCCAATCTCAAAGCATCCCGCTGAAGTGCAGGTAAGCACATTTCAGAACCCTCGATTACATACAACCTATCAAGTTTGGTTTTATGGTATAAATGTGTAAATGTGTGTCAATCTATTGCTTTTCTATCCAAAATGCATGCTTTTTCTTTCCATAAAATTATTTACCATTTCGTGTGCTTTTCTTTTAATTGAACCAAATGTTGGAAAATTTCTTGCACTAATATTTGTTCACGGGTGATGTCAATCTTTTTACTGCTTTTCGTTGGTTCTGATGGACATACTTTACCTTAATCAACCAAGTGGTTAATTTTATGCAGTTTGGAAGAGTCGAATCTAGTGAAACGCTTGCTTCTTGACACTGAATTTAAGATTCTAGTTTATTGTTTGTCTAGGAGTAACCCAAAGGGTGATGCATGTTTTACTAAGGAAACATATCTTAATAAACTCGTAACTACTAATAATTACTTGGCATTGCATTCGCGAGAAAAGTTAAAAAGATCACATATTTTCTGTATATTTACATATTGCCCCCAGTGTGATGGTTGACACTTAGTGGTGTCATTATTACTTTAAGAATAAGGAAGGCCACAGTTGAGGGCAAAAAGGTGTCAATTTGTGTTGATTATTTTGGGATGTCCCAAGAAGAAAATGGAATGAGATATAAACTAAGAATATCTTGGTTGATAATATGCAGGCATCCGCTACCCCAGTCGAGCAATTCGAGGTTATTCAAACTAGAGAGAGACCAAACATGCTTGAGATCCAAGAGCATGATCATCAAATCTTCTCAAATGTCAGCACTCCGTTAAGTCCAAACTTTATTTCCATCCCGTCACAGATAAATCTTCCTCAAAGTGATCTGCATACAATAGTTGAGGAGACAGACGACATTAAGGAAATTGATGAAGGACTGCTGTCTGAATTAGACAATGTTGGAGACTTCAGTGTAACACAGTGGGAATCCAGCTCGAATAAACGAAAGGATGCTGTTGTGGAATGTTTGTCTTCCTCTTATCATGCTGAAACGAGCACTACAACTGCTGAGGTTATCCCGGTTGAAGAAAATAGAACCGAAGATGTAATATGTTCAGAGACTTCGAGGGACTTTGAAGAAATGAAATATATTACAGAGCAAGAAACATCTCAAGCAATCATTTCTGAACATATTGATGTACCAAGAATGGAGTTTGATGAAATGGACGGTCAGGATTCTCCTGATCAGGAAACATCTGAAGTGCCAAAGTATCATGATAATACTTCTGGAATGTTGACAACCAGAGAAGAAATGCCTGAACTTGAAGCTAGTACAATTGAAGATATTGATATGGCATTTAAGCAGATCAGTGCTGAGGAGACTGATAAGCCTGTTATTGTGGAGCCACCCAAAGCTGAGTCAGTAGCTGTAGAAGCCATAACTGAGGGTTCTGAGACGGACCCCACTTATGAGACACCGGTTCTTGGGACTAGACAAATTGAAGATGATGCCACTTTGGATTATGAATCTGTTGTTATGGAGCCCCCCCGAGCCGAGCCACCCCAAGCCGAGCTGGTAGCTGAAGCAGTCATAGCTGAGGGTTCTGAGACAGACTCCGCTGACAAGACATCAGTTGTTGAAGTTGGACCAATTGAAGATGCTACATCGGATTATAAGCCTGTTGTGGAGGCACCCGAAGCCGAGCTGGTAGTTTTGGAGCCGTCCCAAGCCGAGCCTCCTGTTGTGGAGCCACACCAAGCCGATCCTATTGTTATGGAACCACCCCAAGCTGAGCTGGTAGCTAGAGAATTCATAACTGAGCATTCTGAGAGGGACTCCGCTCACGAGACACTGGTTCTTGGAGTAAGCCCAATCGAAGATGCTGCTTTGGATTTTAAGCCTGTTGTCGTGGAGCCACCCCAAGCTGAGCAGGTAGATCAAGAAGCCACAGCCGAGTGTTCTGAGATGGACCCCACTCACAAGACATCAGTTAATGAAGCAAGAACAATTGATGATGATGCTTTGGATTATAAGCCTGCTGTTGAAGAGCCAGCCCGAGCCGAGCCTGCTGTTATAGAGCGTGCCCAAGCTGAGCCGGTAGCTAGAGAGGCTATAATTGAGGGTTCTGAGACACACCCCACCTACGAGACATCAGTTCTTGAATTTCAATCAATTGATTTTGAGCCTGTTTCTGTGGACCCACCCCAAGCCGAGTCAGTCCTTTTGGAGACACCCCAAGCTGATTCTGTAGCTAGAGAAGCCATAACTGAGTGTTCTAAGACAGACCCCACAGATGAGACATCAGTTGAGGTTAGACCAGTTGATAATGATGGTTTAGGTTGTGACCCTGTTATTGTGGAGTCACCCCGGGCTGAGCCTGTAGCTAGAGAACCCATAACTGTGCATTTTGAGACGAACCCCACTCCTGTGACGCCAGTTCTTGAAATAAGACAAATTGAAGTTGATGCCACTTTGGATCATAAGCCTGTTGTTATGGAGCCTCCACAACACGAACCTGTCATTTTGGAGCCTCGCCAAGCTGAACCAATAGCTCAAGGAGCCGTAGCCGAGCATTCTGAGACAGGCCCCACTCACGTGACATCAGTTCTTGAAGTAACACCCACTGAAGAGAAGGTATGTTCCTCTGTGGAGGAGTCCAGCGAGACAGACAACGAAGACAAATCACCTGAAGACTTGCATTCAACTACATCAGTTAAGGAAAAAGGTAAACTCTCTAAAAGCAAAAGCAAAAGCTCAAGCTCGAGCTCTAGTTCCGAATCAAGTTCAAGTGACTCTGATAAGGAGTAAGAATGCACCACGGGGAAAAGAATGTGTTTCTCAGTTCGGATCAATCGTGTGTTTTATTGTACCATTTGTGTCGCTGCTTACCAGTAGCCAGTTTTATGTGTGTGTGTTGTCTATGCAGCCAGCAAGACAGGGGTTGGTTTCTTCAAGAATGAGTTTTTCATTTGATTTCTTGAAGTTTTTTGAGGTTGTTTCTGTCAGATTATTTTTGTCTCTGTTTTTTGTAAGTTTAACATTTCTTGTAATGGCAGTTTTGAGTCTTGATGGCTGAAGACATTTGCTGAGTTAAAGGTTGAGTGGTCTTCATACATTGTATTCTGTACTGATGAATATAGAATGACGTTGGAGTGAGCTTTTCTTTTGGAAGAGTTGGTTTCAAAATCAACATTGTTTTCTGGACTAATTTTTTTTTTCTGTTCTAAGAAGAAGAAGAAACAGTAGCAGCAAGGGGTAAACTTACTACATTCAAATGGAGCATACATAGTTCCAGTTACATATATATCCACCAACAATATCCATGATCGATTGTCATTACCTACTCTGGAAACTATAACAAGCTTACAACACTAGACATCTTACTGAAAACACACCAACATACTTAACATGTATTTAAGGAGAGAAAACACCATTTCCCCCGAAACAGAAGAAATCATGGGCAAATTGTATGTGTTCACGAGCAGTTTGTGTCGTAACTTGCAAGTCCCTGCAGCTCCGGACCTTCCAATCGGGGATTTTTCTCAAAGCTGCAAAGCACAAAATATCACAAATCAATTACACGGACCTCCCATGCAATTATATGTAATTACACAAACGTCCCCTCTTGCCCTAGAAGTTAAAGATAGCCCCTTCAAGACCAAGTTGAGCAAACCTAAAAACAAATAGTTTATGAACTTGTATATATCATCCGTACATGGAAAAGATTATCTTACTTGTTTAAGGGGATTCGTTCAAATGCACCAGAAGTAGGTATTGTACCACACAAATTGTTATTTGATACATCTCTGCAAAAGATAAATGCAAATATCAGTTATAATCTCTTACATCACACATATAATACAAGGATGTAACTGTTAATCAAATCAGAAGCACTTACACAACTTTCAAGCTAGGTATAGTAGAAAGTTCCCGGGGGATTGGTCCATTTAGCTTATTATCGTTAAGACGTCTGTCAAGAAATGAAGAATTATTAACTTCAAGTAAAAAGCTAAGCAAGTTCAAGAAACACTCGAATGAAGTCAAGTTGGAATTATATAAAGAATAGTTACCAATGATAAGTACAAACTTACAAAAAGACGAGAGATTTTAAGTTTCCGAGTGATGGGGGTATTTTTCCTGTGATATTATTGTTGTATAGATCCAAACTTATTAAACTCTTCAAGTTACCGAGATCAGCAGGAATTTCTCCTTGGATGTTATTTTTGTAAAGCTCCCTGCAAAATAGACAAAGTCGGGTTTTGTTAAACTGCAAAATTTTTGAGGAAAGCACAGTAAAGATAAGAGAAGGTTAGGATAAATTCAAAGACAGAATTTAGGAAAAGAAGGTAAAATATGGCCATTGCTGATGAACCATGATCAAGGGCATAACTTTTCCATGTAGAAATACAAGAATTAGGAAATAAAATGTGCAAGCATTGAATAATACTCACAGATACTGCAGATATTCAAGTTTCCCAAGCTCAGGCACTAGATGACCAGATAAGTTTGAGTTTCCAAGGTCACTGTTCAAATGACAAACAAAATGTTCAATTTCAGGTCCAAAGCAAACAAAGCACAGGAAAGAAAACTTCATATACAATGAAAATAAGGAAGTGAAAAATGAATTTGAGGGGAAAAAACGAAAGAAAAACACACCGTAGACATGGATTTCTAATCCAAAACAGAAAAAAACACAGCAAATGTTAGATTAGCTTCTAGCACAAAAGATTTGAAACAACTTAGAATCTGTTCGAACAGTCCCAATCACTGTTATGGATTTGAAATCAATCCATATTGAAATCATTTGAAAGTTTCAGCTCTGAACCCTCCCTGAGTCTACATCCTCCGGCCGAACAAACTTTAATCACTAATATCAGTTAGCATTTGCATCCATAACCATCAAAATCACCTAGCTTTCAGAGGCAACCGTGGTTATAACTTAATTCATAATTCTTTTTCGTTATTCTTTTAGCTCTTCCCATAACAATCAAAATCACCTAGCTTTCAGATGCAAATCACAAATTGTACTGAGCAACTTGCAACCTAAAGAAGAAAGCTTCTCAAGAAACCAAATAGATCAAACCAAAAAAGTTGGGAAATCATCATATTCCTCAGCAATATGCAGACAAATAGTAAATTCAAAACTCAGATTCACTTTGTAAATAATATATCATTCGAATGACATTCCTAATTCCTACCATCCTTATTCAACAGATAAAGCAAAAATATCCGAAAATACAGTAAATTCGAAAAAAAAAAAAAGAAAAGGAAAAAGAACCAAAAAACAATGTCATTTTCCAATAATCCCTTAAATAAATGCCAAACCAAAAATACACAAAAATATAGAAAAAGGGGCAAAAAAATAAAAGAAGATAAAAATAACCTCACCGACTTCTCTAAACTAGCAAGTCAAGATCGAACCTTTTTTTTCCCCCAAAGAAATTTAACACAAATTGAAACCCACCAAAGCACAAACGAAAGCCAAAAACCAGTAGAAACACCTCAAAACCTCAAAACTATACATACACGCGAGTGACATGGTTATCCTGGTTGCAGGTGATATGGAACCATGTACAGGGGTTGACAAGGTTCGGATCCCAGCTGATGAGCACGTTATCCGGGTCGGACAAACTCCGTCGAAGCGCGTAGAGTGCGTCCCCCTCGGAATTACCATGGACTCCCTGCAGAATTAGCGGCGACGACACAAGAATTAGGGCAAGAAACACCAGCAAACCTCTCCCCGCCATAGCTAATAGCTTCGCTCCTTCGAATTGTAGTGATTTTCTGAGCTGATTCTTGTAGTTGTGCAGGTTTTGATTTATTTATTTATCTTGTTTGAGCAGAAGAATCTGCTCTGCTCAGCAGAGTGGATTGACTGATTGATTGATGTAAGAGAGAGAGAAGAGAGAGAGGGAACAGAAATGTAAGTGGAGAATCGGTTTTGGGAATGGCAGATATAATTGTTTTTATTAAATGTTTTACACTCATTTTAATTTGATTAATTTCTTAGATATAAATTCCATGTTATTAAAGTGACAAAATAAATATTAGGACTGAATTTTTATTAAAAATAGGAAAATTTGGGGCTAAATATGGATCCAACGAGTTGGGTCCGGTGGGATCATTTAGATGTAAAGTTCTCCCTCTATTTTTATTATATAATTCATTCTTATGAGTCAAGTCAGGTCCCAATAATTGTTACGTTTACAGTGACTCGAATTCAAAATTTCTGATTAAAATACGTCGAACCGTTAATATACTAATCAATAGTGGTTATATAGTAATTTATGCCAGACGGATACACTTTTAAAATACCAATATATCATATTTATCATGTCAAGTACTCTATATTAGAGAACTCTCAAGTGATAAATTTAAAAATAATTCATGCATGTTATGTTCATATTCCGTGTTCGAATTTGTATATCATAAATGATATTCGTATTATATTTCTCCTTTGATTGATTAATCTCTTTACCTTTATAATGACAACAATTCAAAAAGGATGATTTTCGAGTTAATTTAATGAATTCATTGAATAAATAGATTTAACTAAAATGAAAAAAGAAAAAAAAAAAAACTAAAATTATGTTCTCCACCATCATTAAAGGGTTGTACTTAGTCTTTAATTATAGTTTGTGTTCCTAATTCTAATGCCATCTATCAAGGTACAACTAGCTAGCATGGTTCAAAACATGTTCCATGCTAGGTAAATATGATTAGCCAAGATAAATCCAAATCTTATTATTATCTTAATCAGTGACAAAGCTTAATCTTCATAATTTAAGAATTATATCTCTCTATATATAATGGCACCAACGGTGGAAGTGAGGTATTCGATTGCTCATAACTTTCAAGTCCGAAATTCCTAACTTCAAAAATTACATTTATATATATACATTTAGAGATAAAACCACGTATAAATTAGAAGCGTCAAATCTTATAACTTCAAAATCACGTAATATTAGTGGTGAAAATAGGAATCTCCGACTACTTGTAACCTTCATGGAGATCCTAAGTTGGGCACTAACCCTAATTATTGTGATTTGATGTTAATGCCTTGATGGTGTGGAAATTAGATATATTATTGGTTAGAGAGACCAAATTCATTCCCTCTTTTTCCAAGTCAACAAGCACGTATGAACCTTTGGAAAAAAAAAAAAAAAAAAGAAGATTTTTGTGGTGGACTTGTTGAGGTTCCTCATTCCAATGGTCTCCTTTATGCCATCTTTTACTTTTTAAGTATTGTTCCACTAAGATTTTAATAATTAATTTTGGGGGTGGAAGGAATAATATTCCAAACTTTTGTGGTGGAAAATTTTATATGGAAGATTTGTTTTGTCCTTCATTCTTTGTCTCATTGGCATTGATAATAATTGATGACATAAGATCATCCTTCACTGAATTGTGCCATGCAAAAACATTAAATAAAAAATTAAAACTTTTTTTTTTAAAATCAAAATTTAAAACTAATGATTATAACTTATAAGTTCCATTCTTAAGTTGGGCTTAGCCCATGATGAATAGGGATTTAAGGTTAAAATTAATTGGGCAATAGACTTCTTATGCAATGGGCTTAATAGATATCGGTAGCCCAATTAATTCGGCCTGCTATTGCAGTTCCTTTGTTTGGGCCAAACAATTGAGGCCCAAGTTATAAAACCAATAATTTAACTATTTAAGTATGCCATGGGAGTTGAGACATGATCACTAATAATTAATAACTATCACGGCCAACGGTGATTGACCCGAATGGTTAAAGGTACTTTCTTCAGGGTAATGACTTTGTGTTCGAATCATTTGACCATTTTGAATGTGTGAGGTTAAAAAAAGAAAAGACAATAAGTATCGAGAATAGTATGCCTTATGAGCTTGATACTATGTTTAGTTTAACAAATAGTTTCTTAAGCAAGTCTTTAAGAATGCAAACACTATACTATGTTTAGTTTAACAAATAGTCCCTTAAGCAAGTCTTTAAGGGAAATTACAAACACTATACTAGAACAATTACATTGATTTACAATTTACAAACGCTATATTTATTGGCTATTGCCCTTAAATCTTGGCTTTACTTTTCATAACCTAAGGATTCTTTTTGGATAGTAGGTTCCACATATATCCAATTAATAAATTGATAGCCACATTAATTTAATTAATTAGTTTGTGGTATTGACATGTTTTTTGACCCCATAAATGGTTATGAGCCTCATGATTGTCCTAATGACCCTAAATCAAGGGAAATTTTTTGCCAGGGTTTGGTGTGAATACTTTTCTAAATTATATTCATGAACTAAGGTTTTGAATAATAAACTTCATGTTAGTTATACTTTACACACTCCCACATTGATATAAGAATTGGTTTAAGAGATAATAATTTTTTGACGTTTCAATTATAGCATTTTTTACAACTCGTAGAACAAATTGTTTTAATTTGCAAATCGCTATCTAATATTTGTATTTATAGCATACCATCATATAAACTCATTTTCAGTGGTTTTGACTAAAAACCAGTTGACGTATATGCATTATAAATATGTCACGTGCCATATTTTTTAGCCAAAACCACTAAAAAATGAGTGTAGATGATAGTATGTCATAAATACAAATATTAAATGACAGTTTGCAAATCGAAATTGTTTGTCATGCAAGTTTCAAAAATATTATAATGCGGATGTAGAAAAATCATTATCTCTTAGTTTAAACCAAGTGTCACAAATGAAGTTCTCGTAGATCAAGAACTCCAACATAATTAGGCCTAACCTCAGGAACCTATATGTAATTATCTCTTAATAATATTATCTTATCGTGTCGTGTCGGACATCAGATATAATGCCTGATATTTCATATGTGGAAAATTTAAGAAAAATTTCGTATCGCCAAACCCATATAATGCCGTATCCATATGGTCGTGTAATAATCTATTCTTAATCTATAATTTAGATATACAATTGATTAAAAAATACCCCCACTAAAAAAAAAAAAAGAATTATTGCTCCTCTTCAAGGTCTAATTACACTAAACCATGACAACAATCAACCATCTCGTCACAAGTTAGAAATTACACAAATCTACAAATTTCTCTCCACCTTCAACCAACCAATCAAACCCTAATAAAACCACAAAATTACACTCAATTACACCCTATCAAAAACAAAGCCTTTTCTTGCATGCCTCAAGGGGAAGTGCAAGATTATTAAGTTTGGACCATTTTGGTAATTGCAACAAATCCTTAACAAGCTCATCAATCAACTCCCTGCAAAGGTGGTCTTGCAACACCACTCCTATTCTTCCGCTCTCCCTCTTCTCGCCCCATGCAATGTCGCCGCACACTTCCTCCACGCTCTGCACCATGGCCCGGCTGCTCCACGGCGGCGACGCGGCCGCACGCCGCCTCATGAGGAGGAGCGACGAGAATGAGTCGTTGATTGTGGCGGAGCACTTGTTGTTGATTAAGATCTTGGCCGTTGATTGATCGTGATCTTCTCCCGGCTTCTTTGCTGGTGGTGTTAACGCCGTGGGCTTGCGTTGTGGAGGAACACATGCTGCTCCTGCATTAATTTGTGGAATAATAATTCTATCAAACTCGAACTCAATTAAATGAGATATAAAAAAAATTTAACAAAGTTATAAAAATCTCGATGAAAAGATAGCTTTCTTAGTTAAAACTATTAATTAATTATATCCAAATTTTAGAATCAATAGAAACATATATAATAGTTTATTGTATGTAATTCATAAAATTACAGTATAAATTAAAAGAATACTCGTACACCCGAAAATTAATACAGAAATTCAAACCCAAAATCTTATACCATAATTTAAAATTTGACTTAATTACATCTAACTCCCTAATTAGATGGGGTAATTACAACTGATACCCCACTTTTAAATATAATTACACTTACGCACCTCCTAGAAAATTTTAATTAAACTACCTTGCAAATATGGCCCATTTTTTACGTAATTAATATATTTTATATGGGAGTTATATGTAATTAATGCATTATTCGTGAGGGTTATGTGTAATTAAAATTTTCTGAGTTGGATGTAACTGTAATTATATCTAAACATGGGGTACAACTTGTAATTACCCCATCTAAATTGGGGGTGGATGTAATTAACCCTTTAAAATTTTAGTAATTTAATTTGGTTGGATTTTTTATTTTTTTGCTAAAATATACTCTCACACAAATCAAAGTAATTTGATTAAATAATATATACCAAACTAGCATGAAAAATTATTAATTTCTCATCACAAGCAATTATTGCTAAGTCCTAAATGAATGATAATAACAAACAACATAACTAATCAATTTAATTAGAAACATTTCATGCATTATCATGGCATATAAATAACATATATTTGATCCCTTTCGGCCTAAATATATCTTTTCATATTTGTAATTCTTTTGTTGAGAAAAAGGTATAATTTTCAAGAAAAGTAGCACAAATCAACTTTCCTAAGCTCCAGTAAGAAATTAACCATACAGTCTTTGGATAATCGGGTTCGATCAAACAATTAGTTTAGCTTTTGGAAGACATATTCATCTGTCAGTTTCCAATTCCTCGAGCTCCACAATGGTAAATATAGTCCTTTTCCTTCCGCCGGATGTATGGATACCGACACAATAATACGAATATATAATACAATACTTTTATCAAAAAAAAAAAAAATAATAATACATAATACAATACGAAACAAATATTTTGGTGTCGTATATTTTTTACTAAAATTTTCATGTGATAGCTATCCGGTGTAATATCAAATACGAGTGCTATCCCATACAACACAATTTGATAAGATGAAATTTTAAAAGTTATCGGTGCATCGTATATTTCCGCCTATATATGTGATTTCTCAACCCCGATATATAATTTGTTGTATTGAGCTGTTTATTAGTTTTAACTTTATTTCATCTTGTATCTAAAATTGTGTTTTATAAATTATATATACAATTTTTCTTAATTCATGACGTTCATAATTGACCAACTCCTTCACTTTCTTTTTTTTTTTTTTTTTTTGTGATGGGAAGAAACAAAATAAATTTTATTAATTTATTAAGTCAGTTAATACAACAACTAAAGCAACATCAGGGTCCAGGGATATCAAAGTCCCTTTTTTAAAAATTAGTCGATCTCCTAGTAAATTTGTGGGCAACACGATTGCCCGATCTTTTGACTAACTCCTTCACTAAAATGATGTAAATTAGTATTATTACTAAGTAGCCGTTAGATTAAATTAATTATGGAAAAGGACAAAAATGAGTGAAAAGGGTGAAAGTGGAGGAGTGGACCCAAATAAAACATAAAAGAAGGGACCAAAGAAGGTGGTGTGTCATTCCAAAAGCAAAAGCTCTTATTAACAATGATGGTCCTTCTTCTCTTTACTGTTTTCTCTGCAGTCCACAAACTTTTCACTTTTCATCTTCTTTGACTATCATAACCATCACCATATGCCTAACATCATTCTTTTTTTTTTTTTTCCCACTTTCTTTAAACCCTTAAGATCGTTTTAGTATATTAATTAACCTTTTCTTGATTTGTATATTTTTTTTATACAAAATAAAATATTTTTATCCCAAAAACGGACCGCTACTTGTTACTTCAAGCTCTCAAATTCGCGATTGATGTATACTAAAATATAAGTTTCCCGCATGAAATTTTTTAAAATTAATCTTATATTTTTTATTTGTTTCATATGGAACACATAATACGACACCATAAAATATTACTTTTAAAAATGTTCATATATATTATAGTAGTAAATTAATGTGATGATAAATTTACCACGCATGTGGTTTAAGTAAAAATTTAATTTAATAATCATTTAGAGTAGTTTTTTATTGTAAGTTCTCAAAAGGGCATGTCATTTTTGCAGGAGATCAATTACTTGGTTTTATCTTCATTGGAATCCTTGATGCAAGTGTGTCATAATTAATTTGGGCACGCGTTCGGGATATATACCAATTTACCATCATATTCTCAAACCAAGCTTTAGACATACGCATACAAACAAACAAATAATAATAAAATAAATAAATAAATAAATAATAATAATAATAATAATAATAATAACACTACTATAAAAATGAAAAATATCCCATCTTTGAGCACAATTTGAACTATGAATTCACATAATTGGAACAAACCAATTAAGTTTACGAGTTTCTACCAAACTTAGAAATCGATCACTTATCCAACTTGACTACTTGAGTATCAAATGGAGGGTACCTCGAGAGGATTTAGACTTCAACAAAGAAACTAAAGAGTAACACAATTGGGTTCATTAATTCTTCTTATAATTATTGATTTTAAGGATAATTAATATGGAGAAGTCAAAATTATTTCAACATAATTAAAATTGCCTTTCTTTCAAAGAGAGACAGGTTATTCATATTTTATTCAATGGATTGAAACTTGAAAGCTAAGGAATGGAATTCTAAAGATTCCTTGGAAGAAAAAGAAAAAAAAAACTTCTTGTATGTTACATAATACGTGGAGATATAATTTCATAAAGTCATTCGGTTTGAATACGACACAAAGACTATAAGTCAGATATTGAAACGGAAAATTCTTATTATTCTCATTATCATTATTTTTTATTGTGATGGCACCAAATTAGTAAAGAGAATTCAGTTTTGTTGTTCATATGGACCATCTAATTAGAATATAATAGATAATTGGAAATAAGATACACGACATATTTAGACAATTAGTTATTTATAAGTTAAGTATCGCATTTAAAAATATTGAACTTTATATTATCTAAATTACTCATTTAATCATTTAAATAGTATTTTAAATATTTCGAAAATAATTTGCAGAACAAGAAAAGGAAAGCAAGCAGGAAAAGAAGCTAACCTGTAGTTGTACTTTGTACTATGTTCAGTGGTGGTGAACGAGTTAACTCATCCACCGTGGCCGCCGGGATATTCGCCTCCACCACCGTACACTTTCTCATACAAGGCTTCGCCGCCAATAAACCCGCATTACCGCCGCCCGGGTGTACGTGAACCATCCTTTTCGCCTCCATATGCGGCGGCGGTTGAAGGCGGACATCGGACGTCGTCTGCACCGCCTTGATGATCTTCTTCAGCGCTTCCAAATCCTCGTTGCATTTCTCCAGAGCCTGTAGCAGCCGCTGTCTTTTCTCGGTGATGGGATTTTCATTCTCCCGATTATCAAGCGCCGCTGTTCCCACGGCGGCGGCGCTGCCCATGTCCTCCAAACCCATGAGCCGCGCCACCAACGACGACGGTGTCCTCCGATTCCCGGGGGCGTCCGATCGCCGGATCTCCGCCGGAATCGTGGGGCTCCTCGGAAATTTAATCTCGCATTTCAACTTGCTAGCTTCGTCGTCGAAGTATTGCTTTTCGGGTTTGTCTTCTTTGACTGGTCTAGTGGTCTCCGGCGACGGCGGAGGCTTTCGCTTCGCTTGCTTTTTACCTGAAAACACCATCATCGGGAATTGAAAATGCGGATTTCATGCTTAAGGCATCAGAGAAAAATGAACGAATTAATTGAATTTCTAACCAAATGTGAGGCGTTTGTTGGGAGTTTGGTATTTGGAGAAGAGATGGATGATGCCGGACATGCAACCGATGGACTTTGCATGGCTGGTTGCCGGCGGCGGTGGACTGGCGGCGGCGGACTGGCGGCGAGACGATGAGAGAGAACTCTCTTGTCTCTTCAGCATTTTTGGTTGTGACTCTCGATCGATGGTGCGGGAAGAGGGAGAGAGAAGAATAAGAGAACGTTGTCCTCTTTATTTTCCTCTTTTACGACTGTCACATGAATAATGAGAGAAGATGAAGTATTACGATGTCCGGCATTTATTCTTTTACCACTTGTTTTAATTCTTGCTTTCTTTCTTGCATGTTATACAAATAAAACTCATTAAGTTTTAAAGAACAAATTGAAATAAAATATTAATTTATGCCAAAAATAACGTAGAAATTATCCAATACAAATATAACATAAGATTAAACAAAGTAATTTTATCATAGAACTATATGCACCCACAACCCTGTTGATGGTGCAGGAATGTGAGTTTCCTAAATGCAACAATCACTTTAAGATTTGTTTGTGAAAGGGAAGACCATCACAGGCGGGAAGGCCTCAGGATCTGGGTTTCCTTTTGAGCGTGGGTTCTTCCAGCTAGGATAACACCAAGAGTGCAAATGTAGAGTAGATGCAGCTATAGTGACGGGATCAGGAGCTTGGGAAGATCCAGCGAAAATGGAGGAAGAATGCCCAGAAAAATGTCTGTGTTGTGTATGCAGAGAATGACTTAAGGGATAGTGCATGAGTTCTCCCTATTTATATGTTAGGGGTGAGGGTAGAAGGGTAAATTGACCGTGTGGTCCCAAACCTGTGTTGCCCTAACACGTGGCGGCCCGTGAAGGTATGAGAAGGACGTTTCTGAAAAGGAGGCGGCGTGTCAGATGCGTAGTGCGCACTACCTTTGTGTCAGAAGTCGTTGGCGAGGGTGACGCGGGGGATGGGCCTAAGATTCTCTCTGCCGAGGTTCGGATCCAACGCAGCGGGGCATGGTCATGCACGAGCGTTGGTGACGCTCGAAGAGTGTATGGATGGCCTCCCCACGATAGATGACCCTTGAGCGCCGAAATACCGAGCATCAAGAATGGGCCCTCGCGTGGGTGTTTCCTTGAGAAGGATTCCCCCGAGGGCTGAAATGTGAGCGCCAAGCCTATCGGCCAGGGCCCCTAGTTTGAACAATCGGCCGAGGCCCGATGGCCCAAACTAGTTAGTAAGCGGATGAGCTAGGTTAGCCCACGAATCCCTCAAACCGAGCGTATAATCTTCAAGCTCGTTAAAGGTGACACGTGGACGGCTGAGATACGAGCATGTTTCTGAGTCCCATCATTTTGCCCCCCAAATTCTGTAGTATCGCTCGAGCGTACTGTAGAATTTTTCCATGAAGGGCTTTGGATTTTGAATTATCCGAGGGTCGAGTCACTGCTAGAGAAGTGACTGCTTGACTTTCGTAACGGACATAGTCTGACACCGCATTAATTGAAGTCCTGTCCGCATTTAATGCTGAGTGGGAACGTGGGCGCGTGCTCTCCGGGAGACGTGAGGCGGTTACCAAAAGTGGGGGGATTTCCTAGGCGGGAAATGATTGCCATTTGAAATCCTAAGCCCTAATTAATGCAAATCCTCCTCTATAAATAGGGAATTGCAGAGTCTTTGAACCTCTTTCACGCATTCATCCCTTTCAAGCACATACGCTGCAACAAATCTTCTGCAATTTTCCCAAGTTCCGGCGAGTTCCCGTTCTTCAACTTTCTGGGTAAAATTCCTTAAGCACTCATTCTTCTTTACTAACTTTAGATCCAGGTTGCTAGAGAATAGTATTTCTCTGAGTGGGGATTTCTTCTCCGGTATTAAACCTTTCCCAGAACCCTTCTTCTTCAAAAATCAAAACCCAAACATGGCTGGCCATAACGCCGATGCCTTTGTACGGGAAATAGATGAGATGTCGATGGGGAGCTCTTCCCCTCAGGGTGACATTCTTACCGCTGTTCCCATGGCTAGAGCGTCCCCCAGTGATGAGGTTCCCATGGCGATTCCAGTGGCCCAGGCTCCAGCCGCTGTCAGAGACGAAGAGGTTGATGATATTTTTGAAGAGATGAACAATGTGATGGAGAAGCAGAGACAAGGGGAGAGAGTGTTCCTGGTTTTGAACAGTGCCACGCGACCCCAGGATCACAGGGTTACAGTGGCCATGGAGGCCCCCGAGGGCGAAGCAGGACCATCCGGGCGTCAATTTGAAGCTGGGCCCTCAAGAAGACGCCAAAGGAGAGGAAGGGAGCCTGCCACTCGTGTGAGGCAAGATAATCGCCATCAGACGGACAGATCTCCGGATGAGATTGAGAGTATTTTGACGCTCGATGATCTGGAGGAGTTGAAGGCAAAAGCTTACTGGGATGAAGCGGTATTTCCCATGCGACTCCCTGAGGAGGGGGAGAGGGCAAATCAACCACCACCGGGAATGATAACGGTCTATTGAGATGCGGTCTTGGCTGGGGGATTAAGATTCCCTATCGCTCACTCCGCCGCTACCATTTATCACCATCTAGCGCTTTGCCCTTCACAAATCCTGCCCAACGGCATAGCCCTAATCAACACCTTCATAATAGCGATGAGAGCTCTAGGCCATGCTCCCTCGATCATCAACTTTGATAGTTTGATACAAGTTGCCCGCTCGCCCCGCTCGTCGCCTACGGACGGGTTTTATTACGTCCAGGCCAAATCAGGCTTTAAAATGATAGACTCCCCGTCCTCCTCCTACGACAAACATTGGAAGGAGAAGTACTTCTTCGTGGGGGCCCCTGGGGGGATCTTTGGGGTTCACCGTCAGTGGATAATTCATGGCGAGCGTCCTCTAGTTAGAGAAAGAACAAGGAATAAAGCTTTTGAGGATTGGGCACAAGGGTTGGCCTTCGAGATGAGGGCTGAGAAAAAATGGATTAAGGCCGAGACCCTGATGAAGAATGAGGGAGTATTGTTCCGTTATGGTTTATCTTGCCCCCCAGACATGATACTCAATCCTCCAGCTGACATCATGGCCCTCGACGGTTAGATTCTAGGAACTAACCGCTTTAACTTTTAGAATAACCTTCTAACTTAGTGTAATTGCCGTATTTCTCGCATATGCAACTCAAGCAACCAACTTCTGATGCTCGTTTCCTCTTTATTTGCAGGTGTTCAAATACTATCGCGAGGTATGAATGCTGAGGCTCTTTAACTCACTCTAATTAAAGGACATATGAAGCCAATTACAAAAATTACATTACAGACAATGGATGTTCAAGAACTCATATAACCAATCACCAATTTCGAGCCAACATTCTCCCTCCCAATTTGGATAACAAACTACAATGATATTTGACCACTATACCAGGAATACGCATGCTTGAATTAAGAAATGAAAGAAAACGCATAAAGACGATAACACATACACCTATTTCGAATGAATTCGTTGGCGACAAACACAAACCCCCATTATGAATACCCAAGGCGTGGAAACCGTCATGTCAATACCACTTAAACAAAATAAAATTCACATAACTGCAAAAAACATTCTTCCACATACCTTCCACAAATTACTCGTATCGTGAGAAGCCCTTCTCCTCAATGCAAGCAATGAAGCAGACAAAACTCACCCGACCTTTTCCAATAAGATGAAAGCCTTTCTGAAAATGAGCTATGACTGTTGCAGTTACCCCTTTCCCTAGGAAAAATGAAGGGCAAAAAAGAAATTTCTAGGTATAACGTTATTTAATAACAACGAACCAAACAACAAATTAGATGCACCAATGCAATTCGTTTCTGTACGGAAAATGATACCAAACAGAAAATTAAACACTGGTTCTATTAGTTAAAATAGGTTAATAGGCCCGAATAATATTAAATGGAATTAACTCTGCAATGCTACCAAATGCCCTCTAACACTAATACACACTTGATATATGAGTGACTTAATTGTACATATAAAACACAAATAATTTTGACTTCAATCTAACTAGAATAAATCAGTGTAATAAGAATAGTGTGTTTTACCATAAAACCTAAAAGACTCTTTAACTATTTAAGGATTAAAGGAACTTTTTAACTAAGTACTTTTATCACTAACTATACTACTACACTACGATCAAAATAAGATCATAAAAAAAAATCATTAAAATGAGAATGTTGAACTTTTTCTTGGGTAGATACATTGGATCATATTCCAAAAGAAGATTCATTTAATTTCAATTAACTAATTCAAATTTTCTACATAAGTGTCAAAAAAAATTTAAGGAATGTGACCAATGAAATAATAAGAATAATACTATTTTTACTATAATTAGTTAGGTTCGAGACGAATTGAAAGTAGAATTTGAACATATAATCTAGTACCAAATTGTATGTATGTTCAATAATAATATATCAATTATAATTAAAGGAAAGATATAAAAAATAGATATCTAAATTTGAGTTACTATATCAACAAATTCCTAAGGCAGAGTTCAAAAAAAATAAAAATAAATAAATTCCAAAGGCAAAGGCAGGACACAATTGAAAATTGGTCAAGATAAATTGAAAGGAAACATGAAGCCCAACAGGCCCATTTGGAGCAAGCCCAATAAATTTCTTCTTGTCATTGGGCACAGATACCATAATTCTCCATAAAGAAAAATTGGGGATCAAAGCCGTAATCAAATAAAAAAAAAATAAAGAGAATAATTATCAATATGTTAGAACTAATGGATATGCAGAGAAAATGAGCCGGAGAGTATTGGTATATTCTCATTATAAAGAATATTTATGAGTAATTAGATAAAGTAAACCTGTATTTTTAAATCATGTTAGAAGAATAACTATCCTTTAATCGGTATATTTTGAATATGCAGAGAAAATGAATAAATACTACGTACATATATATCCTATTTATGGTGAAAGTTATCCTATACAATTCTAAGATAAGATTAAAAGGTAGTTTTATCAGACAAACCAAATATAGTTACATATACTAACACTTGTATACACTTACATATGATTGAGTTAATGATGGATAAAATACAAATAATTCTAGCTCAAATCTGATTAGAACAAGTCAGTTTAATAAGAGGACATGTGCTTTACAATAAAACCGATAAATCCTTTAACTATTCAAGGGTTAAATGAAGGAACAAGATAGTTAAGCACAATCAAAGTAAAATCATCAAAATGAGAGTGATGAACTTCTTCCGGATAGATTCAAATTGAACAAGATTCCAGAAGAGGCTTCACCCAATTTCAATTAACTAACTCAAGGTTTTTGTGTAAATGGTGGAAAATCTAGAGAGTGTGACCAATGAAACAACAAGCGCATACTAATTTTACTATAATTAGTTAGGTTCAACTGAACCAAATTTAAAATAAAATTTGAACATACAATCCGAGGCTCAATGATATGTGTTTCTCATAGTAATATATTAATTTTAATTAAAAAAAATATATACAAAAATTAATATCTAAATCTAAGTTACTAAACCAACAAATTTCAAAGGCAGAGTTCAAAAAATGAAACAAATTCCAAAGTGAGAGGCAGGTAGGGCTGTCAACGGGTCGGATTCGGGCCGGATCATGGGATTCCGGATCCGAATCCGACAAGAGGATCCGACAACCGGATCCGAATTCGAATCCTATAGGATTCGGATTCATTTCTTTTAAATCCATGTATAATCGGATCGGATTATATTCGATTAAAGATCCGACCCGATTAGTAATAAAATTTAATTTTTTTATTTAACAAATTTAATATAAAGAATAAATATAATTACATAATATTAATATATAATAATTATTTAATGGATTATTTGATGATTTTATTTATATTTATTTAAAATAAGTTAATTTAAACTTATTAATAAAGAAAAAAATATATACTTTTAGGGTAAATAATTCAAATTTTATTGTTGTTTAATGTGATAATTATGTGAAAATTATAATTTTAGTCATTTTACTTAATATTATGTACTAGTAAATAATTTATTTTAATTAAATATTATATATATAATCGGATTCGGATTCTAAACGGATCGGATTCGTTAATTCCATATTCGCTCCATTTATTTCGGATAACGAATATTTATAATCGGATATGATCCATCGGACATTTTTATCGGACGAATATGCTAAAATTCGTATCGAATTCGGATTAAAATTCGATCCATTGACAGCCCTAGAGGCAGGTAGCACCAAAAATTGTGCTTAAAAATTGGCCAAAATAAATTGAAAGGAAACAAGAAACCCAATAAATACCGGCCCAATTGTACCAAGCCCAACAAATCTTTATTCCAATTTTTATGCACATTAACTCAGAGTCCTACGTGGCCGGCAGCATCCCATAAATGATTAACAACAAAAAGGTCAACGTGGAGACACCGCGTCGGAACCGCGTTTGCGATATGTGAAAAGACCAAAAAGGGCGTGTCCAGATATTTTCTTTTTGTCTCTTTTATTAACCCAGGAATAAACAGATTTAAACTATATATCTATACGTCTCTTGTCACGTCGCATCATGTAAATGTGTATTTATATTCATATGTTATAAATTGATATTATACTTATTTCATTCAAAAATTAATCATCTAATCTAATTATTCAAATAAATAATTATATAAACTGTCTTTGTTCGATATTCGATTCTGGTATGATCACTATTTATTAGAATTGCTTATTGTTAGGAATCAATCTATTTTATATAATATTTTTTTTACCGAAATATAATTAAAGGGATGATAAAATATGTGATTTAGGAAATATTTTTCTTACTATTTATGACTTTTTTTTTTTGGTAAGGTATTTATGACTTTATGTTATCGTTGAAATTTAAGTTAAGCGGCAATAATTTAGGGGATGTAAATAAGGGAAATAAATGAGTAATGGACTTTACGTGGGTTCAAGTTTTGTGTTTTTTCCATTTTCTTTTTGGGGTAAGTCAAATAGTCAACAGATCTTGTCAAGGTATTTAATGTTACCATTATGCCCCTGCGGTGAGGGGGAGGATTGATGGAATTAAGTGCATGAATGTAAACTGTGAATTGACCAAATTGCCCTTCACATGTCTAGAATATGCAAAATATTGATAACTTTTTCTTATTCCAACTAAATTTGATTGAGTAATAAAATACTGTAAAATTATCTTCGATAGGAGTTGAATCAGATAATTTAATTGAATAGGAATTCTATTTTATAATAATGACATTTTGTTTGATAGGGGGCAAAGTCAGGATCTTTGTTATATATTTGTAAAAAAGAAAAAAAAATCAAATTTTTTGTCGAGGGAGATGAGATTTGAAAAGTATCGAAATGAGTTGATTTGGGGTAGAAATGGGGTAATATCATCAATTTTTATAAAGCTTATATACAAAAATCACGAATTACAAAATTTATATGAAAATTTTATGAGAGAAAAATAACAAGAAAGGTTGGCTCAGCTTCTCCGATAGCGCAGAGTGTGGCATCCGTCTATAACCATAAAAAAATCTTGGCGAACGAAATTTGTGAGAATATACAATACTCCAGTGTTTCAAAATTTTCAAATTTTTTGACAAAATTAATTTCAGAATTATTTATTATGCACAGACACTTTTAAAAATATTATTTTATCGTATTGTGTCGTATACTCATGTCGGACACCATGTCCGAACTCCTTACATGGAAAATTCAAGAAAAATCCATATCGTCATATCTGTGGTGTATCATGTCCGTGTCCGTATTTATGCATCATATCGAATTACATAAGTTAGATTAAAAAAAAAACAAAACCAAAAAAAAAAAGAGAAATTGAAAATGTTGGGTGCAAAAATGTAATTTCGCAATTCTTATTTTTTCCAGCGTAGCTGATAAAGAACGCTGTCTTGATTTCCTACAAATACGGCTCCATCTCATTCCCCACAATATCTCTCCCTTTCTTGTAATTCCATTCCAAACCTCGCTCACAACTCTCAAACCAAAGCCAAGGAATCTCTGAGCTTCAAGAGAGAAGGAGTAATGGCGGATCAGTTGACTGACGACCAGATCTCTGAGTTTAAGGAGGCTTTCAGCCTATTCGACAAGGATGGGGATGGTACGCTTACGCTTACGCTGCTCTTCTTTTGTGTGTGCTTATTTTGATGTGTTTCCGTTTATTTCTCAGATCTGATTTGTTTTGAAGTCGTTTCTAGTGTGGGTTTCGGGTTTTGATCTCGCGGATGAGGTGGGTTTAGATTCGATTGGTTGGAACTTTGCGGTGGAAATGATTGCTTCTGGGTTTTTGTGTTATCTGGAAATGAATTTTGTTTTGGGGTTTGGTTTGTTTCGGTGTGTTGATTTGAGGTGGTGTCTTTGGATGGGATTTTAGGGTTCTTTAGGGAGGTTCGGGATTGGTTTGAGGAATGTTTTTGAGGTGAAAAAGGGTAGATCCATGATTTGCTTATCTCTTGTGCGGTTGTGCCGAATACGATGTAGGTCAGGTTACAGGAATTGATAGTGTTCTTTCTTGCTGTCAATTCCATGTCTGACAATGTAGTTTGCTGTAGGATTAAATCTGTTGTGTGGTGGAGAAGGTAAAAATGATAAGCGAATTATGGTGTTGGAGATAATATAGGGTTTCATTGGAAAATCTGGTCATCAAGTTTGGTGCTCATTCTGTTGGTGTCTGTATCTGATCATAGATGATGATGCATGTCTTTGTGAGATCTATTAAACCTTGGAAGCTATGTTTGATTGTTGGGACTGTGGACTTTGATGAAAAGAGTTAGAATGAAAATGATGAGGATTGAGTGAAAGAGCAAAAATTGCCATCGTTTGTAGGAGGAAGAAGTTGGTTCTGTTTTTCTTAGTATATCTTCAGTTGTGATTGATAACATCCTAGAATGTACATGTGCAATTATTCTTGCTATGATGGCATTTATTTAGCATTAGACATGTCGACAGTAATTCAAATGTCTGATTTTTCAGTCTGGGGTTTGCTCATACCTTACACTTCAGTTTACACTTATTTTCATTGAAACGATTTACAGGTTGCATCACCACCAAGGAGCTTGGAACTGTCATGAGATCCCTGGGGCAGAATCCCACAGAGGCTGAGCTCCAGGACATGATCAACGAGGTGGATGCTGATGGCAATGGTACCATTGATTTCCCCGAGTTCTTGAATCTAATGGCCAGGAAAATGAAGGACACCGACTCAGAGGAAGAGCTAAAAGAAGCATTCCGTGTCTTTGACAAGGATCAAAATGGCTTCATTTCTGCTGCCGAGCTGCGCCATGTGATGACAAACTTAGGAGAGAAGCTCACTGACGAGGAAGTCGACGAGATGATTAGGGAGGCTGATGTCGACGGCGATGGCCAAATTAACTATGAAGAGTTTGTTAAGGTTATGATGGCCAAGTAAAGTAATTCCCCCCTATGACCAAAGACCTTGATGGACATATAAAATTGGGGGAAGAACATGAATGAACAGTATTGACTAGTTTTATTGGGTTTTCTTGATCACTTTTTATTTTGTGGTTTAAAGTCCTGAATATTTCATGGTCTGTTGTAATGGTGGTGGGATCGCCATTATCATTCCTGATTTGTATTTTGTGAAACTCTTATTTGCAGCAAGTTCTTAGTTTTTCTACCATGGCAAGTGAAGTGAATCATTCTTGTTGGCCATTCTGGTTGAATCTGTTTGAAAGTGATGATCTTTACTAAAAAGTATAGAGGATATTATAAGCTTTCTTTCTTAGCAAAAATTACAAAAACAAAAATCCTTTAGGGTGTTGTTTGTAATTTCTCAAGTATGATTGTTTTCTTGGTAGTAGGGTTAAATTTAGGGGAATATTCATAATGGAACCCTTTTAGTTATAGTTACTAACTTGAAGCAGCATAAAAGATATGGATCTAAGAGCATGTTTGGGCAAATCTAACCCTTTGCATTTTATGATAACCACTAGTTTAGTTCAAGAATCTTGATTAGCACCCTCATACATGCAATCGGCTAAGAGATTTCCCTTCGGAAATATACCTCTTCACATGGCCATACTCTACTGGTTGGTTTATATTTGTCAATTTTGTGGTTTATGGCAAACACATGCATTTAACAAATCAATATATATTTGATGGATCATGTACTAGGCACCCCCGAACACCCTCCTCCTGCCCAGGCCCGCGGAGCACAACCGGGACAGTTGGAGCTTGAATAAGACCTATTAGCATTAAATTTGCACGAAACGGAAGATCTGCAGGTGAATAATGTATTTGACTTAACTCATCTAAAAAATTAGCTATTGTGGGGAGGATTGTGAAGCCATTCCTATATCTTTAAAGTCTCGAGGCTGAAACTCTATATACGTTGTTGTTTCTTTTTTTCTTTTTTAACTTCTCATTAGTTGGATTTTTTATCGGATTCAATGGGATCAGTGTCAATCACACTCGTTAATGCAGACAAAATGGTGACATAGCTATTGAAAAGAACTGAAGTGGACATTGTAGTTGCACCACTTGTAAAGAGAGTCTTTCTCAAGAGGAACGTCAAGGAAAGAACCCCTTTGAAATACTATAGTCTATAAGCAAGTAAGGGCTCTTTGTCTTCTCATTTAACGTGTCGGGTGTTGAGGCTTACGTCTGTAATTAATTTTAATAGTTTCTATTGCGTAATTAAGCTTTATTATATTATTATATATGTCCAATATTCCACGTACAAAAGATATTTATGCCACAACGCTATCAAAAATTATCCTCCTCAACACGCCTTGTCACTAATTACAATTTACATGCATATATTCATATATTTATTAGGCTCAATTAAGGATGAGATTCTGACGTTTATGAAGAATGGTCAAACAAGACAAACATTTAAGGTTCCTAACTACTTGACACATATACTCAACTTCAACCAAGTAATAAATGACAAAGAAAGACATCAAGTACAATGACTAATTGTTGCAAGATCCTTCAAAGTTTTTGAGTCTTCAAATTTTCCAAGATTTAACAATTTTCTTCTCTTAGCTATGATCCAAATATATATCAAGTTTGAGTTCGACCACTAAAATATATACTGTTTCAAGCATATCTAACAAGAGCGTTGATAAACTAATAAGAATGAGATATATCATCAAAGATAATCTGATTATCTGGGATAAGATGAAAATTAAATTGATGATTAGTTCTTGATCCGTTTGGATCATGATGTTCGTTTAGGACCAATTTTTTAAAAAAATTAAATTACTAAACTATGTCGTTAAGATAGCAAGAAATGTTTGGTTTGACAATCCACTTATATGTTCTTCGATTTTCTTATCAATTTACTTTTGGGTTTGGATGTGCAGATGTCCAGAGTTTGAAGGGTTTGGTTCGACAATCAATTTATTTGTGGATTCGGGTTTGCAAATATGTATTATGGCGACAGACAATCTCTTCAATTCACGCATGAGAATTTCCAAACACTGGATCATTTACAAGTTTGGGATCAAATTATGAATCTTGTTTAAAGGATCAAATACTTCCCTTCACTAAATGAGTTAAATTTTAATTCAAGGAATCTTCTTGTTACGGTAGTATGGTTACATATCACAAAATAGAGTAGTTTAACTTTTCAACATTATAGTTACATATCACAGAAAATTCTAGCTCAGATTCGGTTTGACTGAAACCAATCAATTAAAAGATAAGTGTACTATATTTATCATTTGATTTGTCAATTTTTCTAAATTTTCTAGTAATTACACGGTAAACGTAAGACAAAACCCCTTATTATATCGGTCTTATCGAATCAGACTCGAATTAAAATTATCCACAAACCACCTAATAGTGTAGTTCAGAGATTTGGGGCAAAAATATGTATGGTGACATTACATGAAAATTAATATAACGTTTTGTATCGAAATGGGCCCAACTATAAGCCGAAATATATTTTTCAGCCCATAAATAGGAAGTGCATATTACATAGTCGTACGTGGCGGCCACGAGTCGGTAAATAAATATCCAAATACTGTAAAAATGGTCAACGATCGCGTCAGAACCGCGTTAAAACCGCTTTTCCTTTCCACCGATCATAATCGACAGAATTAGTCTCTCCTCTTATTTTTCATTTTTCCACAAATATTCCCGAAACTACGAACTATACTTTCACAAAAATAATAATTTGGATTTATGAATTATTACTTTATATTTGTGTGCGTGAAGTTCACCATTTAAATTTATTTTTCATGAAGGGTCGCTATCCTAACTCATTTTCAACGATTTTACTTAAAATAAATTAAAAATGAAAATTTAAATTTATTTTTAGTGATGTGTGACCATTTAAACTCATTTTCAATGGTTTTGCTTTAAAAAATTAATATTAAAAGAATTCAAGGTTGGAATTTAAATTTGAGTTATCATCTTTTTTTTTTTTTTAATCATTTGAACCAATTCTATTGAATAAAAATGATTTTTTTGGTTAATTATAAAAATGAATTTAAATAGTAATATATCACGAATACATGTATTAAAATGAAAGTTTCTAAACCTTTTGGGTGCTTTTCTATTGTATTTCATAGAAAAGGAAATTATTTTACTAAATGCATTAATATTTAAAATTATTAATTAATGACACAGCGCGGATTCATAATATATATACATGTACTCATATCTCATATGTGTATTTACTTTTCCATTATTTGAGCCAGCTCAAGTTTGTCCAACACATATTTGTCAAAGTGGTGCAAAGCTAAGAACTAAGAAGTTACAACCAATACAATAATTCTTTATTTTCACTAAACTAGTAAATATCACACACGTTGCGTATGCAAATAAAAATAATACTATTATTAAATATATTAAAATTAATTTTTATATTCATATATTTTCTATAATAAATTTTAATATAATTATTAAATTATGAGAAATATAAAATATAAAATATAAGGAGAAAAAGATAAAAATTATACATTAAAGAAAAAAAGAATTGAAGTAGAGTGAGAGAAAAGTGAAATAATGAAGATGGTGTTGGGATGGTAAATAAATAAGAAAATAATTTAAGAGTCCAATGAATGGGGAATAAATTAAACAAAAAAAACTATTGAAATACGTGGGTAGAACTGATGTGTGAAAAATAAAGAAACAAAAGAGTCCATGAATTCAGGGATAATACGTTATTAATAAATAAAAAGAAAAGGAAAAATTAAAAAGTCAGGGACATAAAAGGAAAGAGTCCAAGACACCACATTTGTGATTTGCCCCTGACGCTTAATAATATAGTATAGATAATCGAAAAGGGTACTTACAATGATCCAAGACAAATAGATAGTCCATTGATAACCCCCAAGCGTACGTAAATGAGACATAAAAATAACTTTAGCCATGATGCATGAATATGAATACGCTAATACAAATATGACAATACGATTTTTTTCTTAAAATTTTCACATGAGAAGTGTTGGACACGAGTATCAGACACAACATGACACAATAAAATAATATTTTTAAAAGTGTCCGTGCATCAAAGGTGTCTACATTCTTTGACAATCTAATCGCGGACTGCAAGAGTCTCCTTACCCGACCTTGAGAGGCGAAAGATGACTCATATTTGGCGAGAAGGGAATAAATATGTTAATTTTCTTATTAAAAGAAAGAGAAAATTGTATTTTTGGTCCAATAGGAAATAGGACAATTTTTTTTTGGTCCCATAGTTTTTAAATCGTCCCGTACTTTTAGTTTTTCGAAAAATGTAGTCCCAAAGTGAAAAAATTTCAATATTAGTCCAACAAATTTAGAAATATACATTTATAATATTTTTCATTAATTAAAAAATACATATCAAATATTAGGAATAATTTAAAAGAAAACCAACCGCATTATATGCATTTTATTTTTATAATAAATAATAATTATTTAAAGTATAAGTATTACTTTAAAATTATAAAATAAAAAAATAAAGATATTATACATAATAACGTAATTAATAAAATAATCTTCAATATTGCATTTAGTTAATAATATGTAAAATTAAAAATTGAAAAATAATTAATATTTATAATATAATTAAAAAATTAAAAAGTAATTAATAACCATAACTATTTAATGAGAATTAAAAAATAACATCAAAATTTTAAAACACTATAATAATATAACGTACAATTATAATAATTATTTAATTTTTAATTAATATTATATTATTGGATAAAATATATATAAATTTAAGTTATTTTTAATTTTAAATAAACCCAACCTTAATTATTTTAAATAAATGCAATGTTATATATATAAGAAATATTTAAATATTATAAATATTAATTATTTTTCATTTTTTTATTTTACATATTTTTAACTAAATACAATATTGAAAATTATTTTATTAATTATGTTATTATGTATAATGTTTTTATTTTTTTATTTTATAATTTTAAAGTAATGCTTATAATTTAAAATGTAATAATTACTAGTTATTATAAAAATAAAATGCATATCATGTGCTTGGTATTCTTTTAAATTGTTCCTAATATTTGATATGTATTTTTTAATTAAGGAAAAATATTATAAATATATATATTTCTAAATTTTTTGGGACTAATATTAAAATTTTTTCACTTTGGGACTACATTTGTCGAAAAACTAAAAGTGCGGGATGATTTAAAAACTACGGGACAAAAAAAAAAATTGACTTATTTCCTATGGGATCAAAAATACAATTTTCTCTAAAAGAAATCATTCATACCACGAGCTATCGATTTGGGATACTTAGATGACCATATGAAAATTGAGGAGGATCCCTCCTCTTTGAAACTTTTTAAATCTCCTTTTTTAACAAAAAAAAAAATAATAATAATAAATAGGAGAAGGGAGACCAATCTATAAATTAGTGATAAATATTTGTAAAATCAAGAAAAATAAAATAAAAAATAAAAAATTGAAAATTGAAAAGGGCAAAAAGGGAAAGTTAAAGAAAGAAAAAAGGGAAAAGTGGGAAAGAAGAGAAAAGGAAAAGAAAGAGAAAAGAGTTTGTAATTGTGAAGAAAAAAGAACGAAATTAACGGATTATATATTTCTCTGCGCCATTGAATAATTAATACAGCTTAGTCTTGCTCCCCTACAAATACCCCTGCTAATTTCATTCTCTCCAATCCATCTCCCCTTCATCAATTCCGTTCCAATCCCACAAGAAAAGGAACAAAGCCCACCAATCTTTAACCCTTTACCAGAAGGAGAAATGGCGGATCAGTTGACTGACGACCAGATCTCTGAGTTTAAGGAGGCTTTCAGCCTTTTCGACAAGGATGGCGATGGTAATTTCGACTTTCGCCGTTTTTTTGTTTGTTATCTGCTTTAATTGGACGTTAATTTGCGGTATCTGTGTTTTTGCTTATCCTATTCGGAGTTTTGGATGTGGGTTTTCTGATTCCTTGTCAGATCTGAGTTTGGGTGTTTTTGAAATTTCGAGTCGGATTGGGTTAAATGGATTGGGGTTTTTTCGATCGATGCGGGAATTGGCTTTGTGCTTTTATGTAATGTTGATGTCTGTAGCTGGTGATTTTGTAGTTTGCTGTAGAAATATGTCAAAAGTTTGAAGATTGAGGTAAATTTGTTGCTGGGGAATATATATGTCTAATATGGTTACAATTGAGAAGGGTATTGAAGCTTTCCACAGTGAATTTGCTCATCTTTGGTAGAGGATCATATGCTTGGCTTCTTTGTGAAATATGGATTATGAGATCAGATGTTGGTCTAAGAAATGACGAGGAAGGGTAGTTCCTGTAGCTTGTTCTTCATCTTGCATAGAATATGTGTTGTGTGTGGATCATGACGGTCCAGTTTTGCGGAGAAAAATTAACTCAGCAAAGTTGTTTTTCCCTTCTTGTTTACCAACCGTTTTACGGTTGGAAACATGTATGGAGTTGATGTTGTCGAATTGAAGAAATAAAAAAAACGTGTTAACTTTCATTTGAAGAATCATGATGTGAGGGAATTTATAATTTATTATCCTCGTTGCCGGACCGGAGGTGAGGAGAAATATGCTACATGAGCTAGCTGTTGTGTTGGAAGATGCAAATTACATGCCCATGGATATGGTTTTTCTAGTTTATTAATCTTTTATATATATCAAATTATGTAACATGTTGCAATTAGTTTCATCCCTTCATTGTTACTATGATCAATGTTTGAGGTGCTTGACTAAGATGACACTTATGAAGAAAGAATGACAATTCAAAATTCTCAATGTAGGATTCGCATTAATCCCATTTAAAATTATGTATAGGTTGCATCACCACCAAGGAGCTTGGAACAGTGATGAGATCCCTGGGCCAGAATCCCACCGAGGCTGAGCTCCAGGACATGATCAACGAGGTGGATGCCGATGGTAATGGCACCATTGATTTCCCTGAGTTTTTGAATCTTATGGCCAGGAAAATGAAGGACACCGACTCAGAGGAGGAGCTAAAAGAAGCATTCCGCGTCTTTGACAAGGACCAAAACGGCTTCATTTCTGCTGCGGAGCTGCGCCATGTGATGACAAACTTGGGAGAGAAGCTCACAGATGAGGAAGTCGATGAGATGATTAGGGAGGCTGATGTTGATGGTGATGGACAAATTAACTATGAAGAATTTGTCAAGGTTATGATGGCCAAGTGAGATGTCTCAATCCACCTCTGATATATATTTATTTGGGAGAAACAATATTTATTTTTGAAAAACAAACTTCGATGAACAGAGTCGAGTAGTGTTGATGGCTTTCTAGTTTCTTCCTATCCGAACATTGTTTTCTGGTTTCAAGATATGTAACGATCTGTTGTAATGGTGCTGGACTCGTTATCCCTTAATATTATGTATTTTCCTATTGGTATTTGCTTCTCGATTGTTAGCGTCATGGATGTCTTGTTTGCACGACTAATTTTATCTTGCCGGTTTTTGTTGATCATTGAGAAATCCAGAAAAATTTCAGGATAAAGTAATGTTTCTTGCAACAGCTCGTCATTGAATCAGATTGCCTAATGCAATCACGGCATACCTAATACCTTCCTGGATCTCATGTGCATGTTCTTTTTTGTCTTTGTGGCTGTCCTGAAATTAATAATTGTTCATTGATTCTTTATCATGCAGTTAACTAACCAGCTCCTCCCAAACATACAAACTTCTCCGTAATATGATATATCTGATTATTATGCTAAAATATCATCGTTGAATCACAAAGTTATATATACTGCTTGATGGCCGATTGAACAAGCAAATCTTGTCGAAAACTATATAAATATCTTCTGTGCGTTGTGGGGGATTGGATTCTGTGTTTCAAAACTATATAACCCCAGCCAGTTGAGTTACAAAATCACTTAGATTAAACTAACGAACGAATGGAATCAGCACTACTATTTATTTGTTTAATTTCCCATATTGTGGTTGCCTTCTTTATGATAATTTATTTCTTTTTCTTAGTGATTTTGACCAATTTAAATTATACTCGATGAGTTGACACTTGACAAAGTGTTTTTAAGTCCTAAAACTGGTGGAACAATTCTCATTATTATATAAGTCAACTGCTACATTATTAGGGTTGGCCGGGTATAAGTATACAGTATACACATATATGAAAGAAACTATGTAGTAATTAATTCTCCTATATTATTAAAAACTTCTCTTAGATTGATTAGATATACATACATGGTATTTGCAATAAATGGATATAATTAATGTAACAAGACCTCGACATAGCACTGCCATATATTCGAACGTCTTATTGTAAGCTTTTTTAAACATATAAGCTGCCAATTTATATTTAAAATCTTCACTAATATATTAACTATCCTCATCCTCTAGTTATATTGTTGGAACTTTTTTTTTTCTCCTAATTTTCCTGTTACAGCTTTCTCTCATAAGTCATAACTACAAAATATATAGTTGTCTGGGACAAAACTCGTCGAACCACCATGTTCCATGCATTGAAAACTGCCATACGACCATATCGGACATGCCATTTACCGCTAGTTTGTCCATATATATATATATATATATGATTTATTTTCTCATTTTACGCATTAGATTTAATTGTTTAAATCACTTAAACACATTCTTAATTAATTTCTAAAATACTAAAATTTATTTGTATATATGTACATGTTAAATATGTTAAGTTATTTAAAACTTTTGTTTTAAAAGTTAAAACACATGCATCAATCGTGGTAAATGATGTGTCCAAGATGGTGTGGACACATCCGAAGAAAAAAATGGCACGTAAGTTGGTTTTTGTCGGCCGATGATGATTCCAACGAGTTTTCTCCCAAAATCATGACGATTTTTTGGGAGGGCCGAGGCAAACTTCAATCGGAAAAATAAATTTGTCTCAAACCGCAGTTAAAGAATAGTTAGGGTCCCCATTTTTGCAATTTTACTTTAATAAAAAAGAATCATTTTTCAATCATTAAAAGTTCTATTACGTATCACGGATGTATAGAGAACATCAATTGTGCATACATAGATGAGAATTAAAATAAATTTTACCTTAAATTCATCATCAATCATCCCATGAAACAAGTAAAAAGATAAAGTCGAGAATGATAAAGATTAAGACAGTACTTCTCCTTTTATTTATGAAAGATAAGATACATACGTACAAAGATTGCACAGATACACTTACGTTGTACGTAATTGCATGCTTATTTAGCTATATAGAATCGTGCATGCATGATTTATGTATTATTACAAGTAGACGCGATATATATGAACTGGAGAAGAAATCCTGCTATGATAGATATATGATAGGATGTCAATTACGCTAAAAGGTAATTGTCAAGTTATTAGAAGTAAACATAATTTTGGCACCAGCAAAGGGACCGGTAGAACCTCCGGTTTCGATGAACGTGCCAGAAAACTTACCGCTCAGGGTCATTCCAGCCGCGGCCGGAGGAGTGTGGTGGATCAGAGTGCTGTGGGCTAGAGGGGTTGTGGCTGCAAAGAGAATGAGAGAAATCAAGAAAATGGTAGATTGGACGTTGTAGGCCATATTTCACTAGTTTTTGGGGGTTTTATGTATATAGGTTTTGTTGTTTTTTTTGATTTGTCGTGCTTATTTGTGAAGGATCAAGTCCTACTTATACTTGCGTATTTGTCCTATAGTTAATGGCTTCTTTTATTTTCTTTAAATATCATGTTTGAAATTTTGTGTGTTTCTAGGGTTTTAGGGTTTGGTTGCTCTATTTATGGTTCTCATCCAATTGTAAAAATGTCAAATTACCCTTTTTTTAAGGTATGTAAGAGATTTACACCTACGTTCTTGAAATGTGTAGGAATTTAACCGTGAATTATCACGTGGTCTAATTTAATGTTAGGTAAAAATAAAAATTTGGTCCTATAAATTTTCCATCTGGTAACTTAGTCCTACACGAATCATAATTTGCAATTAACTACTATAACTTTAAAAAAAGTTTGTAATATTAATCCGATTTTCACCGAAAAATTAATATATTGCTGGAAATATCTACGTTGTTGCCACGTCAGCAATATAAATTATGAAAAAACACTTAAATTGGAGAAAATGTTGACTTAAGAAAAAGAAAACAAAATTGGTCTGTAAATTTTTTATTTTTGCAAATTTAGTCCTTTACGTATTATGATTTGCCATTAAGACATTTAAAATTTTGCAATGTATGTTTGATTTTCGCCGGATAATTAATTTATTGTTGAAAATATTTACGTAGACAAATTAATTCGCTGGCAAAAATCAAATATACATTGCAAAATTTTAAAAGTTACGAGCCTTTTTTTAAATATACACCCCAAATGGTAATACGAACATGACTAAATTTGTCAGAATGGAAACTTATAGAACCAATTTTGCATTTTTTAAATCAACATTTTATTGAGTTAGCATTTTTTCCCATGTTGCTGACGTGGCTGCCACGTAAATATTTACGATGACAAATTAATTTTATAACAAAAATGGGAGCAACATTATAAATTTGTGAATGTTATAGGACTTAATCGTAGAATAACATTACGACGGAACTAAATTATCAAAGGATTATGGTAGTGGAGGCGGCTACCTGGAAGGGTTTGGGCTTCATGCTGGATTGGGCCCGATTTTGGGTTCCAATTTGTATTCTTTGTAGGCTGTAGCTGTAGATACGTGGTTCAGGGGGCTTTTGGGCTTGATTTTTTTGTTGCTTTACTGCTGCAGAATTTGTTCTTAGCATTTTAACATGGTTGGAGATGTATTTATGTAACTTTTCCTTTTGAGGGCGCATACATAGATGAGAATTAGAATATATATTTTACCATAAGATTCTTAATCAATCATCCCATGAAACAAGTAAAAAGATAAAACTTGAGAATGATAAGATTAAGACAGTACTTCTCCTTTATTCATGAAATTAAAGATGGGATACATGCGTACAAAGGTTGCAGATACACATACATTGTACGCAATTGCATGCTTATTGAACTAAATATATAGAAGTGCATGCATGATTTATGTATTATTAGTAGACGAGATATATCTGTGAGTTGGAGAAGAGATCATGCTAAGAAACAGAACCAATCGTCCCATTAACGATAAATCCTCCACCACCAAGAATTCTCGAACAAGTCAAGCCAATAACGGCCCCGGGAACAATGCCGGCACCGGCAACATTTCCCGTGACCGAGCACAAAAACTTATTGCGCTGGATCGGAGTGAGCAGAGTGCTGTGGGTTAGAGGGGTTGTGCCTGCAAAGAGAATGAGAGAAATCAGGAAAATGGCAGATTGGTTGTAGGCCATTATTTCTGAAGTTTTTAGGGATTTATGTATTTATGTTTTGTTAGTTTTTTAATTTGGTGTGCTTGTCTGTGAAGGATAAAGTCCTATTTATACTTGGGTATTTTGCCTTTTATTAATGGCTTCTATTATTTTCTTTAAATACCATCTTAGAAATTTTGGAGTGTAGGGGCTTAGGGTTTGGTTGCTTTATTTGTGGTTCTTATCTGCAATTGTAAATGCCAAATTACCCCTTTTTTATGGCAAACAGAATCATACGTACATTCTCGGGATGTGTACAGGAATTTAATGGTGAATATAGTTAGCAATGATGTAATTGTAAGTTACGTTATGCTAGTTCGAGGTTATATATTTTGAGACGACATAGGCAAAAAGAGAACATTATGAGACTTAAATTGGAAAATCAATAATGACTGGCATTAGGATAAAAAAAAAAACAAAAAAATTCGAATTCTAATTATGGGAATAATGTAGTTTTAAATTTTTTTTTTATCAACTCTCTCACCTTCCGATATGCCTATAATTTAACTAGGGGATTAGTTATTTGAGTCGACATCAAATTCCCTAATTTAATACAAAACAAAGAAGTCGTTTTTCATGAGACAAAAACTGCATTTTTTTTAAATAACGAGAAGAGCAAATGGAGGCAACCAAACCCTAAACCCCTAGTAATCGAAAACTTGGTAAAATAAAATAAAATGTTATAAAAGAAGACAATGCTGAATTGCTAATAAGGGAAGTAAACTTATAAATAGTGCAGATCATGATTCCAGTATAGATAGGTATTAGGTAGAATCTCCCCCAATTCGGTTTAGCTAAGCCAAATAGTGATTTGGAGCCTCGTAAATAAGGTTTTACTAGAAAGTAAAAGTAAAATGACTGATCATATTTATGGAACTAATTATCATCATTAATCACATCATTAATCACTTGTCGGTAAGTTTTCCATCCGAATTCGAATTCATTTAAAAAGAATATTATATGTATCTGATTATAGACATTCAAATTACAAGCGGATAAAGATATGGTAATCTCACATCTGATCCATTTATGTATTCGTATCCGACAATATATATATATATATATATATATAAAATTTTTACATTTACACCCCTTGCGAGATTAGGTAATTACAACTCATACCCCCTTAGATGATCATATTACAAAACCTACCATTTTAACTTTGAAAAATAACAAATGAACCCATTTCGGTAGGATTGTTCACGATTTTTTTTTGAATTGATTATATTTCACTACTAATTAGTTCCTCACCGCTAATTGAGGGAAAAAAAAAAAGTCATTATGAATATCAATTTACAAACGAATTATGTGTTGATCCTCCAAAAAACTTCGTAAATTACGTGTCTATCACTTGAGAATGATGTGTGAGTTGTTATGAGGAACTAATTAGTGGTGAGATATAATCAATTCAAAATGATTTTGCAAAATATCCAACCGGAATGGGTTCATTTGTAATTTTCCAAATTTGGAAGGGTAGGTCCTGTGATATTTCATCTAAGGGGGGGTTCGAGTTGTAATTATTCAATCTCGCAGGGGGTGCATATGTAAATAAGTAATAACAATAAACAAATATAATATTATTGAGTTATAATAACTTTCATTAACAATAATCAACTTGATTCGGCTTAAAATTGGTCAAGCTGAATTACGATCTAGTTGGCAGATTTAGGTCGATCAGTCAAGAATTTATAGTTGTGGGCTCTTTATCGATCTGAAAACACTCAACACACATAAGTTTGAAGGCCAAACTGGGGAACTGAGGTTTTGTCTAGTTTTGGTGCTCCGATGCTCAAGTCAGTATTGAGATTCTTAGAGTATGTATGTCCACGTCAGCACTCCGGTGCCACATCAGCAGGATCTGGCGACCTTTGTCCTGAAATTGACAAATTTTGGGACTTACTGGCACACTTTGTCGACGGAGAAATTAGTGTCCTGGAATTGCTAGTAGGGGTCACTTAGTGTCCCGATTTTGTAATTTCCCCCCCGAATCATTACACGTACGTTCTTGGGATGTGTACAGGAATTTAATTGTGAATTAGCCATGATGTAATTTTATATTACGACGTTATGCAAGTTTAACGACAAGTTTCTCAGTTAATTAGAAGTTCTATAAATATAAGTACTTGGTTAGAAAGAGTTTGACAACAAATTAAGTAAATGAGGGGTGAGTTTGAGGTTCTATAAACGTGGGACAATGTATTTGGGACGACATACCAAAAAAAGAATGTTATGAGATTTAAATTAAGAAATCAATAATAATCGAGTTTAGAAATAAAAAAAGAATTCTATTTTTATGAGACAAAAACCGCAATTTTTTGTTCGAAATAATTAAATCTAACTACCATGCATTTAGGTCTTATTATAATGCAGCCCATCTAGAGAAATTATATTTTAGTCCCTAAACTTTTAAAATCGTTTGTGGTCCATGACATCCATTAAGATTCTATTATGTCATTCTAAAAATACCCCGATCTTTTTAAATTTTATTTGTAACTTTAGGGACCGTATTGTTAAATCCATAATTTGTACGAATCGGGTTTTTATATTTATAAATTTTAGGGATGATTTTTTAATTTTTGTGATATATATAATGTAACACTCATACAAACCTAGGGGTATAAATATACTTTTACAAATTCTATTAGGGACCTCAAATTAAATAAGATTTAGACTAAAATGTAATTACCTAATATAGATAGATTGCGTTGTAATTAAGTTCAAATGTAAGGTAGTTACACTACAAGAAAATAGGCGAATCCCGAGGGAAACCATTCCCTCGGAAAAAGCCTCCTCGAAATTGGTTCCGAGGGAAAAATTTCCGAGGGAATTCCCTCAGAAAATAAATTTCCGAGGGAATTCCGAGGGAAATAAAAATCATACTATTTCCCTCGGAATTCCCTCGGAATGTACGCAATGACGATATTCCCTAGGAAAATTTTCCGACAAAAATATTTCCGAGGGAATTCCCTCGGAAATTCCCTCGGAAAATAAAATTGAAAAAATATTAGACAAAAAGATTTCCAAGGGAATTCCCTCGGAAAATAAAATTAAGAAAAAATAGAAATAAATATTTTCGAGGGAATTCCCTCGGAAAATAGAATTAAAAAAAAATTGGACAAAAACATTTCCGACGGGAATTCCCTCGGAAAATTTAAAATTATTTGTTTTTATTTTATTTATTTATTTATTATTATGCCTATTTTGAATCTAAAAAATTGATATAAATTAATTCTAAATGCATTCTATATATGAGTAATCAAATTCTGAAAATCCAAATACATTCTTTTTATTCAAAATCTTTAAACATCTTTACATTGAAGCCAATTCATACTACATACTACAAATGATGTAATAAAAGTAAGCAAATCTATATTATATAGCCATTAAAGCTTCCAGATTGAATAGCCAGATTTGTTGCTATAACACATCAAAGGCTATCAGATTGAATCTTTTCTTGGAATAACACATTGAATAGCCATTAATTCAATGACTTCCTCTCTCTTCTTTGCGCTTTAACTTGAGGGACGTAGCTAAATGAATGGGGAATGGCGTAAACAATCATATACTTCACAATCCAAATCTTAGTTGAGGAGAACCTAGTTACCATGGTGACTGATCTTAGCCTCGATGTGGCTATGATTTTTGAAATCAACATGGCAAGTGAACTTTCTGGATGGTGGTTAGATTCTGGAGCAACGGTTCACATTTGCAATGATCGAAGGCTTTTCAAGACCTTTGAAGAAGTTGTGGGGCAAGAGGTTCAGATGGGAAATAGCTCCAAAGCCGGTGTTGGAGGCAAAGGATCTGTCGAGCTCAACTTTACCTCCGGGAAGAAATTAACTTTGATTAATGTCTTGTTTGTACCAGATGTTAGGAAAAGTTTAATTTCTGTTGATTTGTTAGATAAGAAAGGTTTTAAGATTTCTGTTGAATCTGGCAAAGTCATCATCATGAAAAATGGTGAATTTGTTGGAAAAGGCTATGCTTGTAATGGGATGTATAAGATGTCTATCAATAATATGAATCTTGTTTCTGCTTACATGATTTCTTCAATTTCTTTATGGCATAGTCGATTAGGACATGTTAGTGCAAAGAACTTGAAAAATATGCATGCAATGGGATTAATTGACATTGGTAAAAATGAACTTGATAAATGTGAAATTTGTGCAAAATCAAAAATTGTTAGAAAACCTTTTCCAACTGTTAAAAGAGAATCACAAATATTAGATTTCATTCATACAGATATTTGTGAATTAAATGGAATTTTAACTAGAGGTGGAAAAAGGTATTTTATAACTTTTATTGATGATGCTAGTAGATTTTGTTACGTATATCTCTTACGAACTAAGGATGAAGCACTTAGCTCGTTTGTGAAATATAAATCAGAAGTAGAAACTCAACTTGAGAAGAAGATTAAGGTTCTACGTTCTGATCGAGGCATGGAATATTGTTTGAATGCTTTTGATACACTTTGCGAAGAAAGTGGTATCATACATCAAACAACTGCCGGTTATACACCCCAGCAGAACGGTGTAGCTGAAAGGAAAAATCGTACCTTTCTGGACATGATAAATTGCATGTTAAATCATGCAAATTTACCTCACAACTTATGGGGTGAAGCCCTTCTGTCTGCATGCCATATTCTAAATAGGATGCCTAGTACTGTTGTGAAGTCTAGTCCCTATGAAATGGAAAAGCAGAAAACCCAACATAAGTTATTTTAAAGTGTGGGGGTGTGTGGCTTATTTTCGGGTTCCTGATCCCAAACAGACTAAGTTAGGTGCCAGAGCTATTAAAAGTGTATTCGTTGGGTATGCTCTTAATAGCAAGGCTTATAGACTTCTTGATTTGGAGTCTAATGTGATATCTGAGTCCAGGGATGTTGAGTTCTTCGAAAATACATTTTCAAAAGATGTTGGAAATGATTCTGAGCCATCCCAAATTGAGCCTAGAGGCCCTATAAGGCCGGTTGAGGAAAATAATATTCCTACACAACCAATTGAGCCTAGAAGGAGTACTAGAGCAAGAAAAGAGAAAAGTCTAGACAAAGACTTTATCTCTTCTGAGGCTTTATTGTTCTTGGTGGAGGGGGACCAGGATAATAAAGTGGTAAGTGAAATACCGTTTGTATTTTCACTTGAGACGGATCCTAAAACATTCTCAGAAGCTATGGCTTCTCGAGATGCTTCCTTCTGGAAGGAAGCTGTGAACGATGAAATGGATTCGATCTTGGGTAATAATACTTGGGTATTAGCAGACTTACCTCGTGGTTCTAAACCCATTGGGTGCAAGTGGGTATTTAGAAGAAAACGAAACACTGATGGCAAAATATCAGCTTTTAAAGCTAGGTTAGTTGCCAAAGGGTTTAGACAAGTAGAGGGATTGACTACTTTGACACTTATGCACCGTGTTAGGAATAGTGCCCTAGAAAGCCGATTAGTCATAATCTGTTTTGGGACTTTCCTAGTATCACAGACAATCTTTGAATAATATACGATTGATTAATATCATAGGCAAACACTTCTTTATATGCTCTTGTTTGGTATGCGTTTACTTTAGCTGTGCATGTATGAGAACTCCCCTAATCCTGATGACTTTAGGACTCTACCATTTAGGTGAAATGGTTCATGAAACGAGCCCTATATCACATAAGTCATGATTAGTAAAATACTCCAAGACGATGAGTCCTACAGACAGTGGGAGTGTCAACCTGACTCCTCTAAGGCTTGCTTGTGGGATCACGCCCTTAAGAAGGACCACCTTGTTTCATGGAGGTGCAAAGTGTATAGTTGATACGTGCGTGATACATGAGGGTGCTTACTTTAATAAGTATGTTCACTGAGGTGCCCCGTGTGAGAAGATTCCTAAATGGGAAAGGAAGTTTCTATTTCAGGAAATAGAAACTTCCAGATTAGGAAATATCTCACTAGTCATTGATGTGATTAATTGATCCTTAGACTTGAGGTTCCTTGTCACTTTATGAGTTAACTCTGTAGTCTTTGGTATAAGCTTTAAAGGGTGTCGCCTTAGACAACTGATTCAAGGCTTATGCTGGGGCTGCACAAGTGACTCATGAAAGTGAATGAGAATCAAGAAAGGACCTACACTTGTGTTTGCAAGGTGATCTCTTATTGTGTAAGTCATTCATATGCCATATGGAGTCCTTGGCCAAGGCAGTAGATCAAGACATCAAGAAAAGGGTTTCTTGGATTGAGATCAAATGGATATGAAATGCACTTAGCTTTAAGACCGGATTATTAGGGTTCTGATTATTCCCTTGCCCTAGATCTTGGTTGAGAGATAGTAAGTAGGAGGATTGTATCTCACATGAATCAATGACTTAAAGGTTCTGTCGAATCCGAACATTCCAATTCAGCTAGGGGTTAAACACCTGTTGCTAGACTATGGTCGTTTAATCTGTGGACTGATTAATTAATTAGTGAATTAATTAATTAGGGTCACTGCTAATTGAATTGAGAACCTAGAGGGTCACACACAACAACTTGGTTACATGAGTTGAGGCTTAAAAATGATTAAACGAGTTAATCGGGCCAAGAGGGTTCCACACGTGTGAAATCACACGTGTGGCTCACGTGAGTGACACGTGTCACTATGACACGTGTCACACACGTGTGAATATATATATATTGTATATATATGTATTAAATAATTAAATGTGTTAATTATTTAATAGACTTTGGTTTAATTTTGAATTAAAAAGAAAGTCTTATTTTGGAGAAAATAATCTAGTTAATTAATTACGAATTAATTAATTGGATAAAAATAAGTTATTTATTTTATAATAAATAAAGTATAAAATTATCCAAAAATAGTTTGGATATTTTTAGCTCTCTTGAAAGTTGATTTGAATTAGAATTCAAAGTCAAAGTTGGAGAATACTTGATGATCAAGTAATAGGAGAGAGACAACCCAAATCCTAGCCCAACAAGGAGTTCGGCCGTCCCTCCCCTTTCCTATATATAGGGGAGCTCATGCTCCCCTTTAGAGCTAATGGAATTCTTTTGGTTCATGTGTTGAACACCATCCTTTCTCCAAGATAAACGAAACCCTAGGTTAAGCCTAAACACTAACTAGAGAACTAGCATCCTTACTAGTTAGATTGTAGCCAAGTTGGTGGACTATCTCTAGAGAGCTTCAAGTTAGAAGTTTTGAAGATTCGAGCTTTACCAAAAGTGGGGATTAAGCAAAACGATCAGAAGGGATGATGAAACGATTCTGAACCCGACGTGAAGCGAATGAAAAAATCGAACCAAAGAAGATGGCGAAAACCGTTCGTCCATATCCTGAAGGATGAATTTTTTCACGAGGGTTTTGTGACTGGCAGTTTTCTACTTTCGCAAAACTGGTTTCGAAGGGAGTTTCAATCCTGCTTTTCTCGTTTCATGTTTCTTTCTTTATGTTATATTGGTAAGAACATCTCTAACATGAATTGAATCTAGGTTGGTGTGGATTGCTATCCCGACAATGGATTCTGAAGTAGAAAGAGACTTTCGAGGGACGGGTTGTCAAGCCGCGAGAAGAGCGTTCTTGGGTGGCTTGAAACGCTTCAAGAAAGAATAAAAGAAAAGTAAGTTTTCTATCTCTACGAATTTGGTTACACGATTGCGAGTCCAAGATCCTTTTGTTGGAAAAATTTTTAAATTCCGCTGCTTTCTGATTCGTGTTTTCCAACAAGTGGTATCAGAGCCACCTCGTTAATCGTGTTTCTGATTCGTCTCAATTATTCTGAATTTGGTAGAAATTCTTAGGCTTAGATGCGAATTAGGTATTCTTGAGTTCTTTTAGAAAGCCTGAAATACGAAACTGTAATTTTTCTTGAATTTCTGAAACTGTTTTCTTAAATTGTGTTTTTTGAAAACCGTTTTGATTGAAATATGTTTAAATCGTATTTAAAATTTTGGATTGTTGTTGGTTTTGAACTGAAACACGAAACACGAAAATCGCGTTACGAAAACGCGAGCCTAGGCGTGCTAGGGTGTCGCACGCCCAGGCCCGCGTGACCGCCCGCCATCGCCGTGCGCCAGTCCTAGGCGCGCCCGGACTGGCCCGACAGCTCCTCCCGCAACCGCGCGGGAGCGTCCCGCACCACAGCCCCGCAACCGCGCGGGGCCTTCCGCCATCGCCTCCCGCATCCGCGCGGGAGGGTGTCCGCGCAGCGCCGGCCTGATGGCCTAGGCGCCTGCGCGCGATGCGCGCGAGAAGGCGCGCGCCAGGCGTGCGCAAGCCGGCAGCACTGCTGCTGGCATGTGCGCGCTGTGCGCGCGCGCTCGTGCGCGACACGTGCGGGCGGCCTGGGCCGTTGGGCGGGCGTGGCGGGCACTCCAATCCGTGGCTGTCTCGTTTTTTGTGTTTAGTCCAATCCGATCCCGATTTAATTTTTTTTCTGAAAATTTTATTTTTATTAAATTTGAATTATTTTTGGAAATAGTTGTTTAAATTGGGATTTTGAAAATTTAAGTGATTTAAATTTTGGAAAAATTACAAACTATATTTTATGAAAATATTGAAAGAATAAAATTATTAATTTTCAGAAATTAATTGGAATTTTATTAGTTTATTGTTTTTCGGGTTTTATAGAAAAGGCTCTTGAACAAGAATTGCATCTAAGTCGTATTTTAAGTCATTAGGACTTGAAACGAGAATTTTAATTTATTGGTTAAATTTAAATTCTTGCAAAAGCATGTTAGGTGATCATGGGTTTAGATCTATGTATGGTTTTAATTTATGCACATGGATGGTTTAAATTGGGGTTGGAGCCCTATAGTTGCGTTTTTCAATTGAGGTTGGAGCCTCACTTATGTGCGTACTGTTATGTGATTTATTATGTGGCTTTCCATATTACTGTTTTTGAGGCCGGGGTATGCCCCGTGTAATTGTCTAAGGCCAATATGAAGATTGAGCCTTATTACTTTATGTCTTTTTCTTTTTATTGTAATTTGAGAGTAGAGATAGGTGGTGAGGTTTTATTTTCATTTTGGAGACAATGCACCCATGGAGTAAGATGGACCACATTCAAGTAACAAGGAGGCCATAAGTGAAGACCCCTCAAAATGTTAGGGAGGGGAATCTCAATTGTTAAATGTAATAGAGATAGGGCTCGTATTTTGTTACCGCTTTCCCTTATGTGATTTAAACTGTTTATGTGGCATGTATGTTAGAACTTGTGATTGTGGAGTGGCTCCCACATATCACGCATACGATAGGTAGAACCCATGATCATTACATGTTAGTATCATGCTAGGACATGTTATCTGTTTATGTGCTTGTTTGAAATGCATTTAAGTGTACTTGCATTAATCAAGACTAATAAAATTGGATAACATATATGTTGGTGAGGTCGAACCGAACAACTCTTCGGTTGATTCGAAAATTCCCATTAAATATTAAGCTCATTTCGAATAATAGGTATTTAATTCGAGATGCAAATTTTGAATTAAATTCCTAGCATTCCATCAATAGGTTTTAAGTTTAGTAAGTAAAGCTAGTTATTGTCCGCGAGTCGTGGGATAGCTAGTGGAGCTTATTAGTTCTTAGTTACCTAATTGATCATTTTAAATGATCAATATTTCGTGGTTAATTTTGGCAAGGGCGATGTCCGCGAGTCGTGGGTCGTTCGAACTAAGTTTTGATCATGATCTTATGATTGATGGGTCTAGCCTAAACGCCTAAGTAAATATGGATGTCGCACAAGTCGTGGGTCCATATTGAAAGATAGGTGATGCAAAAACAATTACTAAGAGTTCTAAAGGTGTTAGAATTGGTAAGTTGTACCTACCTAGGATTTTGCTTAGAATGTCCGCGAGTCGTGGGTTCGAGGTAAAATGCTTAGGATCTTAGTACCCATTGGGAAACGTGTTCCTCTTAGATCTTTGGGAATTATAGATCTTTGAAAAACAGTGGGAGCTACATTAGATTAAAGACCTTATCTTTTGTATATCGTTATAATTCAGCATGCCCACATTTTCTCTGCTTAGCATTTAGGTTGTAGTTCTGTGATTCTCTACAATATGAAATGCAAACCCATTCGTATCCATCCTTAAGTCAAATAAGTTGACTAAGTCCTGACTAACTCTAAATGGCTTCGGATCCTAAAATTCATTTTAGAATTCGACTAGAGAAAGGTGTTCTCTAAAGGGCGAAGTTTTCAATTGTGAAAAGTCGACCCGGGCCAAAAGAGAAGCAATCTGAGGTGAATGGATTTTTCCAAACCACTTAAAAGCAATTGAACCACCTCATAAAAATGTTACAAGGTATAACATTATGGAATTATTCAATATTCCAAATGAGGAAACAAGTGCACGCGAACAAGGTCTAAAGATCTTATTTGAAGATCTTATGGTCTCGATCATCAACTGAGAAAAGAGTTCTCAATGCACTGATTGCTTACATTGCTTCGACTATCATTCAAACCCTTTATGCTCAACTAGAATGATGCTAATGTAGCATAGTTAATCATTTAAGTTGATAATGGTTGAGAGCATCCTTAAGAAAGGAATAAAAGGTTGAGATGGTTAATTCTTCTTCTAAAACTCCCTAAGTTAAAGGCTTGAAGGCCTAAAGAAGAAGAAACCCTTAAGAGCCCAATGGAGGGGCATGTAAGGGGTACGCCCAAAAGACACTAGAGATCAAATAGGATGTTTGCTTCTATGGTAGCAAATAAGGACTTTGAAAGGGAACTGCAAAGAGTATGAGTACTTTGAAATGTTACCTCGTTTAGTAATTCTACTAGGAATAGAATTTACTAGTCTTAAGTCAATTCTGCATAAGCCGTTGTGCAAAGACTCAAGGCACTAATGTTCTGAACATACAACGAGATAACAAAAGTAAGTGAGATGACAAAGCTTCGAATTACTTTGGAACGTTGAGATATAAAAGGATTAGCAAGTCAGACACCTTAGGATCATTCTATGAAAATGAACCTATAGTGTTGACTTCCTGTGAATCCTGTCATGAGGGAAGCGTTCCTGAATCCCGTTTATAAGAAACGTGGAACGTTCCAAAATTATAGTGGATTTCGATCCATACTGATGAGTGTAAGATGCTTAATGTAAGCACTAGATACAATCGTTAGTTTAATCATTATGAATGAATGTACTTGTTAAAGTACAAATTCAAAACTTATATGAAATTCTTAGAATTTCGAAAGGAGGTTAGGAACCGAAGTAGTCATAAGTTATAGGTAAATCGATATGATCGAGATAGCCAATATCTTAGCAACTAATTCCTTACTCATCTTAGAGATAATAGGATTATCTCTCAGTAAACTAATCCGAGAACACCTTAGTGTTTCCGAATGATGGAATGAAACCTAATAGGATATGGTCCATTCCATAGTAAGCTTTACTGACTTATAATCATTCTAGGAACAAACTCCTAGAATGTGCAGTTAGAGATTTTGAATTTAGTACCTTCCAAAATCAGTCCTTTAGTTGCACTATGCAATATGGCATACTAAATTCCCTAATTATTCTTATCCAAGAATTCAATGGAATCCTCTTACTTGAAGAGGATAGTGGGAGATAAGCTTGAAATGAGTTCAAGTTTATGCAATGATATTGGATATCGTTTCTGCGATTCCCTTAGACAAAGGTTGTTTGTCTCAAGGAATGTATCTTTCTTAAGGAATCGTTCCTATAGAAGAAGAAAGGCAAGCAAGCAGACCTCAAAGAAATTTGAGGAAAAATATCCATGCCACATATAGAAGAAACGAGCCCATCTGATAAAACTTAGCCAAATTTTAGAGTATGTACACGTGTGAAACCCTTCTCTTAAGATGCGTTTAGAACGCTTTCCTAGGTAGCCAAGGAATTACTTGAAGAGGAGACACTGTCAGATTTGGAATCTGAGTAGTGTAAGCAAGCCTTGAAATCCAATATGGATTCCATATACTTAAACCAAGTTTTGACCTTGGTTGATCCACCTGATAGGATCAAGCTCCTAGAGCTTCGAGTAAATGGAAAACATTACAACCTTCTTGACGGTTGAAATGCAAAAGTCCATTTGGGTTGTGTTTACCATATCCTCATATTCTGACTATGAGATATGATAAATGAATATGAGAACTATCTTGTTCAATATGAGATTGAAAGAGACTGAAATAAGGTATTTCTATAAATCTCATATTCAGTGGGAGTATGCATAAGGTATGCAAATCCCTAAAGTCAATCTGTGGATTGATAAAGGCTTCTAGGATTAGACAATTCGATTCCATAGGATAGTCAAATCGTTTGACACAGATGGAAGTCGAATAAGTCTCAAAGTGTACATACGAAAGTTAGTGATGTAAGAGTCAATTTTTGGTTCTTTAGAAAACGACATCCTTCTCATTAGGAATGTCAAGGACGACGTGAAAGTTACCAATTCTTGTTTAAGAAACAATTTGACATGAAAGATCTTAGTGATTATCCTATATTCTCGACATTCAGATCTATAGAAGATAGATCTAAGAGAATAAAAGGATTATCACAAAATGAGTACATAACCACGGTACTAAAAGGAGTTTAGTATGGACAATGGAACATCTCTTTTGAAGAGTATGTATCCTAAGATAACTTTGAGAAAGTTAGAATGTCCAAAATCCCTTTAAGTGAAAGGGTGCATAATGTATGAAAAATTATGTACTAAATTAGATATGGCGCAACACTAAGCGTAGTAGGCCGAATCTAATATGACCTCAGAGAAGGTCATTAGATCTCTGTAAAGGATGTCCTCAGAGTACTTGAGAAGAAATGAGGATATGTATTAGTTTACAGAGCCCAAAAGATCTTATTGTTAGAAGGATATTTGATGTAACCGTTCATCAAACATAGATGATTATGAAATCATTGAAAGGATACAACTTCTACCAGAATTGTAATGCAATGTGTTGGAAAGGGTTCCAAGGACGGACATTGCAAAACTCGACTGTCGTAGTTGAGAACTTAGTCGTATTATATAACGCTAAGTTAAGTGTTTGGGTAAGAAACTCCATCTAACCAGTTAGATGAAGTTCCTAGCATGAAACAACACCATTATCACATCGTATGATTAAATGGATGGTTGCTCAAGTAAGAGAACCAAGACCTCACCAAGAGACTGAACACGTGATTACAAATCACTTTATAAGGAAAAGGTGTTTCCTAAGAGATGTGTAAACAAGAGGGTTACATCAGCAGAGAATATAGCAGATCCACTTTGAAAACGTCCAAAGTCAATAGGCTCTCAAAGTGCATCTTGAGAAGATGGGACTTAGAATACCTAAATGGCTTTTACGGGCAAGTGGGAGATTGTTAGGAATAGTGCCCTAGAAAGCCGATTAGTCATAATCCGTTTTGGGACTTTCCTAGTATCACAGACAATCTTTGAATAATATACGATTGATTAATATCATAGGCAAACACTTCTTTATATGCTCTTGTTTGGTATGTGTTTACTTTAGCTGTGCATGTATGAGAACTCCCCTAATCCTGATGACTTTAGGACTCTACCATTTAGGTGAAATGGTTCATGAAACGAGCCCTATATCACATAAGTCATGATTAGTAAAATACTCCAAGCCGATGAGTCCTACAGACAGTGGGAGTGTCAACCTGACTCCTCTAAGGCTTGCTTGTGGGATCACGCCCTTAAGAAGGACCACCTTGTTTCATGGAGGTGCAAAGTGTATAGTTGATACGTGCGTGATACATGAGGGTGCTTACTTTAATAAGTAAGTTCACTGAGGTGCCCCGTGTGAGAAGATTCCTAAATGGGAAAGGAAGTTTCTATTTCAGGAAATAGAAACTTCCAGATTAGGAAATATCTCACTAGTCATTGATGTGATTAATTGATCCTTAGACTTGAGGTTCCTTGTCACTTTATGAGTTAACTCTGTAGTCTTTGGTATAAGCTTTAAAGGGTGTCGCCTTAGACAACTGATTCAAGGCTTATGCTGGGGCTGCACAAGTGACTCATGAAAGTGAATGAGAATCAAGAAAGGACCTACACTTGTGTTTGCAAGGTGATCTCTTATTGTGTAAGTCATTCATATGCCATATGGAGCCCTTGGCCAAGGCAGTAGATCAAGACATCAAGAAAAGGGTTTCTTGGATTGAGATCAAATGGATATGAAATGCACTTAGCTTTAAGACCGGATTATTAGGGTTCTGATTATTCCCTTGCCCTAGATCTTGGTTGAGAGATAGTAAGTAGGAGGATTGTATCTCACATGAATCAATGACTTAAAGGTTCTGTCGAATCCGAACATTCCAATTCAGCTAGGGGTTAAACACCTGTTGCTAGACTATGGTCGTTTAATCTGTGGACTGATTAATTAATTAGTGAATTAATTAATTAGGGTCATTGCTAATTGAATTGAGAACCTAGAGGGTCACACACAACAACTTGGTTACATGAGTTGAGGCTTAAAAATGATTAAACGAGTTAATCGGGCCAAGAGGGTTCCACACGTGTGAAATCACACGTGTGGCTCACGTGAGTGACACGTGTCACACACGTGTGAATATATATATATATTGTATATATATGTATTAAATAATTAAATGTGTTAATTATTTAATAGACTTTGGTTTACTTTTGAATTAAAAAGAAAGTCTTATTTTGGAGAAAATAATCTAGTTAATTAATTACGAATTAATTAATTGGATAAAAATAAGTTATTTATTTTATAATAAATAAAGTATAAAATTATCCAAAAATAGTTTGGATATTTTTAGCTCTCTTGAAAGTTGATTTGAATTAGAATTCAAAGTCAAAGTTGGAGAATACTTGATGATCAAGTAATAGGAGAGAGACAACCCAAATCCTAGCCCAACAAGGAGTTCGGCCGTCCCTCCCCTTTCCTATATATAGGGGAGCTCATGCTCCCCTTTAGAGCTAATGGAATTCTTTTGGTTCATGTGTTGAACACCATCCTTTCTCCAAGATAAACGAAACCCTAGGTTAAGCCTAAACACTAACTAGAGAACTAGCATCCTTACTAGTTAGATTGTAGCCAAGTTGGTGGACTATCTCTAGTGAGCTTCAAGTTAGAAGTTTTGAAGATTCGAGCTTTACCATAAGCAAAACGATCAGAAGGGATGATGAAACGATTCTGAACCCGACGTGAAGCGAATGAAAAAATCGAACCAAAGAAGATGGCGAAAACCGTTCGTCCATATCCTGAAGGATGAATTTTTTCACGAGGGTTTTGTGACTGGCAGTTTTCTACTTTCGCAAAACTGGTTTCGAAGGGAGTTTCAATCCTGCTTTTCTCGTTTCATGTTTCTTTCTTTATGTTATATTGTTAAGAACATCTCTAACATGAATTGAATCTAGGTTGGTGTGGATTGCTATCCCGACAATGGATTCTGAAGTAGAAAGAGACTTTCGAGGGACGGGTTGTCAAGCCGCGAGAAGAGCGTTCTTGGGTGGCTTGAAACGCTTCAAGAAAGAATAAAAGAAAAGTAAGTTTTCTATCTCTACGAATTTGGTTACACGATTGCGAGTCCAAGATCCTTTTGTTGGAAAAATTTTTAAATTCCGCTGCTTTCTGATTCGTGTTTTCCAACACACCGGTGGCTCGAGTTGCTTCCATTAGAATTCTTCTTGCCTTAGCCTCTCTTTACGATCTGTTTGTTCATCAAATGGATGTAAAGACAGCTTTTTTAAATGGAAATTTAAAAGAAGAAATCTATATGGAACAACCTGGGGGTTTTGTAGCACCGGGAACAGAAAACAAAGTGTGTAAGTTAGTAAAATCTCTGTATGGTCTAAAACAAGCACCAAAACGGTGGCATGAGAAGTTCGACACTGCTATCTTGAAATTCGGATTCAAGTATAACAGTGCTGACAGGTGCATTTATTCCAAAAGTACGACTGAGTATATGGTGATAGTCTGTCTATATGTCGATGATATGTTGATCATCGGGACGAATATGATTGGAGTAAACGAGACTAAAAAGTATCTATCCTCGGTCTTTAAGATGAAAGACTTAGGTGAAGTAGATACTATTTTAGGCATTAAAGTTAAAAAACATAGTGGGGTTTTTTCACTAAACCAATCTCACTATATTGAGAAAGTTCTGACTAAGTTCAGTCACCTCGAGATCAAGGAGGTGAATACTCCGTTTGACAACGGACTGAAACTTAAAGAAAATACTGGTAGAGCTATTGCACAGCTTGAGTATGCAAGTGCTATTGGCAGCCTTATGTACGCAATGCATTGCACTAGACCAGATATTTCCTTTGCAGTTTCAAAACTTAGCAGATACACGAGCAGTCCCAATGCTGATCATTGGAAAGCTATTAGTAGGGTACTTGGGTACCTTAAGAGAACTATTAGCTTTAGTTTGTTCTATAACAAATTCCCTAGTGTGTTGGAAGGGTACTCAAACGCGAGTTGGATAACTAGCGTGGGAGACAATAAATCCACAAGTGGGTGGGTTTTCACTCTTGCCGGTGGGGCTGTTTCTTGGGCAAGCAAGAAACAGATAATAATCTCTCACTCTACCATGGAATCTGAGTTCATAGCTTTGGCACAAGCTGGACAAGAGGCTGATTGGATTAGAAATATGTTGTTAGACATAGATCTATGACCGAGTCCAATGCCTCCAATTTCGTTGTATTGTGACAGCGAAACTACGCTTACAAAAGCGTATAGTGGTACCTATAATGGCAAGTCTAGACATATTGGTCTTAGACATGCATTTGTGAGACAATTGATACAAGATGGAATCATAACAATTGTCTATGTGAGGTCAAATAAGAATTTGGCTGATCCATTTACTAAGCCTCTGACGAGAGACTTAGTAGCTACAACTACTAGAGATATGGGACTTAAACCACCCGAACCATAAGTGATGGTAACCCTACCTATAATCTAGGTTACCCCTGGTTATAGGTTCAAAGGGAAAAACAAGTCACGAGTTGGTTAGAGCTGTCAAAGTGGTCTAATATGTAGTAAAAGATAGCTCAGTGAGTTGCAAAGTGACAAGGTTGAGCTATGCTCCTAACAAAATGCTGCACTAATGCAACTAGTGCTAGAGAAACATTTTGCCTATATGAACAAGAAGTGAAGCCGCTTCTTATAGAGAGTTGTGGTTTACTCTCTTAAAGGTTCATGAAATGGGATATCGCGTATGGCTTTAAAAGCGCAAAGCAGTGGAGTGCTTGCTGTATGAGAAAGAAAACATGTGTGTGATAACTCCGATTGCATCACGAAGGAGTTGAGGTTCAATCTACGGACACCGTCAACTTCGATGCAATTTTGAGTTATTTACACTAAGGGAAGGTTCAATGTTCGTCACACCTTCCTCTAGGCATGTGATCTTTGACAAAATCTTCACGGACTTGTCTGGCAAAAGAGTAGTTTTCCAAACAAGTGGGGGATTGTTGAATATGCTGTGCATAAATACAATTAATTGTTGGAGAATTAATCAATAATTGTGCAAAGGCATATCAAAGGTTGTTTGGAAAATGTGCATTGGTTATTGTGTCCTACATTGGAAAAATAACACTAAGCAGACAGCTTTATATATTATAATGCTGTATGTGTTATTAAATTATGGGACCTAAGAGAGGACTAATGGGCTCACAAGCGGTGCGGTGCACCGCCCGCGCGCGCGCACGGGCACGGGCTCGGGCTCGGGCCGGGCATGGGCGAATGTGGCGTTTGATGGCGCACTTTGCACTTCGCACGTGCGTATCGTCGCTAGGAGCTTGGAGCCTCGCCACCGAGCCCAGAGCCTTACTTTTTGAGCCAGAGTCGGCCTGATTTAGTCCAAAATTCAAATTACGAACCAATGTCCAAGTACATCCGCTGAGGGATGTCTGGGCACATCCGAATCTGATTCAACAGTCAGATACGTTGAAGGATGTAACAGTCAGGTAGTGGGTATTAAAAGGGGTGTAATTCAGGCCATTAACACCTGAATTTTACCTATTCAAATTCCCACATTTAATCCTGCCAAACTCCTGACGCCTATAAATAGACAATCCAACACCTGAAAATATACAGCAAAACTCACCTGAATTCTGGAAAATTGCTATTGTCTGAATTCTTCTTTTTCCAGCTTGACATATATCCTAAAAAGTAAATCGTCTGCAACCTTTAGCAAACTCAGAGAGTAGGGGCGATTAACACTTTAAGGACAGGGATTACCCGTGTCATTCTGATTCCATTTCTCCCATTTTCTCAACAACATCTGATCCATTTATGTATTCGTATCCGACAATATATATATATATATATATAGTATTTTTACATTTACACCCCTTGCGAGATTAGGTAATCACAACTCATACCCCCTTAGATGATCATATTACAAAACCCACCATTTTAAGTTTGAAAAATAACAAATGAACCCATTTCGGTAGGATTGTTCACGATTTTTTTTTGAATTGATTATATTTCACCACTAATTAGTTCCTCACCGCTAATTGAGGGGGAAAAAAAAGTCATTATGAATATCAATTTACAAACGAATTATGTGTTGATCCTCCAAAAAACTTCGTAAATTACGTGTCTATCACTTGAGAATGATGTGTAAGTGGTTATGAGGAACTAATTAGTGGTGAGATATAATCAATTCAAAATGATTTTGCAAAATATCCAACCGGAATGGGTTCATTTGTAATTTTCCAAATTTGGAAGGGTAGGTTCTGTGATATTTCATCTAAGGGGGGTACGAGTTGTAATTATTCAATCTCGTAGGGGGTGCATATGTAAACAAGTAATAACAATAAACAAATATAATATTATTGAGTTATAATAACTTTCATTAACAATAATCAACCTGATTCGGCTTAAAATTGGTCAAGCTGACTTTCGATCTAGTTGGCAGATTTAGGTCGATCAGTCAAAAATTATAGTTGTGGGCTCTTTATCGATCTGAAAATACTCAACACAGGTAAGTTTGAAGGCCAAACTGGGGAACTGAGAGTTTTGTCCAGTTTTGGTGCTCCGATGCTCAAGTCAGTATTGAGATTCCTACAGAGAGAAATAAAAACTATAAATGCTAATAAATGCTTTTGAATGCTTACCAAAAACTGTTCATGGGGGGCCTATTTATAGCCTTGGTTAATAGTAGTGCGTATACAATAGTTATGCATTAATTGCGCTGCAAGCTATCGACCTGGATGTCGGATGCTCGAGCTCACCAAGATGGTACAAAACGTACTCTCTTTCCCTTTTGGGTGAAACCGGGTACATGAGAGCATTAATTGCTTCGTCGACGCTTGTCCTAGGGAGTGAGGGAAAGACACGTGTCCCGACAAAGATGCTTTGTGGTTGTGGGAATTTCTGGTGGCGCGTGCACTACAAAAAAACTGTCGAAAATTGACGGAAAAAACCGACGAAATTTTTCGGTTTTCCATTGGAAAAACAGATTTCCGACGGAAAACCAACGGGATGGCGTCCGTGGGAAAAACCATCGTCGGAATTGGGTACCGACGGGTCCGTTCCGTTGATTTTCCGTTGGAAATATATTTCCAACAGAATTCCGACGGAATTCCAACGGGCAAATTATTTTTCCAACGGAAAACCAACGGACAATTTCCGTAGGAATTTTTTTTCCAACGGAAAACGTACCAACGAATTTCCAACGGAACAAAAGTTATTTAATTTTTAAGCTAACCGACGGAATTCCAACGGAATTTTCCGTTGGTATTCCGTCGGAAAAAAGAATAAAAATTAAAAAAATAAAATTTCATTTGTGAGACCCGAAACACCCCGGAAATGAGCCACAGCAACACCTAGGACGGGCCACTAGCCGAGCCTGCGAGAATTATTTCTCACGATAATTACGCACGCAAAGATTCGAACTCGGGTCTTCAAGGAACAATGGTGACTCCCTTACCAACTTGGACAACTTACTTCTTATGAATATTATGTTTTTTAAATATATTTATACACTTATTTCAACTTTTTGTTATTAATTTAAAATATAAAATTTTAAATATATGATTATTTGAATTAAATATAATCATATTTATTGAGATATCTATATATATTATAAAAGTACAAGTTGGGTTTTTAGTTTCTTGAAACTTTGTGATCGGCCAAAATATCCTCACTATAATACTTTCAACAATATATTAATTATAAGTTACATTATAAATATTTGTACATTTAAAAATAAAATTAGTAATATAAAAATAATATTTACATCGTTTCACTTAAATTATTAATTCAAAATTATAAATTAAATTATTTTTTTGTATAAATATAAAATCATTGCTAATAACTATTACATAATTAATTATATTATAAACCTTCAATTTTGTATATATATATATAAGTTTTTTATAAAGATACATAATAAAATAGTACATTATGTAAATTACGATTGATAACTAATTAATAGAATAGTATATTAACACTATATATATATAATTTTTTTTTTTATTTTTTTGTATGGAAACACTATATATATGTATGTATGTATATAAGTGAGTGTTTATAATGCATGGATACAAAAATGATACAACATATATTAATTTTTAAATTTTAACAAGTGAAAGACGTTTGTCACGATGTCCAACCTTAATATGATATAACACCATACGATACAATAATATTTAGAACTGTTTGAGCATCATAAGAGTTGTAATTTAAAATTATAAACTTTTTATTTATATATGTGAGAGTGTCTATTAGAAAACAAATATGATACAACATATAATAACTTTTAAATTTAATAAGTGAAAGACGTTTGTCACGATGTCCAACCTTAATATGATACAACACCATACAATACAATAATATGTAGAACTGTTTGAGCATCATAAGAGTGGTAATTTAAAATTATAAACTTTTTATTTATATATGTGAGAGTGTCTATTAGAAAATTAAATTCCAATTGAGGTCTCCTCACTATATTTAAAGTTAAACGATTGATGTTCTAAATATTTTTATTTTAATAAATCAATTATTTAAAATATTTAGATAAATCGTATACTTAATGTACAACGCACATTATTTTTACGGACAATTAATGTTTCATCCCTGGTAAGGGACATAAGTTATCCTAAACACCCCAATTTGAAATTCACATGTTTTAAGTCTCCAATACACAACATATTTTTTGTAAACCCCCCAAAACGTGTAAAAACACCGTGTTGCCCTTGTTGAACTCAAGAGAGACCAGGGTTCCAATTCACGTGTTTATGTATATAGGTTTTGTTGTTTTTTTTATTTGTGGTGCTTATTTGTGAAGGATCAAGTCCTACTTATACTTGTGTATATATTTGGCCTATAATTAATGGCTTCTTTTATTTTCTTTAAATATCATGTTTGAATTTTTGATGTGTTTCTAGGGTTTTAGGGTTTTGGTTGCTCTATTTGTGGTTCTCATCCAATTGTAAAAATGTCAAATTACCCTTTTTTAAGCCATATAAGAGATTTACACCTCCGTTCTTGTAATGTGTAGGAATTTAACCGTGAATTATCACATGGTCTAATTTAATGTTAGGTAAAAATAAAAATTTGGTCCTATAAATTTTCCATCTGGTAACTTAGTCCTACACGAATCATAATTTGCAATTAACTACTATAAAAAAAGTTTGTAATATTAGTCCGATTTTCTCCGAAAAATTAATATATTGCTGGAAATATCTACGTTGTTGCCACGTCAGCAATATAAATTATGAAAAAATACTTAAATTGGAGAAAATGTTGACTTAAGAAAAAGAAAACAAAACTGGTCTGTAAATTTTTTATTTTGGTAAATTTAGTCCTTTACGTATTATGATTTGCAATTAAGACCCATAATATTTAAAATTTTGCAATGTATGTTTGATTTTAATAGGATAATTAATTTATTGTTGAAAATATTTACGTAGACAAATTAATTCACTGGCAAAAATCAAATATACATTGCAAAATTTTAAAAGTTACGAGCCTTTTTTTTAAATATACATCCCAAATGGTAATACGAACATGACTAAATTTGTCAGAATGGAAACTTATAGAACCAATTTTGCATTTTTTAAATCAACATTTTATTGAGTTAGCATTTTTTCCCATGTTGCTGACGTGGCTGCCACGTAAATATTTACGATGACAAATTAATTTTATAACAAAAATGGGAGCAACATTATAAATTTGTGAATGTTATAGGACTTAATTGTAGAATAACATTACGAGGGAACTAAATTATCAAAGGTTAAATGCCGACCGATTCCTCTTTTGCTTTAATCACAGGCTTGACTTGAAACGGGTCATGGAGACGACCCCTTGGACTTATGAGAAATACCCGATTCTCCTCCGCCCCCTTGAGCAAGGCGACGACCCGAACTCGGTGGAGTTGGATCATTGTGATTTCATAATTCACATTCTGGGCCTCCCAAGTAATTATAAGAACGCAGCGGTGGCGCAACTGATTGCCCAACGGATTGGTATTTATTGTCCCCCTCCGCCTGATTCCACACTTCCTTCTCTGATCAGGGACTTGCGAGTACGAGTGGGTATTCGTGTTTCTGAACCGCTTCTCAGATGTCTGCAACTTAGCACCCAAGACGGGAAGTCTCTCTCTGTTTCTTTCCAGTATGAACGGTTGGCCAACTTCTGCTACCTTTGTGGTCGCTGCGACCATGTGGATAGAGTCTGCCCTGTCCGCTATGAAGAGGACTTCATTGAGCCCTTTCATTCCTACCCCTATGGTCCTTGGCTTCGCTTTCAAACACCAAGCAAGCTCCCCTCTGATTCTCTCTATTTGACTCCCGCCTCTCCTGGCCCCTCACCTTCGTCTCCCCCCACTGCTCCTCCCCCTCATTACCCCATGGCCCCGCCCCCTGCTCCCCCCACTACCGATACCAACGCCCCTCCCCCCCTCCAGACTCTCCTAATCCCTGCTACCCCATCATCTACAGGATCTCCCCCCCTCCATAACTCCTCTCAGAACCTCACGAACATCCACGCCCCACTCACCCTCCAATCCCCTCTCCCCCCGCCAGCAGCTAAAGAACCTCTAACCCCTGGCACCTCTCTCAAACATCCCCGGTCACCCTCAAACTCCCTGAGTCCTGATAAACAGCGAACAAAACTGTCCCAGCCACCAACTAATCTCTCTTCCGAAAACTGGAGCCCCCTTCACTCCCAAAACCCCTCCATAGCCAACCTCAACTTCGAAAATCAACTGATTAATATCCCACTCACTCTCGGTCTCCCTCCCGATCATCCTCCTTCTTCCACTAAAGTTCGGAAGTTCCGGAGTAAAAACCAGAAATCCCATATCAATCCCGCCCCCTCGCCTCACTCTTCTGTCTCCCTCAGCCACTCACATTCCCCCTCACACCCCGGTACTGCCCTCTCGGATATCACAAACACAACGGTGGAGGTTGCTAGGCAACCCCGCCGAGACCAATGAGTTGCCTAAGCTGGAACTGTCAGGGCTCGGGGGGTCCCTGGCGCGTTCACAACCTCAGGTCTCTTATTCGGGACCACAACCCCTCGGTGATCTTTCTCTCTGAAACTAGATGTAAACATCGTCGTATTGAATGGTTGAAAAGGTCGTTGGATATGTATGGTGTCAGTGTTGATTCGGTTGGTACTGGTGGTGGTCTTGCTCTTCTTTGGCGAAAGGATGTTGATGTTACTCTTCAGAGTTTTTCGGTTAATCACATTGACGTTATGGTGTCGGGCCTCGGATCTCCCACTTCTTGGAGGTTTACGGGGTTTTATGGAATTCCGGATTGGCATCACAGATCAGTTTCCTGGGACCTTCTTAGATCCCTGCATCGGTCCTCCTCTGCCCCCTGGCTTGTAAGTGGGGACTTCAATGAGATTTTGAGTAATAGCGAGAAAGAAGGTGGCAATGCTCGTCCCATTCGTCTTATGGAGGCCTTTGCCGAAGTCCTTGGGGATTTGGGACTTTCGGATCTCGGTTTTTCTGGCTTCCCTTTCACTTGGACTAGGGGTTCTGTCGTCCCCCACACTATCAGAGCTAGGCTTGATCGTTCTGTTGCCTCCGATAGCTGGCGTGAGTTATTCCCTAATGCTTCCGTTACTCATCTCAGGGCTTCGTGTTCGGACCATGTCCCTATCCTGACCACTCTCGCCCCGCAGGTCCGGGCGCGCCACAGGAAGGTTCGGCCCTTCCGTTTTGAAGCCTGGTGGATTAAAAAGGAAGAGTGTCGGCGTATCATTACGGAGTCTTGGGAGGGCTCCCTTGCCGAGTCTGCGGCAAGCTCTGTGCTTAGGGCTTCGGAAGACTGCAAAATCGGCCTCCTCAGGTGGAGAAGAGAGGCTAAGCGGGATAAAGATGATGTCTTGGAGCATCTTGAGAATCGTTTGAAAGCTCTGAAAGAGCTTGCTGTCACCCCGGAAATTCTTGCGGAAATGAAACTCCTTCATGATAAAGTGGGTTTGCTGCTCTTAAATGAAGAAATAGCCTGGAAACAACGAGCCAAGTCTCAATGGCTCAAAGAGGGTGATCGCAACACGAAGTTTTTCCATTCTAAGGCTAAGCAGCGGGAGAAAACTAATCACATAGTCTCTCTCCGGGATGACTCGGGAGCCGTTTGTCACTCTGAAGAGGGGATTCGCAGCATCATTGAGAACTATTTCGGGAATATCTTCTCCTCTAACGGCTGCTCGGTTAGTGATCTTGATGATGGGCTTCGGGTGGTCCCTAAGCGTATCTCTGATGCTATGGCACGTAAGCTTCTCCTCCCCTTCTCGCCCGACGAGGTAACCTGTGCACTCAAAGGTATGTATCCTCTCAAATCCCCTGGCCCGGACGGTCTTCCCCCGTATTTTTTCCAGCATTATTGGGATATTGTGGGTCGTAATGTCGTTGCTTGTGTCATCGATTTTCTTAATGGTGGGAGCTTTGACAAGAAATTAAACTTTACCCACATCGTCTTAATTCCTAAATGCAAATCCCCTGAAGTTATCACTCAATTTAGGCCCATCAGCTTATGTAATGTCATTTATAAGATTGCTTCTAAAGTGCTTGCCAACCGCATCAAACCGATTCTTAATTCCTTGATTTCCCCTAGCCAATCTGCCTTTCTCTCTAATCGCTTAATCACTGATAATGCTTTAGTGGCCTTTGAGATTAATCACTTCTTGAAGCGAAAGAATACAGGAAAGAAGGGTTTCTATAACCTGAAGCTCGACATGAGCAAAGCTTTTGACCGGGTCGAATGGCGGTTCCTCGATCGACTTCTGGCCAGGTTAGGTTTTCCTTCTGTGTTCATTTCCCGCATTATGACTTGTGTCTCCACTGTTTCTTTTTCCTTTCTGCTTGATGGTTGTGAGTTCGGTTCCCTGGTCCCGGAGAGGGGGATTCGCCAAGGTGATCCCCTCTCCCCTTATCTGTTTCTCCTTTGTGCAGAAGTCCTTTCGATGCTCTTACAGGAGGAGGAGAGAAACGGGCGGATCAGGGGCATTGAGGTGTGCCGGGGAGCCCCCATTGTGTCTCACTTGCTCTTTGCCGATGACACTATGATTTGTGGGCGAGCTAATAGGGAGGATCTTGTTTGCATCAAAGGAGTGTTAGATCGTTACAGCAGACTCTCTGGCCAAACGATGAATTATGAGAAGTCCTCGATAGTCTTCAGTAAGAATGTGGGTGAGGCTGAGCAGCGTGACTTGGCAGCCGTTTTAGGAGTGAGATGTGTGCCTAAACTTGATCTTTACCTGGGTTTACCTTCAGTTGTGGGTAGGTCTAAAAAAGAAGTGTTCGCTAGCATTCTAGACAGAATTAAAAGGAGGGTTAGGGGCTTCTCGGAGAAGTTCCTCTCCAAAGCAAGCAAGGAAGTCTTGATTAAAGCGGTTCTTCAGGCTATCCCCACTTATGCGATGAGTTGCTTCCTCCTCCCGGGCGGTTTTGTCAGTGAGATTGACTCCACCATTTCCCGATTCTGGTGGAATAACGGTAATGATAGGAAGATTCATTGGCTTGCTTGGAAGAATTTATGTATGGGAAAGAAGGTTGGTGGTATGGGTTTTCGCCAATTCAGATTCTTCAACTTAGCGATGCTGGCCAAACAAGTGTGGAGATTAGTGCGGTACCCAAACAGCCTCATCAGTCGGATTCTCAAGGCTAAGTATTTTCCCAACTCGGATATCTGGAACGCCTCTTTGGGCAGGTCCCCCTCCTTCACTTGGAGAAGCCTCTTTGAGGCGAGATATTTGCTTGCTGCAGGTACTAGGTGGCGGATTGGAGATGGGCGTTCGGTTCACGTCTGGCGTGACCGGTGGCTTCCCCTGGGCCCAGATTTTCGGCCACGGTTCCGCCAGGACGCTAGTATTGCCCCGGAGTGGGTTTCGGACTTGTTCAAACCTGGTCTTATTGAATGGGATGAAGTGTTAGTTAGAAATGCGTTCCACCCTCGGGACGCCGATTTGATCCTGAGTATTCCACTTGGTAGTACACCTAGAGACGACGCACTTATATGGCACTTCACCAAGAATGGTAGCTTCACGGTAAGGAGTGCGCATAAGCTCGCTATGGATATTGCGAACCGAGACAATGCTTCTTCGGCCGCTTCCTCTAACCACGGCAGTTGGCATGGACTCTGGCGGCTGCGTATCCAGCCTAAAGTTAAGAATTTTATTTGGAGATGCAATCACAACATCCTCCCTACTGGTGCAAATCTGGCCCGGCGACATTGTGTGTTCGATGTTACCTGTGTTCATTGTGGGAACACGGACGAAGACTTGTCTCACGCTCTCTTTCTGTGCCCTTTCGTGAGACAAGTGTGGGCGCTTTCTAACCTTCCCTGGCGTATCATCCAGCGCCTACCTCACCAGTTTAGCGAAGGCCTCCTTGACCTCATGAAGGAGCTCGATCCTCTGGAGTGCGAGAAAGCGCTGGTGCTAATGTGGTCCATTTGGTTTGTGCGTAATCAGAAACGTATCGAGAATGATATTTGGCAACCTCACGACGTTGTGTCGCTTGCACTTCGGAACTTAGGAATGGTTCAGGCAATTGATGATGAGGGGACTGCAGCGAATTTGCCTGACACTTCCACTCGTTGGAAGAAACCGGAGAGGGACTGGATTAAGATCAACTTCGACGGTGCCGTTTTCGCGAGCTCCTCGGCGATTGGTATTGGTGTTGTTGCGCGGGATTTTGAGGGTAATGTGGTCGGCTGGGAAACTGATAGGAGAAGGAACACTTCCGACCCGCTTGTTGCTGAAGTTAGCGCCGCTCTCTCAGCAGCTCGCCTTGGCCGTGACTTTGGATGGAAGAAGGTGATCATCGAAGGTGATTGTTTGAATGTGATTAACGGCCTTCGGGGAGGTGGAGAAGACCTCTCGTTCATTGGTAATATTCTCGAGGACATCAAGCTCACATGTTCTTGTTTTGATGATGTCCGTTTCTCTTTTTGTCGTCGTGGAGCTAATGACGTAGCCCACACGCTTGCTCGTAATGCGGCTTATGCCTGCGTTGGCTCTTCTGATTTCCCTTTATTTGTTTCGGACGCTGTTTCTGTTGATGTTGCTTGACTCGGCCGGTTTGGCCCCCCGTCAAAAAAAAATGGTAGTGGAGGGGGTGGTAACCAATGGTGGAGGAGGCTACGTTGGACAACAACAAATTGTAAAGGTGTCAGTGACTTTTTTAGGGAAAAACTGTTTAAACTAAATCATTAAAGTAAATTAGTTAACAATTTAATTGGAGGGGAATTAGAAAATTTATATATAATGAAATAAATGGTCTGATATTTAAGATTAAGCTATTTTATAAGTTTACGTATTTTTATAACCCCAGCCAGTTGAGTTACAAACAATCAAACATAATCACTTCTTATACCTATGACCTCTTATGAGAAAATCAATTATTAAGAAGGTAACACGGTGCGAATTTCACAAACATTACTTTAAACATTATTTATCGCATAATAATCCTTTGAGCAAATATTCTGCACAAACAACTTAGCTACCAAAAGAAAAAGAAAAAAAAAAAAAAAAACTAATTAGAACCAATCCCCGACAGTAACGCTAAAATTAAATTCCTAAACGGCTAAACACAATTCAGGGGATCTTTGATAGTGGGCTTTTGTTTGTGGGGCCCACGCATTATTTTACCTGGAAGGGTTTGGGCTTCATGCTGGATTGGGCCCGATTTTGGGTTCCAATTTGTATTCTTTGTAGGCTGTAGCTGTAGATACGTGGTTCAGGGGGCTTTTGGGCTTGATTTTTTTGTTGCTTTACTGCTGCAGAATTTGTTCTTAGCATTTTAACATGGTTGGAGATGTATTTATGTAACTTTTCCTTTTGAGGGCGCATACATAGATGAGAATTAGAATATATATTTTACCATAAGATTCTTAATCAATCATCCCATGAAACAAGTAAAAAGATAAAACTTGAGAATGATAAGATTAAGACAGTACTTCTCCTTTATTCATGAAATTAAAGATGGGATACATGCGTACAAAGGTTGCAGATACACATACATTGTACGCAATTGCATGCTTATTGAACTAAATATATAGAAGTGCATGCATGATTTATGTATTATTAGTAGACGAGATATATCTGTGAGTTGGAGAAGAGATCATGCTAAGAAACAGAACCAATCGTCCCATTAACGATAAATCCTCCACCACCAAGAATTCTCGAACAAGTCAAGCCAATAACGGCCCCGGGAACAATGCCGGCACCGGCAACATTTCCCGTGACCGAGCACAAAAACTTATTGCGCTGGATCGGAGTGAGCAGAGTGCTGTGGGTTAGAGGGGTTGTGGCTGCAAAGAGAATGAGAGAAATCAGGAAAATGGCAGATTGGTTGTAGGCCATTATTTCTGAAGTTTTTAGGGATTTATGTATTTATGTTTTGTTAGTTTTTTAATTTGGTGTGCTTGTCTGTGAAGGATAAAGTCCTATTTATACTTGGGTATTTTGCCTTTTATTAATGGCTTCTATTATTTTCTTTAAATACCATCTTAGAAATTTTGGAGTGTAGGGGCTTAGGGTTTGGTTGCTTTATTTGTGGTTCTTATCTGCAATTGTAAATGCCAAATTACCCCTTTTTTATGGCAAGCAGAATTATACGTACATTCTCGGGATGTGTACAGGAATTTAATGGTGAATATAGTTAGCAATGATGTAATTGTAAGTTACGTTATGCTAGTTCGAGGTTATATATTTTGAGACGACATAGGCAAAAAGAGAACATTATGAGACTTAAATTGGAAAATCAATAATGACTGGCATTAGGATAAAAAAAAAAACAAAAAAATTCGAATTCTAATTATGGGAATAATGTAGTTTTAAATTTTTTTTTTTATCAACTCTCTCACCTTCCGATATGTCTATAATTTAACTAGGGGATTAGTTTTTTGAGTCGACATCAAATTCCCTAATTTAATACAAAACAAAGAAGTCGTTATTCATGAGACAAAAACTGCATTTTTTTTAAATAACGAGAAGAGCAAATGGAGGCAACCAAACCCTAAACCCCTAGTAATCGAAAACTTGGTAAAATAAAATAAAATGTTATAAAAGAAGACAATGCTGAATTGCTAATAAGGGAAGTAAACTTATAAATAGTGCAGATCATGATTCCAGTATAGATAGGTATTAGGTAGAATCTCCCCCAATTCGGTTTAGCTAAGCCAAATAGTGATTTGGAGCCTCGTAAATAAGGTTTTACTAGAAAGTAAAAGTAAAATGACTGATCATATTTATGGAACTAATTATCATCATTAATCACTTGTCGGTAAGTTTTCCATCCGAATTCGAATTCGTTTAAAAAGAATATTATCTATATCTGATTATAGAAATTCAAATTACAAGCGGATAAAGATATGGCAATCTCATATCTGATCCATTTATGTATTCGTATCCGACAATATCTATATATATATATATATATATATATATATAGTATTTTTACATTTACACCCCTTGCGAGATTAGGTAATTACAACTCATACCCCCTTAGATGATCATATTACAAAACCTACCATTTTAAGTTTGAAATATAACAAATGAACCCATTTCGGTAGGATTGTTCACGATTTTTTTGTGAATTGATTATATTTCACCAGTAATCAGTTCCTCACCGCTAATTGAGGGAAAAAAAAAAGTCATTATGAATATCAATTTACAAATGAATTATGTGTTGATCCTCCAAAAAACTTCGTAAATTACGTGTCTATCACTTGAGAATGATGTGTGAGTTGTTATGAGGAACTAATTAGTAGTGAGATATAATCAATTCAAAATGATTTTGCAAAATATCAACCGGAATGGGTTCATTTGTAATTTTCCAAATTTGGAAGGGTAGGTTCTGTGATATTTCATCTAAGGGGGGTTCGAGTTGTAATTATTCAATCTCGCAGGGGGTGCATATGTAAACAAGTAATAACAATAAACAAATATAATATTATTGAGTTATAATAACTTTCATTAACAATAATCAACCTGATTCGGCTTAAAATTGGTCAAGCTGACTTATGATCTAGTTGGCAGATTTAGGTCGATCAGTCAAGAATTTATAGTTGTGGGCTCTTTATCGATCTGAAAACACTCAACACACCTAAGTTTGAAGGCCAAACTGGGGAATTAAGGGTTTTGTCCAATTTTGGTGCTCCGACGCTCAAGTCAGTATTGGGATTCTTAGAGTATGTATGTCCACGTCAGCACTTTGGTGCCACATCAGCAGGCTCTGACGACTTTTGTCCTGAAATTGACAAATTTTGGGACTTACTAGCACACTTTGTCGCCGGAGAAATTAGTGTTCTGGAATTGCTAGTAGGGGTCACTTAGTGTCCCGATTTTGTACCCCCCTCTCCTTTTTAAGGCATGCAAAATCATTACACGTACGTTCTTGGGATGTGTACAGGAATTTAATTGTGAATTAGCAATGATGTAATTTTATATTACGACGTTATGCAAGTTTAACGACAAGTTTCTCAGTTAATTAGAAGTTCTATAAATATAAGTACTTGGTTAGAAAGAGTTTGACAACAAATTAAGTAAATGAGGGGTGAGTTTGAGGTTCTATAAACGTGGGACAATGTATTTTGGGACGACATACGAAAAAAAGAATGTTATGAGATTTAAATTAAGAAATCAATAATAATCGAGTTTAGAAATAAAAAAAGAATTCTATTTTTATGAGACAAAAACCGCAATTTTTTGTTCGAAATAATTAAATCTAACTACCATGCATTTAGGTCTTATTATAATGCAGCCCATCTAGAGAAATTATATTTTAGTCCCTAAACTTTTAAAATCGTTTGTGGTCCATGACATCCATTAAGATTCTATTATGTCATTCTAAAAATACCCCGATCTTTTTAAATTTTATTTGTAACTTTAGGGACCGTATTGTTAAATCCATAATTTGTACGAATCGGGTTTTTATATTTATAAATTTTAGGGATGATTTTTTAATTTTTGTGAAATATATAATGTAACACTCATACAAACCTAGCTAGGGGTATAAATATACTTTTACAAATTCTATTAGGGACCTCAAATTAAATAAGATTTAGACTAAAATGTAATTACCTAATATAGATAGATTGCGTTGTAATTAAGTTCAAATGTAAGGTAGTTACACTACAAGAAAATAGGCGAATCCCGAGGGAAACCATTCCCTCGGAAAAAGCCTTCTCGAAATTGGTTCCGAGGGAAAAATTTCCGAGGGAATTCCCTCAGAAAATAAATTTCCGAGGGAATTCCGAGGGAAATAAAAATCATACTATTTCCCTCGGAATTCCCTCGGAATGTACGCAATGACGATATTCCCTAGGAAAATTTTCCGACAAAAATATTTCCGAGGGAATTCCCTCGGAAATTCCCTCGGAAAATAAAATTGAAAAAATATTAGACAAAAAGATTTCCAAGGGAATTCCCTCGGAAAATAAAATTAAGAAAAAATAGAAATAAATATTTTCGAGGGAATTCCCTCGGAAAATAGAATTAAAAAAAAATTGGACAAAAACATTTCCGACGGGAATTCCCTCGGAAAATTTAAAATTATTTGTTTTTATTTTATTTATTTATTTATTATTATGCCTATTTTGAATCTAAAAAATTGATATAAATTAATTCTAAATGCATTCTATATATGAGTAATCAAATTCTGAAAATCCAAATACATTCTTTTTATTCAAAATCTTTAAACATCTTTACATCGAAGCCAATTCATACTACATACTACAAATGATGTAATAAAAGTAAGCAAATCTATATTATATAGCCATTAAAGCTTCCAGATTGAATAGCCAGATTTGCTGCTATAACACATCAAAGGCTATCAGATTGAATCTTTTCTTGGAATAACACATTGAATAGCCATTAATTCAATGACTTCCTCTCTCTTCTTTGCGCTTTAACTTGAGGGACGTAGCTAAATGAATGGGGAATGGCGTAAACAATCATATACTTCACAATCCAAATCTTTGAGCAACTTTTCTTAACTTAACGATTGCAGCATAGGGAGGAACCAACTTCGGAGGCTTATTGTCCAAATCCCAGAAGATTGCAACTTTGTTTTCAAGATTCTGGTTTGGAGATGAACTGAAATGACTACACCTATACACGGAAATCATTCAGGATTTATCAACTTGAATTTATATAAAAATCAGATGAGTCTCTCCCCAAAATGACAGCAATCTCACCGAATTGATCTAGATTTCGATGCCATTCAGGATTGCAGAAGCTAGTAAAGGGGAACACCTCCACCAGAATATTCAACATCCTAAATAAAACCAAAAAAGGAAAAGAAAAAACAGTAAGTGTATTGCTATGGCAAGAACATGATCATTTCAAATAAAGTCATGTTTGGCTAAGAACTTAGATCATTATTTTTGATAAATTTGAACAACAAACCTGAGGGGAAGGTAAAGACGAAACCCAATCTGATACATGACTTGGAAGAAGGCCTAATGTGTTAAGCTGTCAACCAAAAAGATACATAAAAGAATTTGTTAACCTTTTCTCTACTGCTTCAAAATGCTGTGTAGGGATTTATAACTATATTTTTCAAGGCTAGAGAACTAACCTTCCAGACGCCGAGTCCTAGGCCGACTAGATTAAGAGCGATAAAATAGATCCACCTTATTGTCCTTGGAGGGAGCTTGCGATGATTGAATCAAATGCTGCAAGCATACTTAGTTCAATAACCTTCACAACAGCCGTACATATTTAAAACAGGGAAGCGTGGAATATGGAATATGGAATAACAATGGTCCTTGGAGGGAGCTTGCGCCACTTCCCATGCTTTCTGTTCGTACAAATGAATATTCTAGTTACTCTGGAGATTAAACTTCGCAAATTGATTTAAAAAGTAAAGCACGAGTCGAATGGAAATGAAGAAAATATGGAAACATTACCAATGACTCAAAAGTTGAGCAGGACTCGACAAAGAAGTGGGATAAATATAAATACATAAATTTCATCAGTACACAAATTCCCCATTATATAAAAATTAGAACTAGGATTACGATTTTACAACTATATCAAATCAACCTATTTTTCCAAGCAAATGCAAAATAAAATAAAAAATCACTGATCATTTGCTTAAAAATAAATACACAAAAGGGGAGGAACTTCAAACTCCATGGATTTGATAAAAAAAAAATAACAATAATAATAGCAATAAGAGCAATGTCATCCAATATCATTGAAGCACATATCCATGGATTTGATTTTGGAGAAGGCTCAAGCAGAGAGGACGAAAGTTTTGCTCTTCGCACAAATAAAATCTCAAGAACCATAGAAAGGAAGATTCCAAGAAGAACTATGTGCCATGAATTGAATGCTCAACAGATCTAATTCACCCCCAAATCCAACCACTCAATTAAGTTTACAAACCATAATCTCGAAAACCTAATTACAAAATTCACAGCCCCAACAACAAATTTTAAAATAAAACGAATGTCCTTAACGTTATGATATCGTTCGAAATACTTACCGAATGCTTCATTACATATGTATACCCATCAATTCACTCATTTAATAACTAAAATTATCTTACTTTATTCATTAATTATACATATAATTGTCATGAATTGTATTTAAACTCAACAAATTAATTCCCTCGGAATTTCAAAAAATATAAATATAAAAAAAAGAGAAAAAATTGTTTTTAAATATTAAATGTAATAACGTGATGTTTTCTTTGTTAGTTAATTAAATAAGAAAAATTCTCTTCCAAAAATATGTGAAAACAAAATTCGATTTCAATTTAAAATAAAACGAATGTCCTTACCGTTATGATATCGTTCGAAATACTTACCGAATGCTTCATTACATATGTATACCCATCAATTCACTCATTTAATAACTAAAATTATCTTACTTTATTCATTAATTATACATATAATTGTCATGAATTGTATTTAAACTCAACAAATTATTATGTAGTGACTAATTTTTAAAAATATATATTGAAAATTCCGAGGGAATTCCGAGGGAAAATCATTTTCCCTCGGAAATCCCTCGGAATTTCGAAAAATATAAATATAAAAAAAAGAGAAAAAATTGTTTTTAAATATTAAATGTAATAACATGATGTTTTCTTTGTTAGTTAATTAAATAAGAAAAAATTTTCTTCAAAAAATATGTGAAAACAAAATTCGATTTCAATTTAAAATAAAACGAATGTCCTTAACGTTATGATGTCGTTCGAAATACTTATCGAATGCTTCATTACATATGTATACCCATCAATTCACTCATTTAATAACTAAAATTATCTTACTTTATTCATTAATTATACATATAATAGTCATGAATTGTATTTAAACTCAACAAATTATTATGTAGTGACTAAATTTTAAAAATATATATTGAAAATTCCGAGGGAATTCCGAGGGAAAATGGAATTTCGAAAAATATAAATATTAAAAAAAGAGAAAAAATTGTTTTTAAATATTAAATGTAATAACATGATGTTTTCTTTGTTAGTTAATTAAATAAGAAAAAATTCTCTTCCAAAAATATGTGAAAACAAAATTCGATTTCAATTTAAAATAAAACGAATATCCTTAACGTTATGATATCGTTCGAAATACCTACCGAATGTTTGATTACATATGTATAACCAGCAATTCACTCATTAAATAACTAAAATTATCTTACTTTATTCACTAATTATACATATAATTGCCATGGATTGTATTTAAACTCAACAAATAAATATGTAATGCTTAATTCTACAAAATATATATTGCAAATTCCGAGGGAATTCCGAAAAATATAAATATTAAAAAAAGAGAAAAAATTGTTGTTAAATATTAAATGTAATAGCATGATGTTTTCTTTGTTAGTTAATTAAATAAGAAAAAATTCTCTTCCAAAAATATGTGAAAACGAAATTCGATTTCAATTTAAAATAAAATGAATATCCAAAAATATCGTTCAAAGTACCTATCGAATGTTTGATTACATATGTATAACCATCAATTCACTCATTTAATAACTAAAATTATCTTACTTTATTCACTAATTATACATATAATTAATAATTAAAAAATAAATACTTAAAATTCCGAGGGAATTGCGAGGGAATTCCGAGAGAATTTATCAAATTAATTTCCGAGGGAATATTTCCCTCGGAATTCCCTCGGAAAGTAGTTTTATTTTAATAATTATTAAGTTTCAATTTTCCGAGGGAAAATTCCCTCGGAAAGTCCCTCGGAAAATACTAAATCCAACTATGTGAATATTTCCGAGGGGATATTAATTTCCCTCGGAAATCCCTCGGAAAAATAATTATAATATCAAAATTAAATAAGTTTCAATTTTCCGAGGGAATTTTCCCTCGGAAATTCCCTCGGAAAATACTAAATTGAATTATGAGAACATTTCCGAGGGAATATTTCCCTCGGAAATCCCTCGGAATATAATTTTAATTTAGAAATTATATAAGTTTTAATTCCCTCGGAAAATACTAAGTCTAATTATGTGAACATTTCCGAGGGAAATTTTCCCTTGGAAATCCCTCGGAAAATAATTTTAATTTAAAAATTAATTAAGTTTTAGGTTTCCGAGGGAATTTCCCTCGGAAAATCCCTCGGAATGTTATTTTAATTTAATAAATAAATAGTTTTTATTTTTCCGAGGGAATTTCCCCTCGGAATTCCCTCGGAAAACTTGGCAGCTCAACTTGGCGCTAAAATTTCCGAGGGATTTCCGAGGGAATGTTCCCTCGGAAATTAATTTGGCGAATTCCCTCGGAATTCCCTCGGAAGTCCCTCGGAATTTTCCCTCGAAATTCGCCTGTTTTCTTGTAGTGTTAAATGTAAATGATTTTATTTTTAAGAAATAACAAGCATAAATGGAGGCAACCAAACCCTAAACCCCTAGTAATTGGAAACTTGGTTAAAAAAAAAACAATGTTATAAAAGAAGGCAATACCAATAAGGGAAAGTAAACTTATAAATAGTACTGATCATGATTCCAGTATCGATAGGTTGAATCTCCCCCAGTTAGGTTTAGCTAGCTAAGCCAACTAGTGATTTAGAGCCTTGTAAATAGGTTTTACTAAAAAGTAAAAATAAAATGACTAATCATGCTTATCGAACTAATTATCATCATTAATGCACTAAAGCATCGGATCCATCAGAACTCCGAAGTTAAACGAGTTTGGACAAGAGTAGTAATGGGTGACCTCTCTCTATCTCTATATATATATATTTTATTATTATTATTATTTTTTTATAAACGAACCGATCAGAGAGACCCTGAGGTTGAAGGAGCCCCCCCTTGTATTATTAACCAACGAAAACCAAGTGTACAGGCAATGCGCCATAATCCAAACATCAGAGATAATATTACAATCAAAGTGCCAAATAAAAATATTATAACAAATCTCAGAAGCAATGACATATGTAGGAAAATGATCCCTTTTACACACTGCACTTATCGGAGCAATGGCATTAATGCACTAATGTAATGGGTGACCTGTATATTAGTTTAACTAAAGTACTCGAATTCGAGTCCTTGGAAATGCAGCTACTATTGATAATAAGGAGAGTTTTACATCCTAAGTACTCTGTGCCATCTCGACCCATGGAAATGAGTTGTAAACCCAAAAACAATTAATCACTTGTCGATATATTTAATATCTCAACATATCCCATCAAATACAAGCATACCTTCTTCGATCAGATTTTACATGTAATTTTTTTTTTTTCCCGCTAGTGAATATTGCGAGGACAAATTTAAGAAAGTCCGTGAGTGGTGGATGTCAAATGCAACCAAAAAGTATATCCAAAACTATTAAATAAAAAAAAAATTCTGCACAGTGATAATAAAAAAAAGAGTTATTTACACCATACCCCCTGTGTTAGGTGAAATGGGCAAAACAAATCCTATGTTACAAATATGGTCACAGAAAACCCTGTGTTTTCAAAAATTTTCCTTGGAAACCCTGTGTTACAAAAATTAACACAAAAAACCCTGTGTTTTTCAAAATATTTGATGGAAAACCCTGATCTTAGGGTTCGCATGCAAATATTTTGAAAAACATAGGATTTTTTGTGTTAATTTTTGTAACACAGGGTTTCCAAGGAAAATTTTTGAAAACACAGGGTTTTTTGTGACCATATTTGTAACATAGGATTTTTTTTGTCCTTTTCACCTAACACAGGGGTGAAATATGTAAATAACTCATAAAAAAAACATATAAGCTGCAAATTTATATTTAAAATCTTCACTAATGTTCTTGGTCTCTTTGGAACATTTTTTTTTATTTTCTAATTTTCCTGTTACAGCTTTCTCTCATAACTACAAAATAGTTGTCTGGGACAAAACTCGTCGAACCACCATGTTCCATGCATTAAAAACTGCCATACGACCATATCGGACATGCCATTTACCGCTAGTTTGTCCATATATATATATATATGATTTATTTTCTCATTTTACGTATTAGCTTAAACACATTCTTAATTAATTTCTAAAATACTAAAATTTATTTATGTATATGTACATGTCAAATATGTTAAGTTATTTAAAACTTTTGTTTTAAAACACATGCATCAATCGTGGTAAATGATGCGTCCAAGATGGTGTGGACACATCCGAAGAAAAAAATGGCACGTAAGTTGGTTTTTGTCGGCCGATGATGATTCCAACGAGTTTTCTCCCAAAATGACGATTTTTTTGGCAGGGCCGAGGCAAAGTTTCAATCGAAAAAATAAATTTGTCTCAAACCGCTGTTAAAGAATAGTTAGTGTCCCCATTTTTGCAATTTTACTTTAATAAAAAAGAATCATTTTTCAATCATTAAAATTTCTATTACGTATCACGGATGTATAGAGAACATCAATTGTGCCTACATAGATGAGAATTAAAATACATTTTACCTTAAATTCATCATCAATCATCCCATGAAACAAGTAAAAAAATAAAAGTCGAGAATGATAAAGATTAAGACAGTATTTCTCCTTTATTTATGAAAGATAAGATACATACGTACAAAGATTGCAAAGATACACTTACGTTGTACATAATTGCATGCTTATTTAGTGATAGTGCCAAAATATTTCTATGTAGTGAGGTTCCCCCTCTTTCGCGTTCCACCCTATGCAAGATGTCACCTCCTAAGCGAGGTACCACCTCCTAAGCGAGGTGCCACCTCCGAGATACCATCTCCTAAGCGAGGTGCCACCTCCGAGATACCACCTCTTAAGCGAGATGCCACCTCCTAAGCGAGATGCCACCTTCTAAACGAGGTGCCACCTCTGAGATACCACCTCCCAAGCGAGATGCCACCTCCTAAGCAAGATGCCACCTCCTAAGCGAGGTCCCTCCTTCGAGGTCCCCGAGGTGGAGCTCAAGTGTGTTTAGTACTTGGAATGTGGTGGTTACCCACGTATACATGCCACTCCACCACGACTCCGCGATATCCGCGCCCACTAAGCCCGTTCAGGCACGACTCTGACCTCAAACCTAAGGTATAAATACCTTTTCTTCTCAGAAGTAAGGTACGCACACTTTTACATACCGAAACTCTGCCCAAATTTTCGGTAATCTCTCCTAAAGTAATCTCACTGTCTTGAGCGTCGGAGTGCCTACGCGGGAAACACCTCCCGCGTAGTATTCTCACATTTTTGTTGATCTTAACAGGTCGAAGAACCCACTTTTTGGCTGATTTGTTGGAGATTCGGAGCCGATTTCATCCAAATTCCGGCAACCAATTTTCAGCATCAGCAGTTTGGCGCCGTTTGTGGGAAACTACCGGATTTCCCAATCTTTTCTCAAAGTTATTCCTTTTGTTTCGCTTGGAAGATGACCGGAGCTGATAACACTAGCCCTGGCGAGCGAAACTCTAGCTTGCCTCCGCGACTATCCCCAACCCGAGTAAGTCAAGCGAACATCAACGTGAGTCAAGCGAACGTCGACGTGTTGCGCCATCTGCCGCCGGCGTTCCCGCATAAGAGAAACCGCACCGGAGCCACCGTGGACTTCAGTCTGCCCGTCCACTCCTTGTAAGCTCTTGGTACCGAAATAGGCCAAAATTCATTCAACATTCCGGCAGGTTTAAACCTTTTGCTACTAAATCCGTTGTTGTTCAATCCGCTCTGGGGACTTCAAGGAGCAACACAAGCCCAGATCGGAGGAGTCCAGGCCACTATTGCTCCACCTCACACTACCATCGTGACGAGCGGAGCGGAACGTATGGCTGACCGGCCGCTATAGGAGGAACTACCCGTTCGAACGGAACCCCCACCCGTTCGTACTGAGGCAAATCCGATGGTAGCGGGACCGAGCCGAGTGCGAAACCCTATCCCATCTCCGGATGGTGATGACCAAGTCCCATTCGTACGGCACGAAGGGAAACAGACCATGGTGGAAGACGAGGAGGAACCAGATCCTCTCAATCCCTCTCAACATTCCAAAACTCGAGCGGGAGAGAGAGAGAATGACCGCCTCACTCAGTTGGAAGAGGAGAACCAGAACCTGCATGTCGCTCTGAGCAAGATCGTGGAAGGATATCAGGTTGGCGATCAAGACGAGGCTCATCGTCGACCCGCGCGGCGTCGAGACGAGGAGGCTGTCGACAAGCCTAGGCATCGTCCTGTCCGAGGCGATCGAGAGAGGCCTATCGAGCTATCAACCCATCGGAGGCATGGTCGACCCCGAAGATCAAGGCCTGAGCGAGCTTCGCCACTTTGCGAAGAGATTCTGATGGCCCGGACGGGACATTCAAAGGTTCCTACCAACCTGCCCCGCTACGATGGCACGGGGGATCCTGAAGAACACATGACCGCGTTTGAGCACCTCATACACCTATATGAGCACTCACTGGACTTCTGGTGCAAGATATTTATTACTTCACTCACAAGAACCGCCTATGATTGGTTCAAGCGGCTTCCACCTGGATCGATTCGAAGCTACGATGACCTATGCAGACAGTTTGATAGCCATTTTAGCCCCCTGAAGGTGACTAAGATGCCCACAACATATCTCTGTAATGTCGAGCAAGGCCCTAATAAAACTCTACGGGAGTACTTCACTCGCTTTGGTACTGAACTAACCAAAGTTGAGGTCCCGTCCGGTGATTTTCTGAGGCAGGCAGTTTACCAAGGGTTGAATGATTCTAAGATCAGTAGGGAGTGTGGGGACGCCATTGCCCGTCAAAAGCCCAAGGATATGATTTACATTTGAAGGATTGCAAGTGAGTACATGGAACAAGAGGATATGGCGCACATGAAGCGAGCACGAGTCCAAGACAGACTATCAAGGAGCTCCTATCGGGAGGAGCGCAGAGAAAGACAAGCGGGACAGCTCCCCCGGGGACCGAGAGTTGAACTCACTAAACGCAACTCTGAGATCCTGAACATTGCTGGTTCGAAAATGTTCAAGAAGCCCTGTCTGATGCCCCAAAGCGAGAAGAACTCTCGCTCCAAAAAGTATTGTGCGTTCCACCAACAGAACGGACACGATACGGATGAATGCGTCAGTTTGGAGAAGGAGATCCAGCGTTTGGTAGGTGGGGGAGAGCTATCAGAGTTTGTTAAGTCCATGGATCGGAACCATAGGAAATGAGGGGACAGAGCTTGTAGCACCCCGCACGTGAGGCACCACATCCCCCGCACTATGGCTCTACACGAGTAACGAAATAGTAAATCCGCACCCGTATCAAACCCTAGCGAACGGGAGACAAACATAAAAACCTTCCTAAGCTAGGCGGAACTAGACCCTGCAATGATAACCAGTCGACGAAATATAATGCAACGCAAAGCCAAAGTTCAAACATACAAACCATAACCAGAATTGGGCTCTTCAGGCCTCTTTTAATCCATAGCAAAACCCAAAAAAAACAATTCAATAACAATTACATAAATATTCAAGTTCATGATACTATAGAATCGAATCATGCATAATTCCAATACATATGTGAGTGCAAAGACTCTCCTAACCTAACTTGACCAACTTAAAGACTCCAAACACCTCCGCCTAGCTCGAAACTCCAAAGTCAAACCTGCACACTAAAAGGTTGGGGAGGGAGAGGGTCAGTCTCTAGAAGACTGAGTGAGCAGGAGCGATATATATATATATATAAACATGCACATGCAAGTTATAAATTCCGAACAAGGTTTTATTTGAAATTAGTTCCCAAAAAGGGCAAGAGAATGATTAATCAATGCTCGGATTTTATGACTAATCATATTAATTCATTACATTCATAAATCATACATATACATAAGGCTCGGCGAGTGAGCGTGCACAATCTCCAACCAAACTCCGACCGTGTACGACAAATATCATTAATATGCTGATTAGGCGATCATGCAATATATCATAATACATGTAGATCATATATCATAAATCATATTCGTTTGGGCAATCCGTGTCCCGGCCTTCCCGCACGGTGCATAACAATCATAACATAATATAATCATATTCATAAAACAGTTCCGACCTTCTTCCTCCGGGTGGTGGACGGGTTTGCAAGGCCCGACCACCCAATCATATCAATGCGGCTATGAGGTTCATGAGGCCTCAAAGCCCGGTTAACGTTTCCCCATCAAAAACTCCTTGACGAAGTCCGTTTCGCCGTAATTGGTTGGAACTAGTATATGGGATCCCCGTCAGCCCTTGCTTCCTCGGTTAGCCACATATACTAAGTCCCGGGGCCCGCACAATCATAAATCATAAATCATAAATGTGTCTCGCCAAACATATCAATTTCTAAGAAACATAACATAATTCATAAATCATTTGAAAAGGGGTTTACTCGATCAATAATTACTCGGTATGTTCATTTGAAAACCATATATAACTATATTAGGTTTTTGGCCAAAGCTTGTCACATACGGTTGTAGGGTTTAATACGTAACTAAAACGAAAACACCCTCACCTGAAACAAGACGATACAAGGATACGAGTTACCGAGTGCCTGAAAGATCAAGATCTCTCCACCCTGGAGATAAACTGTACAAAAGACAACATGACGTGTTCGTGAGACTCAAGACTCTTAATGAACCATATATGAAGCACGGCAATGCATAAACATGATATGAATGCATAAAAGATGATATTATGTCATGAAAATGTTCATGTGCACTATTAAGGAATTTAACTCATATAACCAAGTCATTCATTTGATATTATAAACGTTCATATACATTCAAGTTCCATCTTTTCATACCCTTCATAATTCATAGCAATATCTAACAAAATCTTGGAACCATAGTCACATTATACCTTTCAACATGTTTACATTGAGTATAATAAATAAAAAGGTAAAGAGCATCACTTAAGACATCAAAAGAATGCAAGAAGGTACTTAATATTCCCTATAGAAGCACTCAAACCACGTCATAGCAATTCACCAAAACCATGCTTTAAACCTCATCCAAATGCTATGAAATTAAACCACAATATTCCTAACACATAACAAAACAAGTTCATAGTTCAACACAAAAGGAGATAAAGTCATTAAAGAGGTGAAACAAATCAAAAACCGAAAAGAAAGCAACAAGGACTGCGCAGGGGAAGGGACACGGGGGTGTCACCAACCTTAGCTAAACTGAGCCACGAACGTGGCTCAGTACAGACATGCCCAGAAGGTGTGACACGCCCGTGTCTCACATTTTAGTGTAAATGAGACACGGGGGTGTCAAGGTACAGAACCAAAATCGCACACAAGGCTTAACCGGCAAAACTGAACCCATACAAAATCAATCCAAAAGCATACCAAATCAACTCCATATGCTATGAAACTTAATATACATCATATTTATCATGTAAGGAACATATTTCATTTAGAGTGAAAAGGCTAAATCAGACATTAAGGGCATCTAAATCATGCAGCAAAACTGGCTCGCCAAAATCGTACATAAGAGCCCTATTGTTTCAATCAAGCCATGATCAAGTACTTAGGAGCTGAATTTGGAACTGAAACCTTGGGGAATGCATGCTAACCTACTAAACAACTAATATACATCATATATATGCAAAATGGCACGAATTAAAGCACATTAGAATGATCAACAAGTCACAAAACGCAACAGCAGCAGGTCTGTCATAGATCATGCATAAGAACAGGCCATGTCTTTCGGTTTTGGGGCTTAAAATGGATCCAAATACTTGCAACATGAATGCTAACATATAGAGCAATGAGTGTACATCATATCCATGCAAATTCACACGAAAAGAAGGTCATTTGATCAAGCAACAAACCATACTTCACACAGTAGTTACGAAACAGATGAGGCAGTTTTGAACATCAAGTTTGAAGCTCCAAATCTCATAATTTTATCAAAGGGTCAAGAGATAAAATCCTCCTAACATCATATACTATCAGTTAGGAAAGAAATAGACCAAGAAACAAGCTCATATAATCATGTATAAGCAAGAAAATCAGCTACACAAGTAAATAGGTCACAAGAACAAAAATCCCTAAAAGTTCATATCAAACTCATCACTCAAACCCTAACCAAATCTGATCCAATTCATGTATTAAGTAGATGAAATCAAGTATAATAGAGTATAGAAGACATAAATATTCATACCTTGAAGATTGGAAGAAGAAGAGAGGTGATTTGAGCTCAAAATCACAAGAATGGCCAAGGGTTTTTCTTCCTTTCTCTCTTCCTCTATCTCGATCAGTTGCAGCAGCAAGGGGAGATATTTGGCTTGGTTTTTGCTGCTAAAAGGGGGAAGAAAGGGCTTAACTCAAGGTATAAAAGTCATGGTTAAGCTTTAGTTAGGTTAGGTTGAGTAAAAAGGGTCCCACCATGAAGACTAGTGAACAAAATGAGCTCTTCTTGCACGAGTTGTCCGTTACGGTTGGATTTCGAAGGTCTTAATGATTTCAAAAAGGTATGAGGCTTGTTCCATTGTCTCTGAATCGTCGATACGAAGGCAACGGAGGTGTCGGAATTCGAATCCGAATTCCCGAGCTCAAGATATCACGTACGGAACCAAGGTCAAAGGATTTGAATAAATTAATGAAATTGATTAATGCATAATTGATTAACAATTTATAATAAAATTAAATGCGAAACACTTATAAATAATTAATCACATAGTTAGCTAATCTAATTACGCAATTTATAAGTAAATACGGCACATCAGTTTAAACGAAAAGCCGGGGCGTTACAGAGCTCGCTCTCGCACGCGTGGCACCCATCGGTCTCGCTCGTGCTCACGCAGCCTGCGGTGCAACGGACGAGCAGCTAAGGGTGCCAAGCAAGCACCTGATGATAACATGCCCACTCGGGGAGTGGTGAACATGATTGCTGGAGGAGCAACAAATGGTAATACCAAGACCTCACGCAAGAAAGCTGGGCGCCGATTTAGCCAAGAGCCTAGCACTCCTGCTCAACACATCTTCCATGTCGAGAAAGGAGAGGTCTTGGGTTTTATCGATCGTGACTTTGATAATGTTGTGGTCGATGAGTATGGTGAGTGTCCAGATTGTCCGATGGTAATTGACGTCGACATCTACAATACCAAAGTCAAAAGGGCGTTAATGGATAGCGGCAGTTCAGTAAATGTCTTGCCATTCTCCACCTTCAAGAAATTGTGTGGCAAAGATGTCGAGCTCGAAGCCGTTGAGACCCCTCTCCTTGGGTTCGGCGGATCAGAGTTGTACGCGATTGGCCAAGTGAAACTGGCAAGCTCCTTAGGCTGCGCTCCGAAAAGAGCCACGGTCCCATTGATATACACGGTGGTCGAGGTCAACCTCCCATATAACGTGATTCTTGGGAGACCCGCTCTTGCAAAGTTCAAAGCCATTCACTCTGCATTCCACCGCAAGATGAAGTTCCCAACTCCCAACGGAATCGGAGAAGTAAATTGTAAGCTGAAAGAGGCTTGGGAGTGCTACACGCTCTCAACCATAAAGCCTAAGCCCATTCAAGAAACTCCAAAGCCGTTGGAAGCCGCCCAAAAGGAAGATGACGAGATGCTTAATACGAAAGGGATCGCTCATCCCCAAAAATGCAAGTTGGAAGCCAAACAATGTGAGCACAAAGAAACAAGGTTGAAGCCAACCAGAGACTTTACAGAGACTGAGCTCATCCCCAGTGATAGCTCTAAAACAACCAAGGCTGGCGCTCAAATCAAGGGGAAGCAACAAGTCATGCTGATCGCTTGGCGGACACCAACAATACGTTGCTCCCTAAACCACGGAACGCGAACAACTTGAAAAAGTTTTACGTGTAAGGCTCATTTGATCTAAGTTGGGCATTTGTTTCTTTCAGCATTTAGTTCATTGTTAGCGTTCAGTTTTCAGTATTTCGTTTTAGCAAACAAAGACATTTGAATTTCACAAGTGTTCCGTTCAGTTTTATTAGTAAAGTCTTTCTGTTTCATTTTCTACTTGAGCACTTTATAAAATTTTATGTGACAATCTCTCGGCTCAAGAAGCCTACGCAAAGGGGGGGAGCCGAACCCCTCCAATCAGCAAACACACTTTACAACATAAAATTTTTGAGCTCCACATTTAGAACTTGGAAAACTTTCGAATTTTGGCTTACATACAAACTTGACAATGCTATGGTTCGAAGTTTGAACATGACACTTAGAAAATTTTTACATGCCCAAATACGAGTTACATGCCCAAGTCCAAACGCAATACTTAGAAAATTTGCACATAACTTGCATACAATCTCATAAACATTTACAAATGCTATGAATAAAGCGTACATTCATTCACACAAAGCTTGCCAAATACATGTTCTCCATCATACAGTGTTGGCATTACAAAGTTCGAGGAACCCCCTATATAGCAAACTCGGGTGGCTTCCTTCACAAAATAAGAGCTAAACAAGCTAAGCTAAGACCTTCAAGATATATCAATTCGCCACTAACAGATTCGGCATCACCATCATTCCCTTCGACATGCTCTGGAACGACACCCGCTTCCCCAGCTGCCTCAACGGCGATCTCATCATTGACGGCCCACTCCTCGCGAGCCTCCTCATCCCTATCACGCTCACCTTGAGCATTTCCTCCAGGAGGAACGCCCTCACCCACTACATGAGCGGCTACTCTCTTTTCAGCAAGTATAACGTTGAACTCATCCAAGGCAAACCCGAACTCGTGGGTGCTAAGGTCATTGGTGCCGGGTTCTGCCGCTCCCTCTGGGGCGAGGATGGGCCTCATCTTACTATCCCTCTCGAGGCCAATATCATCGACATTCGCATCTTCATGAATGGCCCCAATGTGTTCGAGTTGCTGATAAGCGCGTTCAAACGCCTCTTGAATCTGAGGGTAGCTACGGAGGGCGCTCACGACCTCGAACACCGGGCTCCTCATGAAACACTTAATCCCTTCTATCACTTCAGCTTGCGTCCTGGCCACCGCACCGCGCTCATACTCTTCGAGCTTCGAGCTCAACTCAGCGCGGACCCGCTCGCCTTCTTCAAATTGCTTCTCCTTCTCTTCAAGTTTCTCCCTGGACCTCCTCAGCTCCACCTTAACGTCCGTCGGCGTCTCATCGACCTTTTCCATATCATTCAGAAGGGTCTTCTTCTTGGCTTGGAGGTCCTCGATTTGCATGTTAAGGCAGGAAGAATGGCTCAGTTGAGCGCGGACCTCATTCTCCTTTCTGTCAATCTCTACATTGGCCTTCTCGAGCTCGCCCTCAAGATCTTGAACTCTCCTCTCGAGATCGGCAACAGCACTCCTATACAGGCGCTTGTACCTATCCTTCCCTTCTTTGTAAACAAGGGCTCGGCGTGTGGTATGGTCAATCCTTATAGAGAGATCCTGCATAAAAACACAAGTTTGCGGATTGGTGCTAAAACAACTCAAATATTCGATCGAAAAGGACCCGTCGCAGAATGGAATAATTACTCCGTGAGCATCTCGATTCCTCGATAATTCGGAGTGGTTTGGGGGGGGGGGGGGGAGGGGCAAATGATAGTGCCAAAATATTTCTAAGTATTGAGGTTCCCCCTCTTTCGCATTCCACCCTAAGCAAGATGTCACCTCCTAAGCGAGGTACCACCTCCTAAGCGAGATGCCACCTCCTCAGCGAGATGCCACCTTCTAAGCGAGGTGCCACCTCCGAGATGCCACCTCCTAAGCGAGATACCACCTCCTAAGTGAGGTGCCACCTCCGAGATACCACCTCCTAAGCGAGATGCCACCTCCGAGATACCACCTCCTAAGCGAGATGCCACCTTCTAAGCGAGGTGCCACCTCCTAAGCGAGATGCCACTTCCTAAGCGAGATACCACCTTGTAAGCGAGGTGCCACCTCCGAGATACCACCTCCTAAGCGAGATGCCACCTCCTAAGCAAGGTGCCACCTCCGAGATACCACCTCCTAAGCGAGATGCCACTTCCTAACCGTGAATTATCACATGGTCTAATTTAATGTTACGTAAAAATAAAAATTGGTCCTATAAATTTTCCATCTGGTAACTTTGTCCTACACGAATCATATTTTGCAATTAACTACTATAACTTAAAAAAAAAAATTGCAATATTAATTAGTCCGATTTTCACCGAAAAATTAATATATTGCTGGAAATATCTACGGTGTTCCCTCGTCAGCAATATAAATTATGAAAAAATACTTAAATTGGAGAAAATGTTGACTTAAGAAAAAGAAAACAAAATTGGTCTGTAAATTTTTTATTTTGGCAAATTTAGTCCTTTACGTATTATGATTTGCAATTAAGACCCATAATATTTAAAATTTTGCAATGTATGTTTGATTTTCGTAGGATAATTAATTTATTGTTGAAAATATTTACGTAGACAAATTAATTCACTGGCAAAAATCAAATATACATTGCAAAATTTTAAAAGTTACGAGCCTTTTTTTTAAATATACATCCCAAATGGTAATACGAACATGACTAAATTTGTCAGAATGGAAACTTATAGAACCAATTTTGCATTTTTTAAATCAACATTTTATTGAGTTAGCATTTTTTCCCATGTTGCTGACGTGGCTGCCACGTAAATATTTACGATGACAAATTAATTTTATAACAAAAATGGGAGCAACATTATAAATTTGTGAATGTTATAGGACTTAATTGTAGAATAACATTACGAGGGAACTAAATTATCAAAGGATTATGGTAGTGGAGGGGGTGGTAACCAATGGTGGAGGAGGCTACGTTGGACAACAACAAATTGTAAAGGTGTCAGTGACTTTTTTAGGGAAAAACTGTTTAAACTAAATCATTAAAGTAAATTAGTTAACAATTTAATTGGAGGGGAATTAGAAAATTTATATATAATGAAATAAATGGTCTGATATTTAAGATTAAGCTATTTTATAAGTTTACGTATTTTTATAACCCCAGCCAGTTGAGTTACAAACAATCAAACATAATCACTTCTTATACCTATGACCTCTTATGAGAAAATCAATTATTAAGAAGGTAACACGGTGCGAATTTCACAAACATTACTTTAAACATTATTTATCGCATAATAATCCTTTGAGCAAATATTCTGCACAAACAACTTAGCTACCAAAAGAAAAAGAAAAAAAAAAAAAAAAAAACTAATTAGAACCAATCCCCGACAGTAACGCTAAAATTAAATTCCTAAACGGCTAAACACAATTCAGGGGATCTTTGATAGTGGGCTTTTGTTTGTGGGGCCCACGCATTATTTTACCTGGAAGGGTTTGGGCTTCATGCTGGATTGGGCCCGATTTTGGGTTCCAATTTGTATTCTTTGTAGGCTGTAGCTGTAGATACGTGGTTCAGGGGGCTTTTGGGCTTGATTTTTTTGTTGCTTTACTGCTGCAGAATTTGTTCTTAGCATTTTAACATGGTTGGAGATGTATTTATGTAACTTTTCCTTTTGAGGGCGCATACATAGATGAGAATTAGAATATATATTTTACCATAAGATTCTTAATCAATCATCCCATGAAACAAGTAAAAAGATAAAACTTGAGAATGATAAGATTAAGACAGTACTTCTCCTTTATTCATGAAATTAAAGATGGGATACATGCGTACAAAGGTTGCAGATACACATACATTGTACGCAATTGCATGCTTATTGAACTAAATATATAGAAGTGCATGCATGATTTATGTATTATTAGTAGACGAGATATATCTGTGAGTTGGAGAAGAGATCATGCTAAGAAACAGAACCAATCGTCCCATTAACGATAAATCCTCCACCACCAAGAATTCTCGAACAAGTCAAGCCAATAACGGCCCCGGGAACAATGCCGGCACCGGCAACATTTCCCGTGACCGAGCACAAAAACTTATTGCGCTGGATCGGAGTGAGCAGAGTGCTGTGGGTTAGAGGGGTTGTGGCTGCAAAGAGAATGAGAGAAATCAGGAAAATGGCAGATTGGTTGTAGGCCATTATTTCTGAAGTTTTTAGGGATTTATGTATTTATGTTTTGTTAGTTTTTTAATTTGGTGTGCTTGTCTGTGAAGGATAAAGTCCTATTTATACTTGGGTATTTTGCCTTTTATTAATGGCTTCTATTATTTTCTTTAAATACCATCTTAGAAATTTTGGAGTGTAGGGGCTTAGGGTTTGGTTGCTTTATTTGTGGTTCTTATCTGCAATTGTAAATGCCAAATTACCCCTTTTTTATGGCAAACAGAATCATACGTACATTCTCGGGATGTGTACAGGAATTTAATGGTGAATATAGTTAGCAATGATGTAATTGTGAGTTACGTTATGCAAGTTCGAGGTTATATATTTTGAGACGACATAGGCAAAAAGAGAACATTATGAGACTTAAATTGGAAAATCAATAATGACTGGCATTAGGATAAAAAAAAAAACAAAAAAATTCGAATTCTAATTATGGGAATAATGTAGTTTTAAAATTTTTTTTTATCAACTCTCTCACCTTCCGACATGTCTATAATTTAACTAGGGGATTAGTTATGATGGTGCAAAGAATCTGAGTTTCCTAATGCAACAACACTTTAGAATTTGTAAGAAAAGGGAAAGACCATCACAGGCGTGAGGGCCTCAGGATCTGGGTTTCCTTTTGAGCGTGGGTTCTTCCAGCTAGGATAACACCAAGAGTGCAAGCTATTAAGGTAGAGTTACTGTGGTGAGTGAAAAGCCTGAGAAGTTCAGTGGAAAATGCCCAGAACAATGTATGCAATTTTTGTGCAGATGATCACTTGGGAGAGAATGCATGGCTTCTCTCCTATTTATATGTTAGGGATGGGGGTAGATGGGTAAATTGACCATGTGGTCCCAAACCTGTGTTGCCCTAACACGCGTCAGACTTTGGTGGAATGAGAATGACATCCCTGAAAAGGGTGACGGCGTGTCAGGTGCGCGGTGCACAGTACTTTTGTGTCAGAGGTTGTTGACGAGGGTTACGCGGGGGAAGGGCCTAAGATTCTTTCTGCCGAGGTTCGGACCCAACGAAACGGGGCATGGACATGCCCGAACGTTGGTGACGCTCGAAGAATGCATGGATGGCCTCCTCGCGATATATGACCCTTGAGCGTCGGAATACCGAGCGTACTAGTGGGGCCCTCATGTGGGTGCTTCCCTGTGAAAGATAACCTTGAGGGCCGCTATCCGAGCGTCCAACCAGTTGGCTAGGGCCCTTGGTCCGAATGGTCATCCGCTGACTGATGGATGACATTAGCTGGCAATTGAGCGGCGTGAAGGCCCATGAGCCCACCAAGGCGAGCGTCAGGGCATTAGTCAGCGGTGTGATGCCACGTGGACGGCTCTGATTCGAGAGTGATTTTCAGGTCTCATCATTTTGCCCCCCAAATTCTGTAGTATCGCATCGAGCGTACTGTAGAATTTATAAAGGAGGACTCCTGAATTTCAAATATCCGAGGGACGGGGCATTACCCTCGAGGAGACTGCTGGCCTTCTGCAACGGACACAAACTGACATCGCATTAAATGCTGTCAAGTCCGCATTTAATGCTGAGTGGGAACGTGGGCGCGTGGACTCCGGGAGACGTGAGGCGGTTACCAAAAGTGGGGGGTTTCCCAGGCGGGAAATGATTGCATTTTTGAAATTTCAACTCTAATCCATGCTCCATCTCCCCTATAAATAAGGGTTTGCAGGGCCTTGGAAGCTTTTTTCACGCATTCAGACTTCCTTCAAGCATATCCATAGCAAGAGTCCTTTGCTCCGGCGAATTTCTTCTTCTCCGCATCTTAGGTAAAAAAATTCCTGATTCTTTTTCTGATTTTCCCCGCACTAACATTAGATTTAGGTTGTGTGAGACAAACCCCTGAAGGAGAAACCACTATCCACCGTTGAATTTGTTTCAGAAAGTTTATCTTTCCTTAAGCTCTCTGTTAGAAATCCTATTCCCAAAATTTGAAAACTGACCATGGCCGGAAATCAAGCCGATGATTATGTAAGGGAGATTGAGGAGATGTCGGTGGGGAGCTCCTCCCCTCACGGCGATGTCCCGGTAGCTGTTCCTCTAATTAGGGCGCCCCCAGGAGGTGAAGCTATCCCCATGGCAATATCGGTGGCCCAGGCTCCAGTTGACGCCGGTGAGGAGGAGGTGAACGCCTCTGTTCAAGGGATGAACGAGCGTGCTTCCGGTGAACAAGAAGGTCTTTTTGAGGAGATGGACAATGTGATGGAGATGCTGAGACAAGGGGAGAGAGCACTCCCTGTTTTGAACAGTGCTGTGAGACCTCAAGACCATAGGATCACAGTGGCTATGGCGGCTCCCGAGGGTGAAGCGGGGCCATCCGGGCGTCCGTTCGAGGCTGAACCTTCCAGAAGGCGCCAGCGGAGAGGCAAGGAGCCTGCCACTCGAGTAAGACAAGATAACCGCCACCAGACTGACAGGTCTCCGGATGAAATCGAGAGTATTCTGACCCTCGGGGATTTGGATGAGTTGAGGGCGAAGGCATATTGGGATGAAGCCGTGTTTCCCATGAGGCTCCCGGAGGAGGGAGAAAGAGCCAATCGACCACCGCCTGGGATGATGACTGTTTACTGGGACGCCATTCTTGCTGGGGGTCTGAGGTTTCCCATCGCTCGCGACGCCGCCAACATTTACCATCATCTAGGGCTTTGCCCTTCACAAATTCTACCCAATGGCATAGCCTTAATCAACACGTTCATAATAACGATGAGGGCCCTGGACAAAGCACCCTCGATAACCAATTTTGACAGCTTGATCCAAGTAGCCCGCTCGCCACGCTCGTCGCCTACAGATGGATTTTACTACGCTCAGGCCAAATCAGGCTTTAAGATGATAAATTCTCCATCTTCCTCGTATGGCGAGCACTGGAAGGAAAAATATTTTTTCGTGGGAGCTCCCGGGGGAATTTTCGGAGTTCACCGGGAATGGCTGGTTCATGGTGAGGGTCCACTGATTAGGGAGAGGATGAGGAACAAGGATTTTGAGAAGTGGGCGATGGGGTTGGCGCTCGAGATGAGGGCTGAAAAGAAGTGGATTGAGGCGGATACCTTAGTGAAGAACGAAGGAGTGTTGTTCCGATACGGATTATCCTGCCCCCCTGAAATGATACTCCACCCGCCTACTGACATCATGGCCCTCGACGGTTAGATTCTAGGAACTAACATCTCTAACCTTTAGAATAGTTCTCTGACTTACAGTTATCCCTGCTTTCTCGTTCATACAATTCAAACAACCGTTCTTATGACGCTCGTTCCCCCTCATTTGCAGGTATCCGAATACTCTCACGAGGGATGAATGCTGAGGCCTTATCACGCATGTTGGGTGCCCAAGGGCCCGCAGCTGACCCTCAACAGCCGCAAACGCAACAGAATCGCCCTCCGAATGCCCCAAGGCCGAGGATAAACCGCCGAGCAGCGGGCCGAGGACAAGGCAATGCTCGTGGGGGCACGGGAAATGAGGTTCCTCCCAGGGGCCCAATTGAGGATCATACACTGGAGGGAGCCCACGAGGCCACTCCTCCGCCAGCGGCCCCCGTGGGCCCAATTTCTCTTAGTTCAAGCGGGTCGCGGAACCGCTCGGGGGAGCCCGTCCATATTCATGAAATTCTCCGCGCTGACCGCCAGGGGAAAAGAAAAAGGATGCCGGACTCCCTCCCCATTTCTGGTAAGGGGAAAGAGGTGGTCGTGGGCCACCGTGGTGAAGGTAGTGACACTTCATCGTCTGAAGATGAAGAATTCTGGAAGATTGGTTGCCGGGGTGACGCTCGGTACAAGCGCCAAAGGAAGGACGGTCCCGTCCTACTAAAAAAGAGTGCCTTCTCGGTTAATATGGTCTCCGATATCGTCGGAAAGCTCCAATTTTCTGCCGATCATGACAAATTGAACGAGCATGACGCCGCTCGGGTCGCGGATGATGCCTGCCATGTTCTCCTGACGGTAAGTCTGTATTCCTCTATATCAAATCTTCTTTTCTTCCTTCCACGTTCGGATTATGACCCTCGTTTATTGCTTCCAGGAGGTAATCCCGAGGCTGAAAAACTTGCAAGGGCGAGCGCAAGCATATTCTGAACATAAAGCCAAGTACAAGAAATTGCTGCGTGTCTCCGACCCGGTCCAACTGCAAGAGGATTACAACAACCTCCACGCTCAACTGACTACAACCCAACGCGATTTGGACCAAGCGAGGGAGAACCTTCGAAAGACGGACGAGGCCTATCTTACTCTTGATGAGCGTCACAAGAAAATGAAGGAGGAGCGAGACCAGCTGAGGGCTCAAAATGGAGAACTGGGTGAGCAGTTAGCGGAGAGCACCCGCCAGAATGAGGCAGCCAACAAGGCCTTCGCTGATTTGCAGGGCAAAATACAGGGCTTGGAGGCGAAGGTATCTTGGGAGGCGGTGAAGAAGTTCGTGCGCTCTAAGGCCTTTGTGTTCGCGGCCAACATCCAATGCTTCGATAATGCTCGACGCTTCTTTCACAAGGCGATTGGGCAGATGGTGAGGTTTGGACTGGCTCCGGAAAGCGCTCGTACCGACGCTCGTCTGCGCATGGATCTTGATGAGAACGGCGAGCCAATGGTCCAGGAGGAGGATCCCACGGATAATCTAGCGGAGCCTGAATATCAGGAATTGGTAGAAACACTCCAAAGGGAGTTTATTGCCGCTAACCGGAGGGATCCCGAGCCTTTCCTGATAGAAGATGAGGGCACCCTTATGGACGTGGCGGATGCGGAGGAACCCGGCGAGGCCCAAACTTCTGACGCTAACGTGTTGGCCCCAGTTCCCCTCTCGACCGCCCCTCCTGAGCCTGACGCTCCGGCCCAATGAAGCTTCCAAGGCTACCATTTTCTTGCTCTTGTTCGCTCGAATGCCTCTTTCCCTTTATGAACAATTTTATTCTTGTATTTAATTCTTCCTTTGTTTCCTGAGTATTTTGGATCTTCTCTGTCACTTTCTAACATACTTGGACTTCTTTGTGTTTTTAAATATCTGAATGTCTGGATGTCTGGATGTTGTCTTATTTGCTTTTAAATAATGAATGACGTTATTCCATTGCGCTCACCGCTTTCATATTGATGTCTGTTGTGCGAGCGTTCGAGATAAGTGTGTAAGTAGGCCAGAGTGTCTTTTACGACGGTCCTCTGACACTCATCACCAGGCATATTAAGTTTAGATGCTCGCGACGTCAGGCGGTTGGCTTATTGCAAGTATGGGCGCGAGGGTGACCCTTAGGAGGGTTCCCTGGTCACAGTAGAAATGAACTATGCATTTGGACTTAAAAAACCTTTGAGGAAATACAGGCGCGAGGGTGGTCTTAATGAACATTCCCTGGCTGTATTCTCCTTGAGGCTTGAATTTGAACTTAGGAAATCCCTAAAGACTTAGTGGTGTGTCGGCCGTAGACATTTGGCCAGTAGGATTGGCTCAGTAAGAGTTAAAACGAGCGTAGCCGTAGTGCCAGCGGCATCCACTATTTACGAGCGTACTCTTTACCCATTTGGATGAGGGTCTCAGGGGGCTCTTACGAGCACGAGCTGGAGCGATGAACACTCAGCAGGCGTGAGTTGAGCGTTGTGTCCCCCATTGTCCGACGCGCTCATGTTAAGGGTTTATTCTTACAAGTCGCTCAAACTGTTATAGGTGGATGGTAATCAACACCTGGACAATGTAGCCTTGGAACAATTGAGGTATCACATAGGCTTTTCGACGTGGAGGATGCTCAACACGGAGTAAGCCTTTTGTCGCTCGAATCGTTGGATAAGATAAGAAAGCAAGTAAATGATAAAAACGAAGCATTAAATACTTACTGTTATATAGATGCACTTTCGGAAATGATTACAACATTCTTTCCGTCAGAGAAAAACACTTCATGCCGCGAACGGGCTGTTACAAAGAAATTGGAGTTTACACATAGAACCGTCTAAGGTTACATGCATTCCATGGCCTAGGGAGACGCTCGCCTTGCAAAGTTTCTAGCACGTAGGTGTTATTCGCTCGTACTTGAATGACTTTGAAGGGGCCTTCCCAATTAGGGTCCAACTTACCTACGTGTTTGGAGACTTCAACTTTTTTGAGGACCAAGTCCCCTAACTGGAAAGTCTTTTCTTTAACACGTTTATTGTACTGGCGAGCGACGGTTGCTTTGTATTTGTGAATACGTGCCCAGGCTCCATTCCTCTTCTCATCCAGCAAATCTAACTCGAGCGCCCGGTTGGCCTCGTTGGCTGCAGGCTCGAAATAGGCTACACGTGCGGATTCTTGAGCAATTTCCGCAGGTATCATGGCCTCGGAGCCATACACGAGGGAATAAGGGGTTTCCCCCGTTGCCGCTCGCGGAGTAGTACGGTATGCCCATAGGGCTCCCTGTAGTTCCTCAGCCCATTCTCCCCTCTTACTTTCGAGCATCGTTTTCAGATGCTGGAGTATGGTCCGGTTGGTCACTTCTGCTTGACCATTGGCTTGAGGATGACCCACGGAGGTGAATCGTTGTTCGATCCCTAATTCATAGCACCAATCCCGCGTGTCTGCAGCGATAAATTGGGATCCGTTATCTGAGATGAGCACCCTCGGGATGCCGTATCTGCAAATGATATTTTTCCAAATGAAATCCCTCACAACTTTGAACGTTATCTTAGCGACCGCTTCTGCCTCAGCCCACTTGGTGAAATAATCCACAGCAAGTATTACGAACTTCTTTTGCCCGACCGCCATTGGGAGAGGTCCCACGATATCAATGCCCCATTGATCGAAGGGCCAGGAAACATCGATAGGAATCATTTGAGCTGCCGGCAGCTGAGGAGTGTTGGAATGGAACTGGCACTTGGGACATTTCTTTGAATATTGAATGGCATCCTGCAATACCGAGGGCCAATAGAACCCACTCCTTAAGATTTTCTTTGCCAAGATTCGTCCGCCTGAGTGGTTCCCACAACTCCCATTATGTACATGCTCTAAAACTTCTTTAGCCTGCGAGGGTCTCAAACATCTCAACGGTGGTCCTAGGAAGGATCGCTTGAATAACCGACCCTCGACATCTAATGAGAAGCGAGGGGCTTTACATTTGATCTTCCGAGCCTCAACTTTGTCGCTCGGGCAAGTCCCGTCCTGGAGGAATCTGACAATCTCGTCAAGCCAGCAAGGCTCGGAGGGGTCAATCATGTGCACTCCTTTCGAGGGTTCATCTTTACTTATCAGTGGTTCCTCCGTTCTCAGAAATGTAACTACGCGTTCACTGTGGCCGTCCAGAGCGGACGCAAACTTCGAAAGAGCGTCAGCGCGTTCGTTTTCTGCCCTCGGAACTTGCAAAAGATGGAATTCCTTGAACTTGGCTATCTCCTCCTTGGCGCTTAATAAATACCGTGCCATGGTGGCTTCTCGAGCCTCATAACTACCGTCAATTTGACTCGCGATTCTTACAAAATTTGAGGAGATGTCGGGAGCTCCCCACCGACATCTCCTCAATCTCCCTTACATAATCATCGGCTTGATTTCCGGCCATGGTCAGTTTTCAAATTTTGGGAATAGGATTTCTAACAGAGAGCTTAAGGAAAGATAAACTTTCTGAAACAAATTCAACGGTGGATAGTGGTTTCTCCTTCAGGGGTTTGTCTCACACAACCTAAATCTAATGTTAGTGCGGGGAAAATCAGAAGAAGAATCAGGAATTTTTTTACCTAAGATGCGGAGAAGAAGAAATTCGCCGGAGCAAAGGACTCTTGCTATGGATATGCTTGAAGGAAGTCTGAATGCGTGAAAAAAGCTTCCAAGGCCCTGCAAACCCTTATTTATAGGGGAGATGGAGCATGGATTAGAGTTGAAATTTCAAAAATGCAATCATTTCCCGCCTGGGAAACCCCCCACTTTTGGTAACCGCCTCACGTCTCCCGGAGTCCACGCGCCCACGTTCCCACTCAGCATTAAATGCGGACTTGACAGCATTTAATGCGATGTCAGTTTGTGTCCGTTGCAGAAGGCCAGCAGTCTCCTCGAGGGTAATGCCCCGTCCCTCGGATATTTGAAATTCAGGAGTCCTCCTTTATAAATTCTACAGTACGCTCGATGCGATACTACAGAATTTGGGGGGCAAAATGATGAGACCTGAAAATCACTCTCGAATCAGAGCCGTCCACGTGGCATCACACCGCTGACTAATGCCCTGACGCTCGCCTTGGTGGGCTCATGGGCCTTCACGCCGCTCAATTGCCAGCTAATGTCATCCATCAGTCAGCGGATGACCATTCGGACCAAGGGCCCTAGCCAACTGGTTGGACGCTCGGATAGCGGCCCTCAAGGTTATCTTTCACAGGGAAGCACCCACATGAGGGCCCCACTAGTACGCTCGGTATTCCGACGCTCAAGGGTCATATATCGCGAGGAGGCCATCCATGCATTCTTCGAGCGTCACCAACGTTCGGGCATGTCCATGCCCCGTTTCGTTGGGTCCGAACCTCGGCAGAAAGAATCTTAGGCCCTTCCCCCGCGTAACCCTCGTCAACAACCTCTGACACAAAAGTACTGTGCACCGCGCACCTGACACGCCGTCACCCTTTTCAGGGATGTCATTCTCATTCCACCAAAGTCTGACGCGTGTTAGGGCAACACAGGTTTGGGACCACATGGTCAATTTACCCATCTACCCCCATCCCTAACATATAAATAGGAGAGAAGCCATGCATTCTCTCCCAAGTGATCATCTGCACAAAAATTGCATACATTGTTCTGGGCATTTTCCACTGAACTTCTCAGGCTTTTCACTCACCACAGTAACTCTACCTTAATAGCTTGCACTCTTGGTGTTATCCTAGCTGGAAGAACCCACGCTCAAAAGGAAACCCAGATCCTGAGGCCCTCACGCCTGTGATGGTCTTTCCCTTTTCTTACAAATTCTAAAGTGTTGTTGCATTAGGAAACTCAGATTCTTTGCACCATCATTTTTAGCGCCGTCAGATCTTGAGCCCTTCGATGAGGGCCTCATATTCAGCTTCGTTGTTGGTGACTTGAAACGCCAACTTGATTGCGTAGTCAACTTCTGCTCCTAGGGGATCCCTGAGGGTCACCCCGGCACCGCCCCCTTGTGAGGTCGAGGAGCCATCCGTGTGCAAAAGCCATAAACCCTCGTCCGCCTGTGGCGCAGTCTCCAAATTGAAACGTTCTACCAACAGATCGGCCACTGCCTGAGCCTGTATGGCTGTGCGAGGCTCGAAGGAGATATCAAACTGACTGAGTTCGATTGCCCATTTAATCAACCTTCCCGAAACATCCGGCTTGGAGAGCACTTGCTTGAGGGGTTGATCTGTAAGTACTGTGATGGAGTGAGCCTGAAAATATGGCCTCAACCTTCGGGATGCGTTAACGAGCGCAAAAGCAAATTTCTCAATCTCCATATATCTTTTCTCGGCTCCCTGTAGAGTCTTGCTCAGGTAATACACCGGCATATGCTTACGCTCGCGGATTGCTACGAGAACAGCGCTTGTGGCTTCTAAAGAAACTGATAGATAGATAAACAGGTTTTCCCCCGGGACCGGTTTGGTCAGCAAAGGCGCGCTCGTCAAGTACTGTTTCATGCTCTGTAGGGCCTCTTCGCAATCCTCGTTCCAGGAAAAGTTTCGAGCGTTGCGCAAAATTTTAAAGAAGGGCAAGTTCCGGTCCGCTGAGCGGGAGATGAACCTATTTAGTGAAATGATCTTTCCCACGAGCACCTGGACCTCTCTCAGATTACGAGGGGAGGGTATGTCCAGGATGGCTTTAATCTTCTCGGGGTTTGCTTCTATGCCACGTTGACTAACCATGTATCCCAGGAATTTACCTCCTCGAACGCCAAAAGTGCACTTTGAAGGGTTTAACTTCATTCCGTAGCGACGAAGAATATCGAAAGTCTGCTTGAGATCCTCCAGATGGGAGTGTTGGCGCTCACTTTTGACTATCATGTCATCTACGTATACCTCCATAGATTTTCCAATTTCGTGCTCGAACATTCTATTGACAAGGCGTTGATAGGTTGCTCCCGCATTTTTGAGCCCGAAGGGCATGACCTTGAAACAGTAAACACCCAAGTGCACAATAAACGCAGTTTTGGGGCGATCTTCGGGCGCCATAAAGATTTGATAATATCCCTGAAAGGCGTCCATCATACTCATGAGTTCACATCCGGCTGTAGAATCTACCAACTGATCGATCCTCGGTAGTGGGTAATGATCTTTTGGGCACGCTTTGTTAAGATCTGTGAAGTCGTTGCACATGCGCCACTTATTGGCGCTCTTGGGGACGAGCACCACATTGCAAAGCCATTCTGGGTACAAGATTTCCTCAATGTACTGAGCATCAAGCAACTTACCAACCTCTTCCTCGATAACCCGTTTCCTAAAGCCATGAACGTCCCTCTTCTTCTGTTTGATGGGCTTGAAGGTCGGATCCACGTTCAATCTGTGGACAATGACGCTCGGATCTATTCCAGTGAGATCAGAAGCTTTCCATGCAAAAACGTCTAGATTCTCCCTTAAGAATTCGATCATCAAAACTTGGGAGGGCCCATCCAGGCTCGAGCCAATCTGGGTTGTTTTATCCGGATTCCCAGGCTCTAACTCGACGGTCAAGAACTCCTCAGTGGGTTCAATCCGAACCTCCGGCCTCGGTGCTTCTAACGCTCGTTTCTTTCCAGTGAGTGTATTCTTGGGCTCATCACCCTCGTTTTCTGAGGAAGAACCGTCGACGGCCCCCGGTGGCCCACTCTCCGAGCACTGAACGTCTCCAGCTGTCCTCTTTTTATTCTTCTTTCGGTTCAGCTTGGCTCTTTTGCGCTCAGGGCCATCTTCGTTTAACTCTGGGAAATCAACGGATTTCTTAGTAGACCCAGGTTGAACGGACTGTTTGGGCTTGTGGCTTCGAAGCGAAAGTATATAGCATTCCCAAGCTTCTTTGACGTTGCACAGAATTTCTCCGGTACCCTCGGGGGTTGGGAACTTGACCTTTTGATGATAGGTGGAAATTACAGCCTTGAAATCCACGAGGGCTGGGCGCCCAATGATGATGTTGTAAGGAAGATCCACCTCGACGATGGTGTAGAGGACGCTCAGAGTTTTTCGCTGTGGGGCGCGACCAAAGGAGGTGGCCAAGCGAATCTGTCCGCGAGGGACGATCTCAGAGCCTCCAAACCCTACGAGGGCAGTTCTGAGAGGTTCGAGGGGGATGTTTGTTATATTCATTTGTTGAAACGTTGAGTACGGGAGAACGTTCACAGAGCTTCCACTATCAAATAAAACCCTCTTTACAGTGTGGTTATGAACGTCTAAACTAACCACCATGGGACAGTCAGAGGTTTTTCCTATCCCATGGGGTGTTACAATGTGTTCAAGATCTTTTTCGGTAAACCCTATAACATCATCCTCCTTTGAGCGCGATGAGCTGTCCACGGAGAGCACTGAGCGGGGGAGTGTCGGCCTTTGGTTATAGCTCCGTACATGGCGGCGGCGGGAGGCATTGGAGTCACCTCCCGAGGGTCCGCCTGCGATCATGTGAATGACCGCGAAGGGCTGGTTTTCCATATCCACCCCCTTCCCTTTATTGCGCTCGCTGGTCTCAGGGCGCTGTCGACGAGGGCTTCGGGAGCATGAACGGCTTCTTCTTCTTTCGAGCGCCCGTCCCGCGCAATGTTCATCGTACCCTTATAGCACCTTCACAAACTCTTTGAGGTGCCCCCCAGCAATCAGCCGCTGGATTTCCTTCTCCAGGTGGCGGCATTCATTAGTGTCATGCCCCTTCTGCTTGTGGAAAGCGCAGTATTTTCCCGAGCGCTTCTGTGCCTCGGTCTCTCTCAGCTTGGGCGGCCTTTTAAACAGCTTCTGGTCCGCCAGAGAATACACTTCGGCAATGGGGCGGTTGAGGGGGACACGCTCGAGCCTCCGCGGGGGAGAGGAATGACGACGAGCGGGGATCGGGCTGCGGCGGTGAATCCTGTTGGGCTCCACTTTGTCCTCGGGGTTTCTAGTGGTGCGAGGGGCATTTGCCATCTTCCGCTCCCTCGCTATATACATATCCTCGAGGGTAAAGAAAGAGTCTGCAATCTCCCGAATTTCCATCAACGAGCGCGGCTTTTTCTTGGCCACTTCCTCCACAAACTCTTTGCTGACGTAATGCTTCATGTTGATGGCACCGAACAGCACGTGCCTCAAAAAGTCCATCGAGGGTTTTTCTACTAGCAAAATCTCTTTGTTGAACCTCCCCATGAAGGATCGGAGAGTCTCGCTCGGCCCTTGGACCAGGTTATAAAGAGCGGTCGCAGCCGGGGCCGGTGCTTTCAGCGAATTGAAGTGGCTGGCAAAAGCATCCGTCAGGTCATAGTACCCTCGGATTGAGCGTGGGGGGAGCTTTTTGTACCACTCTTGGGCCATTCCTGTGAGGGAAGTGACAAACACCTTGGCCCAGTAGTTGTCGGGATGGTCGTAGAGGTGCATCAGGTGCACGAAATGGTCCAGATGCTCGGATGGATCCGTAGTTCCATCGTATCTGTTGACTGATGAGGGAATTTTACCCTTCCCTGCGCGGGTCATTAGGACTTCCTCGACGAGAGGGGAATCGCCCGCCATGATCCGATAATCTCGTTCGTCGGGGTCTTCATAGCTGGCTTCTCTTCTTCGGTGGGAAACGGGGCTACGTGGTCGTCGAACGTCTCTGGCCTTGGACCTCTCGTCCCCCTCACGGGGGGCTTGAGACCGCGCTCGAGAGAGCTGCTCTACCACGTTTTGAAGCCCTCGAATCTGGTCTTGTACAGCCGCTAGCTGAGGGTCGCCGGCATTTCTGCGGTTTGCCCTCCTTGTGGCCCTTGACTGGACCTCTTCATTATCTACGGCCACCTCATTTCGAGGGGCCCTTTCGTCTCCTACAATGGGTTGTTCTTGCGGGACCCTCGGGGGGGCTTCATGCTCTTGGTTCGGTGCGGGTGGAGGTTGCTGTGCCCTTAGCGCATTTTGGGCCATCGTTAAAGGATGCGCTGGGAGCCCGCCAAGTGGTGGGGCCAAACGAGCGCCAGCCTGCGAGGGGAAGTACGCGGCCATGAAATGCTCCCAGGCATTCTGAACGGCCTGGCTCTCGCACTGAGCATACAGCGCCTGGAGTTGCTGGGCTGTGACTTGGGGCATCTCCACCCCTTGTATCTCCCTCGGTAACGTCGTGGGGAGATTCAGAGTTCCCACCTGGTAAGGCTGGATCGCCGGCATCAATCCGGGCATCAATCCTGGCTGCACGAACGGGTATCCTGGAGGTGGCATGGCCATGGGATACATCCCGGAGTATGGATAGGAAGCTGCTGGAGGAATAACGGTGCTAGGTCCTCCCCCGGCGTTCCCACCTAGCGGGAGATTTGTCCCTGCGGGTTCTGTATTCTCGCCCCCGTTTCCTGCGGCTGGGGGGTTTACTTCCCCGGCGGGGACGTTGCCTTCTGGGTTCTCTTCGTTGACGGGGGGAAGAGAGCCTCTTTCTCTTAATGCTCCTGATCTTGTCGCAGTTACCATGATTTAGGATTTGGGTGTTACTTTTCAACTAGCTTTCAGAGGAAGGAAATGGCAATACCAAAGAAGTTGGTGATGGTTTCCCACAGACGGCGCCAAAAATGATGGTGCAAAGAATCTGAGTTTCCTAATGTAACAACACTTTAGAATTTGTAAGAAAAGGGAAAGACCATCACAGGCGTGAGGGCCTCAGGATCTGGGTTTCCTTTTGAGCGTGGGTTCTTCCAGCTAGGATAACACCAAGAGTGCAAGCTATTAAGGTAGAGTTACTGTGGTGAGTGAAAAGCCTGAGAAGTTCAGTGGAAAATGCCCAGAACAATTTATGCAATTTTTGTGCAGATGATCACTTGGGAGAGAATGCATGGCTTCTCTCCTATTTATATGTTAGGGATGGGGGTAGATGGGTAAATTGACCATGTGGTCCCAAACCTGTGTTGCCCTAACACGCGTCAGACTTTGGTGGAATGAGAATGACATCCCTGAAAAGGGTGACGGCGTGTCAGGTGCGCGGTGCACAGTACTTTTGTGTCAGAGGTTGTTGACGAGGGTTACGCGGGGGAAGGGCCTAAGATTCTTTCTGCCGAGGTTCGGACCCAACGAAACGGGGCATGGACATGCCCGAACGTTGGTGACGCTCGAAGAATGCATGGATGGCCTCCTCGCGATATATGACCCTTGAGCGTCGGAATACCGAGCGTACTAGTGGGGCCCTCATGTGGGTGCTTCCCTGTGAAAGATAACCTTGAGGGCCGCTATCCGAGCGTCCAACCAGTTGGCTAGGGCCCTTGGTCCGAATGGTCATCCGCTGACTGATGGATGACATTAGCTGGCAATTGAGCAGCGTGAAGGCCCATGAGCCCACCAAGGCGAGCGTCAGGGCATTAGTCAGCGGTGTGATGCCACGTGGACGGCTCTGATTCGAGAGTGATTTTCAGGTCTCATCAAGTTATTTGAGTCGACATCAAATTCCCTAATTTAATACAAAACAAAGAAGTCGTTTTTCATGAGACAAAAACTGCATTTTTTTTAAATAACGAGAAGAGCAAATGGAGGCAACCAAACCCTAAACCCCTAGTAATCGAAAACTTGGTAAAATAAAATAAAATGTTATAAAAGAAGACAATGCTAAATTGCTAATAAGGGAAGTAAACTTATAAATAGTGCAGATCATGATTCCAGTATAGATAGGTATTAGGTAGAATCTCCCCCAATTCGGTTTAGCTAAGCCAAATAGTGATTTGGAGCCTCGTAAATAAGGTTTTACTAGAAAGTAAAAGTAAAATGACTGATCATATTTATGGAACTAATTATCATCATTAATCACATCATTAATCACTTGTCGGTAAGTTTTCCATCCGAATTCGAATTCATTTAAAAAGAATATTATATGTATCTGATTATAGACATTCAAATTACAAGCGGATAAAGATATGGTAATCTCACATCTGATCCATTTATGTATTCGTATCCGATAATATATATATATATATATATAATTTTTACATTTACACCCCTTGCGAGATTAGGTAATTACAACTCATACCCCCTTAGATGATCATATTACAAAACCTACCATTTTAACTTTGAAAAATAACAAATGAACCCATTTCGGTAGGATTGTTCACGATTTTTTTTTGAATTGATTATATTTCACTACTAATTAGTTCTTCACCGCTAATTGAGGGAAAAAAAAAAGTCATTATGAATATCAATTTACAAACGAATTATGTGTTGATCCTCCAAAAAACTTCGTAAATTACGTATCTATCACTTGAGAATGATGTGTGAGTTGTTATGAGCAACTAATTAGTGGTGAGATATAATCAATTCAAAATGATTTTGCAAAATATCCAACCGGAATGGGTTCATTTGTAATTTTCCAAATTTGGAAGGGTAGGTCCTGTGATATTTCATCTAAGGGGGGTTCGAGTTGTAATTATTCAATCTCGCAGGGGGTGCATATGTAAATAAGTAATAACAATAAACAAATATAATATTATTGAGTTATAATAACTTTCATTAACAATAATCAACTTGATTCGGCTTAAAATTGGTCAAGCTGAATTACGATCTAGTTGGCAGATTTAGGTCGATCAGTCAAGAATTTATAGTTGTGGGCTCTTTATCGATCTGAAAATACTCAACACACATAAGTTTGAAGGCCAAACTGGGGAACTGAGGTTTTGTCTAGTTTTGGTGCTCCGATACTCAAGTCAGTATTGGGATTCTTAGAGTATGTATGTCCACGTCAGCACTCCGGTGCCACATCAGCAGGCTCTGACGACCTTTGTCCTGAAATTGACAAATTTTGGGACTTACTGGCACACTTTGTCGACGGAGAAATTAGTGTCCTGGAATTGCTAGTAGGGGTCACTTAGTGTCCCGATTTTGTAATTTCCCCCCGAATCATTACACGTACGTTCTTGGGATGTGTACAGGAATTTAATTGTGAATTAGCCATGATGTAATTTTATATTACGACGTTATGCAAGTTTAACGACAAGTTTCTCAGTTAATTAGAAGTTCTATAAATATAAGTACTTGGTTAGAAAGAGTTTGACAACAAATTAAGTAAATGAGGGGTGAGTTTGAGGTTCTATAAACATGGGACAATGTATTTTGGGACGACATACGAAAAAAAGAATGTTATGAGATTTAAATTAAGAAATCAATAATAATTGAGTTTAGAAATAAAAAAAGAATTCTATTTTTATGAGACAAAAACTGCAATTTTTTTTTTCGAAATAATTAAATCTAACTACCATGCATTTAGGTCTTATTATAATGCAACCCATCTAGAGAAATTATATTTTAGTCCCTAAAATTTTAAAATCGTTTGTGGTCCATGGCATCCATTAAGATTCCATTATGTCATTCTAAAAATACCTCCGATCTTTTTAAATTTTATTTGTAACTTTAGGGACCGTATTGTTAAATCCATAATTTGTACGAATAGGGTTTTTATATTTGTAAATTTTAGGGATGATCTTTTAATTTTTGTGATATATATAATGTAACACTCATACAAACCTAGGGGTATAAATATACTTTTACAAATTCTATTAGGGACCTCAAATTAAATAAGATTTAGACTAAAATGTAATTACCTAATATAGATAGATTGCGTTGTAATTAAGTTCAAATGTAAGGTAGTTAAATGTAAATGATTTTATTTTTAAAAAATAACAAGCATAATTAAATGAGGCAACCAAACCCTAAACCCCTAGTAATTGGAAACTTGGTTAAAAAAAAATAAATGTTATAAAAGAAGGCAATACCAATAAGGGAAAGTAAACTTATAAATAGTACTGATCAAATAGTACTGATCATGATTCCAGTATAGATAGGTTGAATCTCCCCCAGTTAGGTTTAGCTAGCTAAGCCAACTAGTGATTTAGAGCCTTGTAAATAGGTTTTACTAAAAAGTAAAAATAAAATGACTAATCATGCTTATCGAACTAATTATCATCATTAATGCACTAATGCATCGGATCCATCAGAACTCCGAAGTTAAACGAGTTTGGGCAAGAGCAGTAATGGGTGACGTCTATATATATATATATATATATATTATTTATTTATTTATTTTTTAAATGAACCGATCAGAGAGACCGTGGGGTTGAAGGAAGATAAACTTTCGTGCACAGTCGTCGACTTAAATACTCCCGGTGTCGGTGTTGGTATCCGCATTGCAAGCGGGATCAATACTCCTGGTGTTGGTGTTGGTGTAGGCACTCCGGGCAGCGGGATCAATACTCCTGGTGTTGGTGTTGGTGTTGGTGTCGGCACCCCAGGCGGCCACATCAATACTCCCAGTGTCGGTGTCGGTGTCGGCACTCCAGGCGGCGGGATCAATACTCCTGATGTTGGTGTCGTCACTCCGAACGGCCGGATCAATACTCCCGGTGTCGGTGTCGGGATCAACACTCCTGGTGTTGGTGTCGGCACTCCGGGTGGCGGGATCAATACTCCTAGTGTTGGTGTCGGCACTTCGGGCGGCCGCATCAATACTCCCGGTGTTGGCATTGATGTTGGCACTCCTGGCAGCGGGATCAATACTCCTAGTGTTGGCACTCCGGATGGACGGATCAATATTTCCGGTGTCGGTGTCGGGATCAATACTCCTGGTGTCAGTGTTGGCACTCCAGGCGGTGGGATCAATGCTCCTGGTGTCGGCGTCGGTGTCGGCACTTCGGGCGGCGGGATCAATACTCCTGGTGTTGGTGTTGGTACTCCAAACGGCCGAATTAATACTCCTGCTGTCGGTGTTGGGATCAATACTCCTATCAATACTCCCAGTATTGGTGTCGGTGTCGGCACTCTAGGTGGCGGGATCAATACTCCTGGTGTTGGTGTCGGCACTCCGGGCGGTGGCATCAATACTCCCGGTGTTGGTGTCGGCACTCCGGGCGGCGGCATCAATACTCCCGGTGTCGGTGCCGGTGTCGGTGCTGACATTCCGGTCGTCGGGATCAATACTCCTGGTGTTTGTGTCGGCACTCCAGTCGACGGCATCAATACTCCCGGTGTCGGTGTCGGTGTCGGTGCTGACATTCCGGTCGTCGGGATCAATACTCCTGGTGTTTGTGTCGGCACTCCAGTCGACGGCATCAATACTCCCGGTGTCGGTGTCGATGCCGGCATTCCAGGCAGCGGGATCAATACTCCTAGTGTTGGTGTTGGCACTCCAGGCGGCGACATTAATACTCCCGGTGTCGGTTTCGGTGTCGGCGCCGGCATTCTGGGTAGCGGGATCAATACTCCTGGTGTTGGTTTTGGCATTTCGGGCGGGATCAATACTCCGGGGGTCGGCGCCCGCATTCCCGGTGGCGGGATCAATACTCCAGGTGTCGGTGTTGGCTTTGGCATTCTGGGCACTCGGATCAATACTACCGGTGTCCTTGTCGACATTCCCGGTGGGATCAAAACTCTCGGTGCCAGGATCATCAATGTTGGCTTGATTTGCACGACTGATGATGGAAGAAGAGTTAACTTTGTTGGGGTGGTTGATAATGCTTCTGCTTCTGCGACAACATCTGTAAAGGGGAAAGGGAATTGACACCCTATCCTATATTTATCTTAGTAGGGAAAATTTCATTGTACTACCCTGAGGTTTGCCATAATTACAAATAGGTCCCTATTCTTTGTGTAATTACCGTCAAGTCCCTATACTTTCATTTTCGTCTGAGGTCCATAACGGACGTTAGTGTGCCGTCAGGGTCAACGGTTGACCGGCCCTGAATATAAAATTATTATTACAAATAGGTCCTTGAGGTTTGAATTTACCAACAAAACGATCCCTGTAGTTTACTCAATAACAAATAAGTCCCTGTATTTCGGGCCGGTCAATCGTTGACCCTAACGGCACACTGACGTCCGTTGTGGATCTCAAACGGAAATACAAGTATAGGAACTTGACGGTAATTACGCTAAGAATAGGGACCTATTTGTAATTATGGCAAACCTCAGGGTAGTACAATGTAATTATCCCTATCTTAGTATTATGATTTCTTCTCCACTTCATATATATATCTCATCTACTTGTAATAATACATATAAATCATGCATGCACGCTTCTATATAGTTCAATAAGCATGCAATAACGTGCAATATATGTGCATCTATGTAACCTTTGTACGTAAGTATCACATGTTTCATAAATAATGGAGAAGTATTGTATTAATCTTATAATTCTCAAGTTGTTTCATGGGATTATGGAATTTATAGTGCACATTATACCACGATAAGCATCTCTTATATTTTGTTATATCGCAATTCACCTTTTCAATTTTCAGAAAAAATAATATATTATTATGGTGCATAAATACTTCTAAATAAAATGCAATTTATTATTATTATTTATGTAATGGTAGATTTTGTAATATATGTGGCATATGGTAAAATTTTGAAAAGAATGTCGCCATATCAATTCTGCATCTATTATATAATGGTAGATTTTGTCAGAAATACGGCATACACTAAAATTTTAAAACGGAATATGCATATTACCATATTTATGTTCTTATCCATGCCTCATTGGCTATATATATGCCATCAGTATCTGATAATTTGGGAAAAATGCAAAATCAGGATACCAACTATCCCGAACTAGCGTTTTCGGGACACTAAATTTTCCGGTGACAAAAATGTCCATTATCTCTAAAAATCTGTCAATTTCGGGACAAATTCGCCGGAAATTGCCAAGTCATCATCGGAAATCAATTGACGTGTCTAATTTAATGACGTGTCATTGCCATGTGTCTTAGGTTGAGAGACACGTCAGCGACTTTTCCACGTCAGCCCATTCCGTTGAACTTTTTCCCAAATTTGACACAATTTTGTAGTTATTGGCATTTTTTTATCGCCGAAAAAAATAAGTGTCCTAAAAATGTTAGTTGGGGTCAGTTGGTATCCCAATTTTGCATTTTTCTTAAAATATTAATAACGTCCCCATGTGGACCCCGAGCCACCATGGCCAACCCAAAGAAGCAATCGCGGAATTAAATAATGAAGTGTGAATATATATTTGACGGGGCACTTTCCAAGAGCACCATGTGGCCCTAAGGAGTGACACCTCAACAACATGCTCCACGTGGATTAACACGTCAACACAATACTTCGTCGGGAGAGTCGGTCGGCCAGCCTCGACACCTTGATACTAACCAGTCGATGAGCATCCCGTAGAGGTCAATCGACCGGACAAGGTATTCGGGTACCAACCCCCACCATGTGAGGCTCTTGACCTCAAAAGGATTTCTCGACCGCCAAACCCATCGACCGCGCAAGGCCATACGGCTGGCAAAGAGCACGATAAGGGGTCGAGACATGTAAGGGGAAACAAGGGACCAAGTCTGACATAAAGGTATCATACCGTACTCACAGTTCCTTAACAAACTGGCCAGAGCATTAAATGCACCTTTAGTGCGTGAACATGTACGACACACCCACATTGGGTCTATGAATATTCATAGCATCTATAGCATTGGTAAGCACAATTACTGTTCATTCGACCTTCAGTACTACTCTAACTTCTTTGAGCAAGTACCTGACTTGAGCGTCGAAGTGCCAAACTGGGATATAACCCCCATTCCCCCATTTGTCCTTCAGCTCACGTTTGTTACTCTTTTCAGATCCGATCGAGAGTCATCCCATCCTTATAAATTCTAAGTGATTCGAGCTCCGGAATCGAGAAGAGCACTAGACCGACTTCGAGCATGATCAATATTGATCTGGCTTAAATCTGTGACGTATGATATCGATCCAAGGGATCAATACTTTGTCGTCAGCGTCCGTATTTTCAGGTGGATATGCCCATCTAACTGAGGTTGTATCATCTTGATCTGGAGTGGGCTAGAACCATATCGATCTGACTCTAGTCTTATCAATCTGCTGCCTTAGACAAGTGGGGCTAGCCTTGAGGTCGTTTTATCGATCTGAGTCGGCTTAGGGTGCCACCTATGATGCACGGACACGGGCATGGCGACACGGACAAGATACGACACGGACACGGCGACACGGATTTTTTTAAAAATTTAGGCTCCGACACGGCTATATATATATATATAACACTACGCCAAAATATTCTTTATAAGCATAAAATAGTTTTTGATCTATACAAAGTCTACTCAATTGTAGCAATTAGTATTTATTAATGTCATATTGAGGTTGGATAAATAAAAAACAAACAAGCTGAGTAAATAAAGTAAATTACACTTTGAAGTTTAATGGGCCAAAGGCCCAAACAATTAATTTATGAACTTTGATTGAGGGTAGGGGTGTACAAAAATCGAACCGATAACCGAAACCGAACCGTAACTGAACTGAACAGCCAATAACCGAACCGAACCGATGATGTTTCGGTTCGGTTTCGGTTATTAATATTTGGTTTGTTCGGTTTCGGTTCGGTTTCGGAAAAAACTGAACAAACCCCCTTTTTTATACTTTTTTTTAATTCATGCCATGAATTCCCATTTTTTGATTCACGCTTTTCACCCCTATTCACACTTCTAAGTTCTGAATTTGAGACTTCAGTTTCCAATTTTCATTTTCTAATTTTAGATCTAGGGTTTCATTTGTTCTCTCCTCCACCACCACCAGTTCGCCGTCGCGCCGCCCTACACCCAAGACTCCAGCCTACTTCAGTTTTCAATTTCCATTTTCCAATTTTAGATCTGGAGTCTGGAATGTCAATCTGCCATTAATGATGAATGATGAATGATGATGGTCTATGGAATTGAAAGACTTTTGTTTAGTTTGTATTAGTTCATGCCATTAATGCTTATTTCATTACAGTAATTACATGGAGTGATTGGAGTCTGCACTGCAGGGCGCAGGCACTGCATTCTGCATTGTTTCCAGTTTTTTTTTTTTTTAAATAATTTTCGGTTATTAACCGAAACCTAACCGAAACCGATCGGTTAAAACCGAACCGAAACCGAATGAGATCGGTTAGGTAAAATAAAAAACCGAACTTTCGGTTAACCGAACCGAAAAATCGAAAGTTCGGTTTTTAACCGAATGTACACCCCTAATTGAGGGTTGGAGAAATATATTTGGCTTAACCTAAAACCTAATGTGCCGCAGATTCATCTACATTTCTCTCTTAATATTTCGCCGCCTGCTCACATACGTTGGAAAATACTCACACTCACAGACATAAAGTTGGGTTCTCCTCCTCCCAAATCCCCCTTCCAAATCCCCTCTGCCACTGGTGATGGGTTCTTCTCCTCCTAAAATCGCCACCGCCACTGCTGCCATTACCGCCACGGAGTAGAATCTTCAACGTGAAAATACGGAGATGATGATGCGGCCTCCCAAAATCCTCCTCACCACCGTATCCACTACTGTTACCACCGCATAGCATCTGAGTTGATGAGAGATGGCGTGATGGAGATTCCTCTTCCAAAAATCTAAATCCTAATGGATCCGTGTCCAAGCCGTGTCGGTCACTCCGCATCGGAGTGTCCGACACTGTGTCCTCATTTATTTTAATTTTTTTTTAATTCCGGACACGGATTAGGCGTGTCCGACACGTGTCGGAGACGTGTCGGAGGAGTGTCCGTGTCCGACATGCGTCCGACACTGCACGGCGACATTTTCCGGCGTGTCCGTGCCTTAGTGGGTGCCACATAGCAGGGTGTCCGACGTCCACGTCGTGGCCTTCTTCGGCCTCCGCGTGGCCCTCTGTGTCGAACACATGGACCGACATGGAGCGTACGTGGCACACATGTGGTTGTCTTTGGGTTGGCCATAGTGGCTCGGGGTTCACATGAGGACATTATTATTATTTCAAGAAAAACGCAAAATCGGGATACCAACTGACCCCAACTAATATTTTTAGGACACTTATTTTTTCTGGCGACAAAAAAAGGCCAATAACTACAAAATTGTGTCAAATCTGGGAAAAAGTTCACCGGAATGGGCTGACGTGGAAAAGTCGCTGACGTGTCTCTCAACCTAAGACACATAGCAATGACACGTCATTAAATTGGGCACGTCAATTGATTTCCGGTGATGACTTGGCAATTTCCGACAAATTTGTCCCGAAATTGACAGATTTTTAGAGATAATGGACATTTTTGTCACAGGAAAATTTAGTGTCCCCGAAAACGCTAGTTCGGGATAGTTGGTATCCTGATTTTGCATTTTTCCCCTGATAATTTTGTCTGCCAAAAAATGGGAATACAATTAGCAGGTGAGGGGGACAAAAATTTTGGCCTTCAAATTTTGCACTGAATTTGTCATCTCAACATTTCAAAAGAATACCTTTTTTGTTCTCAAAATCAATCACCAACAAAGGTGCCGAGGTGGATTGAATAACCTGTCCAAAAATTTACTCTACTGCTTTTGCATTTGGGGAAATTTTAGTCTAGACCTGATTTGGTCAAAACTCAACCATTTATAATCGAAAGTGGATCCATGTATTACACTTGTTATTTAATTGATCATTATTTTTAAATTTTTTAACGATCACCCTATTGTATTGGTATCACCAAACTAGGTTGATATTAGATTTACCATTTAATTAAGTATTTTTTTCTGAAACATACATCGCAACTCAAGTTATAAGTATCAAAGGAATAAAAGATAAATTAGATAGCACTGCATTAACTCATTAGAGCTCAACTTTCCTGTCTAATATTATTGAAATTCGTGATTGTGATAAAAAACACACAAGCACTGCGCAGTAGATATCTATGTATTCTTGCAACGTAGGGAAATTGCAAAATTGGTATATGAATTAAACCAATTTAATAATTTTGGGACATTTTATTTTTCGATTATAAAATAAATTCATAACTTTAAAAATGAGTAATTTAATTTCAATTTCAAACCAAACCCCTAAAATCCACAGGAAAATCTGTCCAGTTTTCCATGCGTCACGGCTTTGCACATGTGGAACACCAGGCGGGTTTTCCGGTGGGTATTTGGATTCTTTGTTCAGCTATACAGATACTTTGGTGTATCGGGCTACCAATCATTTAGGGCCTATGGGCTTGGGCTGAATTCTTGTTATCCTTTGTAAATAACTAAATATTGCTCCGTTCTCTACTGTCTTGGTCCGATTTAATTGAAAGAAAATGAAGGACACCGACTCAAAGGAAACAAGAATTCAGCGACCAAAATGGCTTCATTTCTGCTGCAGAGCTGCACCATGTGATGACAAACTTAGGAGAGAAGCTCACTGATGAGGAAGTCGACGAGGTTGATGTTGATGGTGATGGGCAAATTAATTACGAAGAATTCGTCACGGTTATGATGGCCAAGTGAGATGTCTCAATCCTCCTCTGATATATATTCATTTTTGAAAAACAAATTTTGATGAAAACAGTTATGGGAGATGTTTAAATATTTAATGATATTTCATTCGAGCAGCTTAAACTTTTACATTTTGTGGTCATCAAAGCCAAGGATAAATAGGTCTGAGGTGGAATTCTCACGGTCACCCAATTAAAAAAACGAATTCACGTGCAGATATATACCTTCTTGGATCTCATGTGTTGCATGTTGTTGTTGGTCTTTCTGGCGGCCGTCCTGATATAATAAGAGATATGATACAATGTTGTTGTTGGTCTTTCTTGCTGTCCTGAAATTAATAATTTTTCATTGACTTGTTATCATGCAATTAGCCACCTCCTCCCAAAGATATAAAGCTTACTATCAAAGATGGAGGCGATACTCAAATCATTTATCAAAAGAGGGCAATTCTAACCCGAGTCTGGTTCGGTTAAATCGTATATGTAACAAGACATGTGATACAAAATTAAAACAAGAAATGCAACCGATGTTTATTCTGCTATTTTTACAACTCAAAGACTTGCATGCTTTCTCTCGTTGCTTATTCTTTTATTCTTAAAACTTACAGATGGTTTATTTGGGGAATGGATTGAGTGAACTCAATTATCATTCATATAAAATTGTTAGATTTCTAACTACTACTTCTGCTAGAAGACAACCCCTTTGATGTGGTGTTTAATTAAATTAGATATTCTTGCCACATAAATTCAGAGTTATTAAATTATCTGTATATCAATAGGTCATGATATAATATATTACTTTATTGCCCTGTGATTATTAATCTCAATGTAATCGATCACTGAGAGATTAAACTAATAACAAATGAATCGATAAGCACTATTTATTTGTTTACTTTCCTATATTGTGGTTGCCTTCTTTTATGACGATTTATTTCTTTACCAACTCTCAAATGGCTAGGGCCTAGGGATTGCCTTAAAGGCTTGGCTGCTTCGTTGGCTGTTTGCCATATTGTTCCTATTCGACGTTAGAAAAATATAATCAATGGATTTTTCTTTCGATCTATTTTAAATTACACTCGATGAATTTGAAAGTTGTTTTCGCATCCAACAACATGTGAACTCGAGGCATGTAACAATTCTCATTATTATATATACGTTCAGCTACAATATTAAGGTTGGTGTCCGTCAATGTTCTTTCTACCATGTTATAAATATACATAATATATTTTTCCTTCTCGTTATTATATTTATCAGCTAGGGAACATGTACAATGAAAACTAGTTTTCATGTTGATTAAAAATTTCTTTTAAGTTTATTAGAGACGCCTGCATGAAATTTCCTATCATTAATGCATATAATGTAACAAGGGTTCGAGATATTCATATTAGTTCAACCACTAAAAGAAAACAGGAAATCTGTAAATTTGGAATATGATTAATTACTCTTTTTTAGTTGCATTTTTTGATATTTTTTCCGTAACTTTGTCTCTTAACTCAAAAAAAAAATCTCCATTCAAGGTGTCAGACGCGTGTGCACTTTCTTTCTTTCTTTTTTTTTTTTTTTTTTTTTCTCCTAACACACATCCAACTGAGATTCGAATCATACCACATTTTCTATCAATCCGGGGCATACCACATTGGACATGTCCACATACAAATAACAAATTTTATTTTATTATTTCAACCTATAATACTAATTAAGTTATTCATTATTACAAATTATAATGCATGTTTTGTTATATTTTATTTTAATTTATATATAAAATAAAATAATAAATTGTTCTTATTTATGGAGTACTTTATTTATTTCAGGTTTAAATATATATTTAATTTTTTATATCACTAACAAGACACACTTCTATAATCCTAAATTGCTAAAATTAATTTTTCTTATATATACACGTTGAAAAAGTTAAATTGTTAATGTTTTTGGTTTAAACATACATGGCTCGTGATAAATGGGAAAATTCTTGTCCGAATCCGACTTGGTCAAATCCAACAAATTAAAAGGACAAGTGTATTACCCTTGCCATTTGACTTGTCACTCTGTCTAAATTTTCCACCAACCATACAGTAAGTGTAAAACACTCATCCCTTATTACACCGATTTGACCGAATCAGGTTCGAATTAAAATTACCCTGATAAATGACGTGTCCAAGGTGGTGTGGTCATGTCAGAAGGAAAAAAATGCCCCATAAGGTGGTTTTTGTAAGTCGATGATGGTTCCGACGAGTTATTTTGTCCCAGAATAAATATTTTTGGAGGTTCCAGCCAAATTAAAGTTGCAACTAGAACAAAAAGGTGTTCCGATTTTGTAATTTTCATTCAATAAAAAAAATTCATTTTTCAATCGTTAAAAGTTATATTATGAATTGGTTTGTATCATGTGTACGTAGAACATTAATGCACATACATATGGATGAGAATTGAAATATAGTTTACCTTAAGATTCTTCATCAATCATCCCACGAAACAAGTAGTTAGATAAATGTTGAGAATTATAAGATTAAGACAGTATTTCTCCATTATTCATGAAAGATACGTACAAAGGTTGCAGATACACGTACATTGTACGCAATTGCATGCTTATTGAACAATACAGAACCGTGCATGCCTGATTTATGTATTATAATTGTAGACGAGATACATATGATGTGGAGAAGAAATCATCCTAAGATAGATACATATATGATACGATGCCAGTTCCCCATCCCCTACACAGGTTGCGACACAGTAGCATTGTTGACAGACGCAGCGATCCTAAGTCTTTTTCCATCAGTAGTCGTGCAATTCAAGAGAACCCTAGCGCCCGGAATAATGCCGGCAACGGTAGCTTTTACGGAGGCCCTGCAGGAAAGTCTACCGCGTGGGAGCCCAATGCTGTGGGTTAGAGGGTATGTGGCTGCAAAGAGAATGAGAGAAATCAGGAAAATGACGGATTGGAACTTTTAGGCCATTTCAGAAGTTTTAAGTGATAAATCTCATGTAATCGCAAGAGAGAGAGAGAGAGAATTGGGGAAAAACTTTTAGCTCAAATTGAAGAAAGGAAAATTATGTTTACAGTACAGTTTATACAGGTATATATACAGCTGTGGTAAGGTTCCACGTGTCATGGGAGGATCAGTCCTCAACCCAATATACTAACTACTCTTAATACATATAGTTTATTCTAATTACACTAACACCCCATGTAATTTATTCTAATTACGCTAACACCCCCCTCAAACGCAGGCCAGGATATTGAAAAGGCCAAGTTTGCATAGATGTGTTTGAAAAGGACTGGTGCCCAAGGGCTTTGTGAAGATATCTGCTGTTTGCTCAGAAGTGTGGATGGGTAAGAGATGGATAACACCTTGTTGAAGCTTCTCACGAACCACGTGGCAGTCGATCTCGATATGTTTTGTTCTTTCATGAAAAATTGGGTTGGCAGCAATGTGTAATGCTGATTTGTTGTCACAATATATCAGTGCAGGTTCTGGATGAGGAATACAAAAGTCCGTAAAGAGGTATTTTATCCACTGTAATTCACAGGTTGTGGCAGCTAAAGCTCTGTACTCAGCTTCTGAGGAGGACTGTGAAACTGTAGTTTGCTTCTTTGACTTCCAGCTGATCAATGAATCACCAAGGAACACACAAAATCCTGTTATGCTTCTTCTGGAGTCCTTGCATCCTGCCCAGTCAGAGTCACTGAAGGCCTTGAGAGTGGGATCCTTTGTTGCATTGAAGAAAAGGCCTTGTCCTGGTGCATTCTTTATGTATCTTAGTATTCTTAGTGCTGCCTGATGATGTTGTATAGTTGGACATGAGAGAAATTGGCTAAGCTGTTGTACACTAAAGGAAATATCAGGTCTAGTAGTGCATAAGTATAGTAATTTGCCAATGATCTTCCTGTAAGAAGCAATATCCTCAAATCTGCTTCCTTCTGATGTAATTTGAATGTTGGATTCCATTGGTGTAGGGGCTGGTTTAGCAGCTAAGAGCCCTGTTTCAGCAAGCAATTCAAGGGCATATTTTCTTTGATTCATGGATATTCCTTGCTTTGTTCTTGCAATCTCCAGGCCTAGGAAAAATTTGAGAGATCCTAAGTCTTTAATTTTGAATGATTGGTCAAGAAACTCCTTAACTCTATTGATCTCTGCTTGATCATTGCCAGCAAGAATGATGTCATCGACATAGACAAGTAAAGCTGTGAATGAGCCATTTATGTTTCTAATGAATAAGCTGTAGTCTGATAGGGACTGTGTGTATCCCAAAGATAATAAAGAGGTAGAGAGCTTGGAAAACCATTGCCTAGATGCCTGTTTTAGGCCATACAAAGACTTTGTTAATTTGCAGACTTTGTTTGATCCTTGAACTGTGAAACCTGGAGGTAAAGTCATCTAGACTTCTTCATTAAGTTCTCCATGTAAGAAAGCATTGTTGACATCTAACTGTTGTAAGATCCAATTATTTTGAGCAGCTAATGCAAGAAGTAATCTAATGGTTGTTATTTTAGCTACAGGACTAAAAGTATCAAAGTAATCAAGACCTTTTGTTTGAGTGTAACCCTTAGCTACAAGTCTTGCTTTATAACGTTCTATACTTCCATCAGCCTTATGTTTTATTTTGAAAACCCACTTGCATCCAATGGGGTTCTTACCAGCAGGGAGATCAACAACTTCCCAAGTTTTAGTAATCTGTAAGGCTTCTATTTCTTTGTTCATAGCATCTTGCCATTTTTTATGTTTGACAGCTTGTTTATATGTTTTAGGTTCTGTTTGAGTTGAGATATTCATAAGAAAATGTTTGTGTGAAGATGCTATGCTATCATAACTGAGAACATCAGAGATGGGATAGAGATTAGATACACCTGAAGATGATGTAGCTGATTGACTGTTGCCTGTGGGAGCTGTAGTGAGATTGCAATGAAATTCCTTCAAATACTGTGGAGCATTCCTTCTTCTTACTGGTCTAGGTTGAACAGCAGCAATACCTGCAGGTTGTACTATGGGAACATTTTGAAGATTAGCAGCATTTGCAGGAATTGATATATCAACACTCAGTTGATCAGATATATTTGGGTTAGAGCCTGTAACAGGAGAAGGTTGATATTCTGGTATGTTAGGGCAGTCAGAGTAATGAATGTCAGATGAGTTCAGCAATGGAAATGGAGATGGAGATGATGTAGGAGGTGTGCTGTATGGAAGAATGGTTTCTATGAATTGCACATGCCGGGAAACAAAAATCTCATGATTATCAACATCCTGTAAGATAAATCCCTTTGTGCCATATTTAAATCCCAGGAAAATGCATTTTCTAGATCTGGAATCAAACTTAGATCTATGTGCAGATAGTGTGGAAGCAAATGCAAGGCAACCAAACACTTTGAGGTCAGTATATGTAGGAGGACAACCATACAACAACTCAAATGGTGTTTTGTTATTCAGAAGTGGAGATGGCAGTCTATTTATCAAATGAACTGCATGAATTATAGAGTAAGACCATAGAGGTTTGTCAACTTTGGATTGAAACATCAGAGCCCTTGCAACATTTAAGATGTGCTGATGTTTCCTCTCAACTATGCCATTTTGTTGAGGTGTTTCAACACATGAAGTTTGATCAATGATGCCTTTAGAGTTGAAATAATCATGCATGAGGAATTCTGGGCCATTATCAGTGCGTATGATCTTTACCTTAGTGTTAAACTGATTCTCCATTAAGTTAACAAAATTTTGAACCTGTTGTCTTACCTCTGACTTCTGCTTTATGAGGGTGATCCAAGTAAACCGGGAAAAATCATCTACTATAGTGACAAAGTATCTGTGCCCACTAACAGAGGGAGTGGAATATGGTCCCCATATATCAATGTGTAACAAATGAAAGGCAGAATGAGAAACAGTTGTACTTGGTAAAAAAGGTAACTTTCTTTGCTTTGAAAAGTGACAAATGTCACAATTGGATACATTGTCTTTGCATACAATTGAAGAATCAAATGAGGAAAGAGATTTCAATACAGATTCAGACACATGTCCTAGTCTAAAATGCCAGACATTTGCATCTGTGATAGGACAAGAATTAACAGCATTAACAATTGAGGTTCTTTGGTGAAAAGATCTAGAGCCAAGCAACACATAGAGGCCTGCATGCAATCTAGCTGAACCAATCATCTTCAAAGTCTTTGTGCCCTGTACAATAGCACAAAAGTCTTTGTGAAACAAGAAATAGCAGCCAATGTTCTTTGTTAGTTGAGGAACCGATAACATATTAAATTTGAAGTTAGGGAGATAAAGAACATTAGTTAACATGAGATTTTCAGAGACTTTGACACTACCAGTTTTTGTAGATGTGATGAAATTTCCATTAGGTAATTTAACAGAAATGGGATCAATACAAGCAATATTGATCATCATATCCAATGAATGACATATATGATCCGTGGCACCTGTGTCAAGTATCCAAGAGTCATTCAAGAAAGCATTAGTAGACATACAAAAACTACCTGATTCAAAAGCTGGTTTGAGAGTCTGTGAGGATGTTGAGTCAGTGGAAATGTTGTTCACATGATGGCTATCTTGCTGTCCTGAAGAGGATGTCTGAAGCAGGCTAACCAGCCTTTCAAATTGTTCACAAGTAAGGGACACAGATAAAGAACTTCCAGATGGAAGTGGGGAGGAAGAGGGAACAGAGGTCAGAGAAGGCTCCTCTGCATTGTGATCATTCTGAGAGATTTCGTGCTGTGCTTCAGCAGAGGAAGAGTAAATAGCAGCAGCCACGGGATTCTTGAATTTGAAGTGTGGTGGAAATCCATATTTCCTGTAACAGGTGGCCTCAGTGTGATTGGGACCACCACAATGACGACAAGATTTGCCTGAAGTGACCGGAGCCTTGGAATTCTGGAACTTGTTGAATCCACGACCATAACCGGACTTAGATGAGCCAGCACCATGTTGATTAAACGATGGTTTAGAAATCGGAGGCTTGAATGATTGCACAGCAAAGGACCTGTGATCTGAATCAGAGGAAAACTGGCGCTCTTGCTGAATTACCATGGAAAAGACTTTGGTTAACGAAGGCAGAGGATCAATTAACATGATCTGAGACTTGACTCCAGTGAATTTAGCACTTAGGCCATTCAGAAACCTAATTACACAATCTTGTTGCTGATATTCCTGGAATTTGTCAAATGAACCACAAGAACAACGAACAACACAGGAGCAGACAGGCAGGGGACGAAAATTAAAGAACTCATCCCACAAGATCTTGAGTTTGGTGAAGTAATCAGAGACGGATTCATCACCCTGTTTGACAGAATATATTTCTTCTTGCAGCTCTGCAATACGAAACGCGTTGCCCCTAGAAAACCGATCACGCAAATCCACCCATACATCTGATGCTTTGTCCATCTAAAGAATCGATTGCCAAATAGAAGGCGTAACAACTTTCAAAATCCAAGATAAAACCATTGTATTACAATGCAACCAAACGGGGTAAAGGGGATCAGTGACCAAGGGTACCTGCAATTCACCCGAAACCAGGGCAAATTTGTTCTTAGAAAGCAACACCATCTTCATTGCGCGTGCCCAGGTATGATAATTCGAGCCATCCAACGGAGGAGTGACAAGAACAAGTCCAGGGCTCTCGTTGGCGTGAAGGAACAGAGGATTGGAAGCAGTTAATCGCGATTCCGCAGCGGAAATGGCGTCAGCAGTAGCCATGATCAACAAGAAACGCAGCAGAAATGTGAATCAAGGAAGACGATGATGAAATTGAACGGAAATTACAACGACGATGGCTGAAGCTAAACGAAAAATCCTACTGATACCATGATAAATCTCATGTAATCGCAAGAGAGAGAGAGAGAATTGGGGAAAAACTTTTAGCTCAAATTGAAGAAAGGAAAATTATGTTTACAGTACGGTTTATACAGGTATATATACAGCTGTGGTAAGGTTCCACGTGTCATGGGAGGATCAGTCCTCAACCCAATATACTAACTACTCTTAATACATATAGTTTATTCTAATTACACTAACACCCCATGTAATTTATTCTAATTACGCTAACATTAAGGGTTTTACGTATGTATGTTTTTGTCTTACTTTTTTTATTTGTTGCGCTTGTTTGTGAAGGTTGAAGTCCTATTTATACTTGTGTATTTTGCCTTCTATTAATGGCTTCTTTTATTTTCTTTAAATATCATGTTAGAAATTGTGGAGTTGTAACTAGAGGTTTAGGGTTTGGTTGCTCTATTGATTCAGGTTCTCATCTACAATTCTATAGGCCAAATTACCCCATTTACGCAAGGCATGCAAGAGCTTTACACGTGTGTTCTTGGAATTTGTACAAGAACTTAACATTGAATTAGCAAACAATTTAATTTTATGTTAGAGCGTTATGCTAGTTCGACAAGTTTGTAAGTTTTAGGTTCTACTTCTATATACAGAGATACCTTGGTTAGAAAGAGTTTGAAGCATAATAAGGGGTCAGTTTGAGGGTGGCTCTATAATCTATATTACGTTTGTAATTGACGGAAAATGTATTTTGAGACGACATTTGCAAAAAAGAACATTAGGAGACTTAAATTGAGAAACCAATAATGATTGAGATTAGAAATAATAAAAATAGGGGTTTAAATCTTGTTATGGGAATGAAGCAATTTTAAATTTTTTGATCGATCCTCTCACCCTTTGATATGTCTATAATTCAGCAAGAGAATTAATTACTCAAGTCAATGCTGGATTCCCTAGTTTAGAACAAGAGAAAGAATTTTTTTTTTTTTTTTTTTGGACGAAGAAGTAATTTTTTTATGAGACAAAAATTGGAATTTTTCTTAATAATGAGAACCGCATATGGAGGCAACCAAACCCTAAAACGCCTAGTAATTTAGAAGTTGGTAAAAAAATTAAAATGTTATAAGAGAAGGCAATGCTAATTATGAGAAGGTAAAGAGAATATCATCTTTTTAGTTATCCAACTATACGACTTATTTGTTTTTTGTCCTTCACTTTCAATTTTAGCAAAATTGGTCACCCAACTATTATCATTTTTTCAGAATTAGTTCTTCTGTCACTTTAGGCATTAAAACAAACAATATTTTTTTTTTTCTTTTTCTTTTAAATACACACACCCCAAGTGGCCAAAGGGATTTGAACCCGAGTCATTGCCTTTGAGAAAAAACCCTCAAACCACTTGGCCAACGCCGTTGGCAAACAATATATTCTTTAATTATTCTCTCTCGATTTTTTTTTTCATATATAGTTTTTATTATTAAAAAACCGAACCAAATTGTATAATGGTGGCCCAAAAGAGTCACATGCGTTCCAGCATAACCACATCCACTGAGAAGCTTGTTGGACCAAGTAAATTGAAGCCCAAAAGCAACTAGCCTAACCCTAAACCCTGAAGCAAAATGTCAGTTGGGCTTAAAAAATAAGTCCAGAAAAACAGTATATTTTTTATTTTTCCTAGTCAGGTGCAAGTCACTTGGCTAACTCTAACGGCCTTAACTCCCTTGCTAGACACGCGGGAGAGTAATCGTGTGGCTCACTCCCTTGCTAGACACGCAGCTTCGGCCTGCGCTCATTCTCGTTTGTTGCCGACGATTGTTTCCTTTTTAGTTCAGTCTGATTTCGTTGCCCTGTAAGTCTTTGTGCGTCTGTAGTCTCAAAAAAAAAAAAAAAAAAAGTCACTTGGCTAACTCTAACGCAGGGCTGTCAATGGGACGGATTTTAATCCAAATCCGATCCGAATTTTAGCATATTAGTTCAATAAAAATATCCAATGGATCATATCCGATTATAAATATTCGTTATCCGAAATAAATGGAGCGAATATGGATTTAAGGAATCCGATCCGTTAAGAATCCGAATTCGATATTATATATAATATTTAATTAAATAAATTATTTACTAGCACATAATATTAAGTAAAATGATTAAAATTAAAATTTTCACATATTTATCATTTTAAATAATAATAAAATTTAATTTTAGAGTAAAATAATAATAAAATTTAATTTTTTTACTCTAAAAGTATATATTTTCTTTTATTAATAAGTTTAAATTAATTTATTTTAAATAAATATAAACAAAACTATTAAATAATAATTATTTATTAAATATTATGTAATTACATTTATTTATTTTTATCAAATTTGTTATTTAAAAAAATAGATTTTATTGCTAATCGGGTCCGATCTTTTATCGGATCGACCCGATTATGTATGGATTCAAAAACAATGAATCCGAATCCGACCCGTTGACAGCCCTACTCTAACGTCCTTAACTCAGACGAACGAACACTTAGAAAAAATTAAGAACGAACACGTAGGTCTTTGTTTTTTTCTCTTATGGATAATAGAGTAATTTTATATAAAATAGGATTTGAATAAAAATTTATTTTCTCCAACGTGTAGTTAGTATATTAATAGATTTTGAAGAAGGGACGTAACTAAAATTGGTTGTGGATAAGTGGTATTTATCAGTAATTATCCCAAAAAATAACACATTTAATTAGAATAAAATATTTCAATACTTATATAATATGTATTTTAAAATGTTGGTATACTTTGTTTGAAATATTATTTTCTCTTTACATAATTTATAATATTATATTAAGCAAAACATGGTCTCTTGGACTCTAATGGAGTGTTTGCAAACTCTAAAAATAAGTATTTATGATATAAGTATTTATTTTCAGCTTTAGAGTATTTCGAAAATCAACTTCTATTTAATTTAAACAAAAATAAGCTAGAATCAAAAACAGCCCACGACACACTTTTGGATTCTTCTTATAGCTTATTCCCTCCATTTTGCTAGGTTTCGTTCGGGTTGGGCTCTATCCCCAAGAACTGCATTGTTATATGTGTAATACATAGGGATCGTTTTGTTGGAATGTATATATTGTAGGAATGAATTTGTTATTTTATTCATTATATTAATGGAAGGATAAACTCAATCCTAACGAACCTTAACAGAATAGAGGGATATTCACAAACGGTCCATACCATTTAGGGATTAAATTGTAATCTTTAAATAAAAATAGATTGCGTTGTAATTACCCTATCTAGTAGGGTAGTTTGATGTAATTTTTCCGTAGTATAAATATAAAAATATGTCTTTGACGTATATAATACGTGGTGACATAAATACAAGATACAATAATTTCTTATTCTGCATGTGTGCTGAATGTCCAAATAGTAAATATATAAACTTGATCATATAATATGCTTCCCCATTATTCAAGAATCAAAGAGATAATAAAAACATACAGAAGTTACACAATCACTTGCATCGCATGCATATGCTTTCCCCGTTGCTTATTCATAAATCATGCAGTACCAAATGTCGTCGCATCACTATATCTGATTATCCCCGTTGCTTATTTTTTTCGAAATAATTATATCTGATTACCATGCATTTAGACCTTATTATAATGCAACCCATCTAGAGAAATTATATTTTAGTCCCTAAAATTTTAAAATCGTTTGTGGTCCATGACATCCATTATGGTTCCATTATGTCATTCTAAAAATACCCCCGATTTTTTTAAATTTTATTTGTAACTTTAGGGACTGTATTATTAAATCCATAATTTGTAGGAATTGTTTTTTTTTTATATTTGTAAATTTTAGGGATGATTTTTTAATTTTTGTGATATATATAATGTAACACTCATACAAACCGTCAGGGGTATAAATGTACTTTTACAAATTCTATTAGAGACCTCAAATTAAATAAGATTTAGACTAAAATGTAATTACCTAATATATATAGATTGCGTTGTAATTAAGTTCAAATGTAAGGTAGTTAAATGTAAATGATTTTATTTTTAAAAAATAACAAGCATAAATGGAGGCAACCAAACCCTAAACCCCTAGTAATTGAAAACTTGGTTAAAAAAAAATAAATGTTATAAAAGAAGGCAACACCAATAAGGGAAAGTAAACTTATAAATAGTACTGATCATGATTCCAGTATAGATAGGTTGAATCTCCCCCAGTTAGGTTTAGCTAAGCCAACTAGTGATTTAGAGCCTTGTAAATAGGTTTTACTAAAAAGTAAAAATAAAATGACTAATCATGCTTATCGAACTAATTATCATCGTTAATGCACTAATGCATTGGATCCATCAGAACTCCAAAGTTAAACGAGTTTGGGCAAGAGTAGTAATGGGTGACCTCTATATATATGTATATATATTTTTAAACGGGAATATTGCAAATATGGTATACCAACTGCGGCCATTTTGCAGTTTTGGCACAATATCTTTTCCGGCAACAAATTTAGCCCGTAACACTAAAAAATTGTAAAATAATGCAAATTTTGGCCTGAACCCATAAAAGTCACCGGAAATCTGACCTGTAATCTGACGTGGCAAGATTCTTAATTGTGTGGCAAAACTGCTACTGCCACATCAGAAACCACCCTACAGGGAAAATTGCAAAAATGGTATACCAACTCTACCGTTTCAACGAATTTGGTACAATAAGTTTTCCGGTGGCAAATGTAACCCATATCTGTTAAAAAGTTATTTTTTTTTCTTATTTTGAAAAATGCATATTATAAAAAAAATTCTCTTGAAAAATTCATATTATATATTTAAAAAAATCATATAAGTAATAAAGAATCTAATAAATTCCAACAAAATGGATTGAATTTTATTTATAATAAATAATAATTGCTATATTTTAAAATATAAATATTATACTATAATTATAAAATAAATAACTCTTACAAAATTTTTTTAAAAAATTAAAGAATAAATTGTTAATTTTAAAATATAAGTATTATATTAAAATTATAAAATAAAAATATATTAAAAATTTTTATTTTGTAAATATTTATAGATTCAAGAAATTATTATGAATATTTTTATGCTTAAATTACATTAAAAAAATTATTATTTTTTATTTATGTGTATAATCAATAGATTTTATTCTTGTTTTATATAACATTTAATATATATTTCTAATTAATCATTTATTAATTTAATAAATAATAATATTTGTTAGTATTCATAGAAAGAACTCAATTTGTTAATAGATATTTGTTCTTACTGTGTAATATATATTTTGTATTTAGGGGAAATATAGTACATATATATATATATATATATGGTACTAATCGTTAATACACTTTTTTTTAGAATTAATATAGATTATTTATATTGAAAATACATAAAAAATAAGCATACAGCATAGAAAATACAGATGGAGAATGAACAGAAATATACACACATAAAACATAAGAATATTAAGAAAATAATTAATCTCCTTTCCAAAAAAAATAAAAAAAAAATTTTAATCTTAGTCTTTGATAATTGAACGATGGATTGTGATGGTGATGGGGAATTTTTCACAATCGCAAGAATTTCATCGACGGAGAACGCCGATCATTACCATCTCCGACTGCTTTTAGTTGTTCTCCAACCAGATCCCTCACCTCTAACATAGCGCACCACCACCAAATCCGCGGCCACCATGAAATCGACACCGGCACCACTACCATAGGTATCTTCCAGTTGCCCTCCACCCAGATCTACCACCCCGAGGATAGTCCACCTCCACCTCCACCACCAAATTCGCTTACGACCACCAAATCCACCACCATCACACCAAAATCCTTGCTAGTCCACCTCCACCTCCACCACCAAATTCGCTCACGACCACCAAATCCACCACCATCACACCAAGATCCTTGCCACCACAAAAACATTTACACGTAAGAATGGGTCTGATGCTGAGACAAAGGCAGAGGAGACAGAGGAGGCATGAGCAGATCTGAGGGGAAAGGGCGAGTGGCGGCCCTTAGGCCTTGGTACAGTGGAAGAAGAGAATGGTGAGAGAGAGGGAGAGAAGGGGAAGAGATCGGAGGCGGAGGGGCAGGTGGAAGGTGGCGCTTGAGATATTCTAGGGTTCTTCAATTCATCTTCCTTTTTTTTCAAAGAAATATCTGTGTATGTTCGGATGAGATGAGCCTATTGGGTTTTCAAAATTTTATTTTGTTTTTCTTATTTACGTGTTTGGATTTATGGAATTATTATGGGTCGGGTCTCCGGCGGGTTTTTGGGTATCCGACAAAAATTTGCATTAAATTATAACTTTTTGACAGATATGAGTTACTTTTGCCACCGGAAAACTTATTGTACCAAATTCGCTGAAACAGTAGAGTTGGTATAACATTTTTGCAATTTTCCCTGTAGGGTAGTTTCTGATGTGGCAATATATAGCGGTTTTGCTACACAATTAAGAATCTTGCTACACAATTAAGAATCTTGCCACGTCAGATTACAGGTTAGATTTCCGGTGACTTTTATGGGTTCAGGCCAAAATTTGTATTATTTTGCAACTTTTTTCGAGTTGTGGGCTAAATTTGTTGGCGGAAAAGATATTGTACCAAAACTGCAAAATGGCCGTAGTTGGTATACCATTTTTGCAATATTCCTTTTTTAAACGAACCGGTCAGAGAGACCATGGGGTTGAAGGAGGACCCCCCCCCCCCCTCGTATTATTAGGCAACGAAAACCAAGTGTACAGGCAATGCGCCACAATCCAAACATTAGAGAGACTATTACAATCAAAGTGCCAAATAGAAATACCATAACAAATCTCAGAAGCAATGACATATGTAGGAAAATGATCCCTTTTACACACTGCACTTATCGGAGCAATGGCATTAATGCACTAATGCAATGGGTGACCTCTATATTAGTTTAACTAAAGTCCTCGAATTCGAGTCCCTGAAAACGCAGCTACCATTGATAAGGAGAGCTTTACATCCTAAGTACTCCGTCCCATCTCGACCCATGAAAATGAGTCGTAAACCCAAAAACAATTTAATCACTTGTCGATATATTTAATATCTCAACATATCCCATCAAATACAAGCATACCTTCTTCGATCAGATTTTACATGTAATTTTTTTATTTTTTATTTTTCCCCCTAGTGAATATTGCGATGACAAATTTAAGAAAGTCCGAGAGTGGTGGATGTCAAATGCAACCAAAAAGTATATCCAAAACTATTAAATAAAACAAAAAAATCTGCACAGTGATAATAATTAAGGTGCCATATATATTAGTCGGAAATTAATTGATAAATTTATCAAATTAAAAAAATTATTGAAAACCCATAAAAGGGTGATTTGAAAGACTTGACTACAGACGACTAATAAGATCTATACGAAAGAAAAATCAACCAAATAAAATTTCAACAACTAACTAAATCAACTTTGGATGAGGCGTCCATGGGATGCCTAGTTATAAACTTTGGAATAGATGGTTTTGTGCATAATGTCCAACACCATCCAAACAAGTAGTACAATATATAACCCTCTTGACACTAGCAATGTGCACGCGATTCCCTGGTGCCAGATGTGTGCATCAATTTATTCCGGATGGCTGGATCTTTTTATGAAACTACAGGGGGATCCTCTTAATTTGCTTAGCATGAGAGGTTGTACGTCGTTGTTGAGCCTTCGTCCACAATTTTATTTTGCGACTACTCGAGAAATTTGGGGTAGATTTTGGATTGTTTTCCTGAGCTTGATGCATGTTTTTGTTTTTTGTTTTTAGGGGCATTCGAGTTTAAACATCATTGATGATCTCCGAATTACGAATGTTTGTATTTATACTTGGTTGTCTTGGATGGTATATATGAGAGTAGGGCTGTCAACGGGTCGGATTCGGACCGGATCAGGGGATTCCGGATCCGAATCCGACAAGAGGATCCGACAACCGGATCCGAATCCGAATCCGAATCCTATAGGATTCGGATTCATTTATTTTGAATCCATGCATAATCGGATCGGACTATATCCGATTAAAGATCCGACCCCATTAGCAATAAAATTTAATTTTTTTATTTAACAAATTTAATATAAAGAATAAATATAATTACATAATATTAATAAATAATAATTATTTAATGGATTATTTGATGATTTTATTTATATTTGTTTAAAATAAGTTAGTTTAAACTTATTAATAAAGGAAAATATATACTTTTAGAGTAAATAATTCAAAATTTATTGTTGTTTAAAGTGATAATTATGTGAAAATTATAATTTTAGTCATTTTACTTAATATTATGTACTAGTAAATAATTTATTTTAATTAAATATTATATATATAATTGGATTCGGATTCTAAACGGATCGGATTCGTTAATTCCATATTCGCTCCATTTATTTCGGATAACGAATATTTATAATCGGATTCGGATTCTAAACGGATCGGATTCGTTAATTCCATATTCGCGCCATTTCTTTCGGATAACGAATATTTATAATCGGATATGATCTATCGGACAAATATACTAAAATTCGGATCGGATTCAGATTAAAATCCGATCCATTGACAGCCCTATATGAGAGGGCCTCATTAATAATCCCACGACTCCCTTAGCCGATTTCTTTATAAAAAAAGGATAATAGGTTTAATAATAAACTTTCAATTATCTAATCTAACGACTATATATAATTTCCAAAAATGCTGATGCCTGAAATCAAGCTGTCCATCTTAGGCGACAACTTGGGCATCAATTGATTATAATAACACAAATTTGAGGTTTGCGTACCTATGGTTGATTGAGTTCTTTATTATATTTTTGCACTGAATGAGGACGGGAACGGGGACTTTCAAAATGATGATCCAAATACTACTTCCAATTATTCATTTATTTGCGAGTGAGAAACATGCATGCATGCGTGCTCGCCCATATATAACTTATTCATGATATTGCTAATACATATCTGATATCTATATATTAATTAAGCAGAGACACGCATAAATCCAGCCAATTAGGTGAATCTCTTAACAAACCCTAACGCCACCGTGAGGGTTGTGCCGGCGGGTTGAATAGCAGAGGTAAGAACGCCACCGGTGGTCGAAAGCAGAGGGCTTACAGTTGATTCTGATGGGATCCGAACAGTAACATTGCATGGAACTCGGGGAAGCTCAGATATGATACTCGTTATAAGAGTGGGATCGAATAGATATGTTAAATGTATTGTCTACGTTTGTGGTGGTGTTCCCAAGCATGGTTGAGACACCAAGAAAATTAGTGCAGTTCAATTGGGCAAGTTGCATTTTTGGTAAACCAACCTGACTATTAATTTAGCGATCTTTGGAACGTGGAAAATTCTAGCCCAAACCAAGTTCGGCCGAACCCCAACCAATTAGAGAGCAAGTGTGTTACACTTGTCATTTGATTGGTCACTTTCCCTAAATTTTCCACCAACCACAGGGCAAGTGTAAAACACTCGCCCCCTCATTACACCGGTTTGGCCGAGCCAGGCTCGGGCTAGAATTACCCTTGGAACGTTGGCGACAAAATAAGCTCATATCTTTAAAATTAAGCAATTTAGTGTCAAATTTGATCGAAACCATTTTTTGCCCACCTGAAACCTGTTCCGATTTTACACATGGCCTGGTTTTGCTTGGACATATGGAAAACTAGGGTTGTTTGCTGGCACATATTTTGGAGCTTTGGTCAAATTTGGTACTAAATTGCCTAATTTTGAAGATATAAACCTGTTTTGTCCCCGGAAAACAAAACGTCCCAAAATCGTTGAAATAATTCATTTGATATACCAAAAATACAATTTTTTCTAGTTGAACGCAACGGATGCACCGCTAACAGCGCCAGGGCTGTTTCTTGTGAGATTGCAGCAAATTTGGCCTGCAATTAAAGTTGTATACATTCCAAGAACGTACGCGTTATAAAGCTCATGACTTAAAAAAGGGGTAATTTGGCATTTTCAATTGTAGATAAGAACCACCACCAAACCCTAAACCCCTACCCTCCAAAATTTCTAAGATGATGTTTAAAGAAAATAAAAGAATGTAGTAACAAAGGCAAAATATACAAGTATGAATAGAACTTAATCCTCCACAAACAAGCACAACAAATCAAAAAATTAACAAAAGATACATACATAAGAAAACTTCTGAAATGGCCTACGACCAATCAGTCCTTTTCCTGATCTCTCTCATTCTCCTTGCAGCCACAACCCTCTAACCCACAGCACTCTGGTCTTGCACGATAAACTTTCTTGCACAGTCGTCGACTTAAATACTCCCGGTGTCGGTGTCGGTATCGGCATTGCAGGCGGGATCAATACTCCTGGTGTCGGTGTAGGCACTCCGAGCAGCGGGATCAATACTCCTGGTGTTGGTGTCGGCACCCCGGGAGGCCACATCAATACTCCCGGTGTCGGTGTCGGCACTCCAGGCGGCGGGATCAATACTCCTGGTGTTGGTGTTGGTGTCGGCACTCCGAACGGCCGGATCAATACTCCTGGTGTCGATGTCGGGATCAATACTCCCGGTGTCGGTGTTGGCACTCCGGGCGGCAGGATCAATACTCCTAGTGTTGGTGTCGGCACTCCGGGAGGCCGCATCAATACTCCCGGTGTCGGCATTGGTGTTGGAACTCCGCGCAGCGGGATCAATACTCCTGGTGTTGGTGTTGGTGTTGGCACTCCGGACGGACGGATCAATACTCCCGGTGTCGGTGTCGGGATCAATACTACTGGTGTCAGTGTCGGCACTCCAGGCGGCGGGATCAATACTCCTGGTGTTGGTGTTGGTACTCCAAACGGCCGAATCAATACTCCTGGTGTCGGTGTTGGGATCAATACTCCTATCAATAATCCCGGTGTTGGTGTCGGTGTCGGCACTCCAGGCGGCGGGATCAATACTCCTGGTGTTGGTGTCGGCACTCCGGGCGGCGGCATCAATACTCCCGGTGTCGGTGTCGGTGCCAGAATTCCGGGTGTTGGGATCAATACTCCCAGTGTTGGTGTCGGCACTCCAGGCGGCAACATCAATACTCCCGGTGTTGGTGTCGGTGCCGGCATTCCAGGCAGCGGGATCAATACTCCTGTTGTTGGTGTTGGCACTCCAGGCGGCCGCATCAATACTCCCGGTGTCCGTGTCGGTGCCGGCATTCCGGGCGTCGGGATCAATACTCCTGGTGTTGGTGTTGGTGTCGGCATTCCAAGCGGTGGCATCAATATTCCCAATTTTGGTTTTGGCATTTCGGGCGGGATCAATACTTCGGGGGTCGGTGCCCGCATTCCCGGTGGCGGGATCAATACTCCTGGTGTTGGCTTTGGCATTCCGGGCGCTCGGATCAATACTGCCGGTGTCCTTGTCGACATTCCCGGCGGGATCAAAACTCTCGGTGCCAGGATCCTCAATGTTGGCTTGATTTGCACCACTGATGATGGAAGAAGAGTTAACTTTGCTGGGGTGGTTGATAATGCTTCTGCTTCTGCAACAGCATCCGTAAAGGGGAAAGGGAATTGACACCCTATCATATATTTATCTTAGTATGATTTCTTCTCCGCTTCATATATATCTCGTCTACTTGTAATAATACATATAAATCATGCATGCACGCTTCTATATAGTTCAATAAGCATGCAATTACGTGCACTATGTGTGCATCTCTGTAACCTTTGTACGTATGTATCACATGTTTCATAAATAATGGAGAAGTACTGCATTAATCTTATAATTCTCAACTTGTTTCATGGGATTATGGAATTTATAGTGCACATTATACCACGATAAGCATCTCTTAAAAAGGAATATAATGGTAGATTTTGTTAGAAATACGGCATATACTAAAATTTTAAAAAGGAATATGTTGGCATATTTATTATGCATCGGGTTCATATTACTATATTTAATTATGTTCTTATCCATGCCTCATTGGCTATATATATATGCGATCAGTATTTGATAATTTTGTCGGCCAAAAAATGGGAATACACCAAACCTTGGCCTTCAAACTTTGCACTTTTCTAGATTTTGTCATCTAAACTTTTCAAAAGAATTCCATTTTTGTTCTCAAAATCAATCACCAACAAAGGTTCCGAGGTGGATTCAATAACCTGCCCAAAAATTTACTCTAGTGCTTTTGCATTTGGTAAAATTTTAGTCTAGACCGGATTTGGTCAAAACCCAACCATTTATAGTAGCAAGTGGACGTATTATACTTATTATTTGATTGATCATTATTTTTAAATTTTTTACCGATGACACGACAAGGATAAAAAACTCGCCTAGTCATATATTGGTGTCACCAAACTAGGTTGATATTAGCTTTACCCACTACAAGAAAAAAGCCCGAATTCCGACGGGAAAAAACCGACGGAATTCCAACGGCTTTTCCGTCCGTTGGAATTCCGTCGGAATATTTGGCGGCATTTTAAAAAAAATTGCGCCAAAATTTCCAACGGAATTCCGTCGGTTTTCCGTTGGAATTCTGTCGGAAATTTTGGCGCAATTCTAAAAAAAATGCGCCAAATATACCGACGGGGTTTCCCGTCGGTTTTCCGTCGGAATTTCAATGAAATAAAAATTCCGACGGAAAACTGACGGGAAATCCCGTCGGTATTTTTTTATTCAACATTAAAAAAATACGAAATAAACTTTCCGACGGAAACCCGACGAGATTTCCCGTCGGTTTTCCGTCGGAATTTCAATGAAATAAAAATTCCGACGGAAATCCGACGGAAAAATCCCGTCGGTATTTTTTTATTCTTCATTAAAAAAATACCGACGGGATTTTCCGTCGGAATTTCAATGAAATAAAAATTCCATCGGTTTTCCGTTGGAATTTTTCAATCAAATTTAATTAGAAAAATATGATTATAGTTAATACAAATAATTATATATAATTGTTTGCACTAATAATTCGCGTTTATTGACTTTGTGTAAATATCGGATAAATAATACAAATAATTTATAAATTTTGATATCAAAGTGGATCTTCAATTTTCGATCTTCTTCGACTTATTTAACTTTTATTAATTGGTTTGATCTTTTTCAACTTCAGATTTATCTTTTAATAACGTTAATTCGTAGGTCCTTCGACTTATTTACGAATCAAACGCTAGATTTTCGAGAATTTCGCCAAGAACGTCTTTGAACACTTCGGTAACTCCGTGGAGTTAGCTTGAATATAACGTCAATTCATCAGTATAATGTCTTAATAACGGATCAAACGACTTGATTTGATAATTTTGGGGAAGAACGCCTTTATATAGGTTTATAATTCAAGAGTTAGAGTTCAACTCTAACTTATTTAATAATTATTTCTTGTATTTTTTTTTAAAGAGATAAATATAATATAAACATATATATTATATATATTACGGTATGTCTAATATGTAATATATATATATATATATATATATATATATATATATATATATATATATATATATATATATATATATTTATATATTTATGTTATATGTTATATTACGGTATATGTCTAATATATGTACATATATATATTACGGTATATGTCTAATATGTACATATATATATAAATATAATATATTATATGTGTATATATATATATATATATGTATAATATATGTATAATATGTGTATATATATATATATATGTATAATATGTGTACATATATTATGTATATTACAGTATGTATAATAATATATATATATATATATATATATATATATATATATATATATATATATATATATATTACAACATGTATAATATTAAAATTTTAAAATATGTATAATATTATCTATATATAACGTTATATGCATATAGTCAATTAAATTAATAATATAAAGTTTATTTGTTCATCTACAATAATATTTTATATAATTTTAAATATATACATTATAATTAAAACACAAAAGTATATAAGCTAGCAATTTTCATATAATATCTCAATAAATATGATTATATTTAATTTAAATAATTATATATTTAAAATTTTATATTTTAAATTAATAATAAAAAAATATTTAAATAATTAATTGAAATAAGTGTATAAATATATTTAAAGACATAATATTAATAAGAAGTAAGTTGGCCAAGTGGTAAGGGAGTCACCATTCTTCCTTAGAGACCCGAGTTCGAATCCCTTCGTGCGCAATTATCGCGAGAATTAATTCTCGCATTTGGTGGCTCGGTTGGCTCGAGCTCGGCCCGCGGCTTGTCTGAGGAATTGGTATGGCTTGTTTCCGAGGTGGTTCGGTTGTCACAAATGATTTGTTTTTATTTTTTTTTATTTATTTATTTTTAATCAATTTTCGACGGAAAATTCCGTTGGAATTCCGTCGGTTAACTCAAAAATTAATTTTTTTTTGCTCCGTTGGAAATCCGTTGGTTTTCCGTTGGAAATTACTTCGTTGGGAAAAAAAATGTTCGTTGGAATTCCGTCAGAAATATGTTTCCAACGGAAAACCGACGGAACGGACCCGTCGGGACCCAAATCCGACGATACATTTTCCAACAGGCGCCGTCCCGTCGGTTTTCCGTCGGAATTCGGCTTTCTCGACGGAAAACCGACGGGATTTCCGAAAATCCCGTCGGAAAATGCCCGTCGGTTTTCGGCCTTTTTTTTGTAGTGACCATTTAATTAAGTATTTTTTGCCGAAACATACATCGCAACTCAAGTTATAAGTATCTAAGGAATAAAAGATAAATAAGATAGCATTGCATTAACTCATTAGAGCTCAACTTTCCTGTCTAATATTATTGAAATTCGTGATTGAGATACAAAAACACACTAAGCAGTAGATATCTATGTATTCTAGCAACATGGGGAAATTGCAAAATTGGTAAATCAATTAAACCAATTTAATAATTTTAGTACGTTCTATTTTTCGATAATAAAATAAACTTATAACTTCAAAAATAAGTAATTTAATGTCAATTTCGAAGCAAACCCCTAATATCCACCAGTTTTCCATGCGTCACGGCTTTGCACATGTGGAACACCAGTCGGGTTTTCCGGTGGGTATTTGGATTCTTTGTTCAGCTATACTTCGGTGCAATGTTTTAAAAACCGGACCGTTAAGCGAACCGGAAAATCAACTGGGTCAAGGGTCACTGGTTCAACCGTTGGATCAACCGTGGTCGAACCGGTGACGTCATAATTATGTCATAAATAATATTAAATATTAAATATTTATAAATAATAAATAATAAAACATATTTTAAAATTTACTTGTATATTTTCTCAATTTATATACAAATATAATATGCAAATATAAGAATATTATAAACAATGAATTAAAAACCAAAGATTATGAGCTAAAATAAAACACAAATTCATAATTCATGATTCGTAACATGAACATTTAAAGTTCAAAAGTCCGAGACAAGAAAATAATCATCTCAAATTAAATAAAAATACATAATACATTAGTTTTGAAGAAGTGGTTGCATAAAACATATAGAAATAGTGGAGCAAAATATAGAAAATTAGAGAAATTGGGGTTTAATTTTATCAATTTATTGTTTTTTAAAAAATCGAACGGTTCACTTGACCCGGGAACGGTTTTACGGTCCGAACGGTCCAACCGCGGTTCGAAACGGTTTTCACAAAATAGAGCGGTTTTTTAGTGGAAACGGTTTTGGGGTGATGACCGGTTCGTCCTTCCGGTCGGTCGACGGTCCGGGCGGTCCTACCGTCCGGTCGGTCGACGGTCCGGGCGGTCCTACCGTCCGATCCGGTCCGGTTTTTAAAACATTGCTTTGGTGTATTAGGCTACCAATCATTTAGGGCCTATGGGCTTGGGCTGATCTTTATAGTAACATTAATACTTCATGGGTTATCCTTTGTAAATATTGTTCGGTTTTCCTAATAGATGACGGGTTCTCGATAAAAACTCTACGGTCCGTCTTGGTCCAATTTGATTAAAAGAAAATGAAGGACACCAAAGAGGAAACAAGCATTCAGCGTCTCACTGATGAGGAAGTCGACGTGTAACGCCCGAGCGCGAGACGTCACATCCCCCCGCACCATGACCCGACCCGTATACGAAATGGATTTCCATACACGTGACGAATCATAGCGAACGTAGACATACACACTCGCTAAGCCAGGCGGGACTAGCCTATAACTTAACCCCAACAACAATCAAAGTAACAACAGAGCAATAGAAAAGCGGAAGCAATCATTCATATATTATATATTGAGCTAGATGCTCTAGGTACCAACATGTAATTCATATATTGAGCTATACGCTCTATGTACCCAAATTTCACGTAAAATACATATAGGTACCATATCCATGTACGCTCCATACAGATACAAAATCCCAAACTGAACAAAATGTAATCATATGAGTGTAAAGGAAAGGCTAGACACGATGCAAGACTCTCCCTGACTGGTATCCCGCCTAGCATCCCCCTTCCTGCAAAAACAACTGAAACAACTCCGGGTTCAGTCTTAGACAGACTGGTGGGTATAAAAAGATAGGCATAATATCATAATATCGCGGAATTGAAACACGTACATGCAAATTATAAGCCTTATTCGAGGTTTTGAATCCTTTTTCCCAAGTGGGAAAATAAATACAACGAATAGGATTATAACCATTCCTTTCATTCATTAGGTCATTAATAGCCCGGCGAGTGGGCGTGCATTATCTCCAACCACCACCTCGTGTAATTCATTAATCATTCATTCATTCGTTCACGCGTTCTTTCTTTCGTGCACATTCATTAGAACATTCATTCGTTCATTCATATACTCCTTTTTCCTCCGGGTAGGGAACGGGTTTGCAAGGTCTGAACCCTCATTCATTAATGCTAGAGGGGTACATGAATCCCCAAAAGCGCGGGTCCCCTTTCAGTCACTAATCTCCTAGTGAAATCCAGGTTGCCGAAATTGTTGGAACTAGTATAAATGGATTCCCGTCAGCCCATGCTTCCCCGGTTCACCACTACACTAAGTCCCGGCCCCCATTCATTGTGATCACTCAATCATTACTCGCCAAAATATTTTGGTAGGATATTCGAGAAAAAGGCTTTCGTTTAAAACATTTGTTCATTAAAACTTGGTATAAATACCTATATAGGGTTTTGGCCAAAATCTTGCACATTAGGTGTTCGGGGTCATATTGTTATCTAATAGAAGAAAAACCCACCTGGTAGACAAAAAAGAACCCGACAAAGCTCTCACTGCCCAACCTCGCCACCCACTGGATCAAGATCTGTGTGACAAAGGTAGTGTGAGACTCAATTATGACCACATTAGACGCTCAGCTATGCAATATCATGCTATGGAATGCTTAAAATGCAATAATGTGTTCAAATATGGTCATGAATATCATAGAATTCAATTAAACACATAATTCACCAATTTTCGTTCATTATACGGTAAAAACCGTATTCATTCCCGTTCATATCGTTCATACTTTCATACTTTCATTCATATGGTCATCAATATCATATATCAATCATAAAACATAGCTTTAATACATTTACGTTGCATACAATTCCCAAATACTAGCAACTTACGCAAAACAAGCAATAAAAGAGATCCCCCAAAGCTGTCATTTCAAATGACACGGCCGTGTTGAGTTTTCAAAGGAAACGGACACGGTCGTGTCCGAGGTTTAAAAATCCAAAAATTCAAAGTCGAGGGCTTGACACGGCCGTGTTGAGTTTTCAAAGCATTTGGACACGGCCGTGTCCGAGATTAAATTCAGAAAAAAAATCAAAGCCGAGAGCCCAACACGGCCGTGTCCATTTTCAGTTCAAAGCTGACACGGCCGTGTCAGCTCATCGTTTTGCCAAGAAAAACAGAGCAGAAGCTCTGTTTCTCGAGGGAAAAGCTTGCAAAAACAGGGGCAGCCCTAAGGAAGCTCTTATACACTCTTAGACATAATCTCAAGCCATATAATTCACATATATCATGCAATCCATTCATATGTGCAAGAATTCACACCCAAAGTTGGCAAAAGATCACCCAAGAACAAGCTTTCATCCATGGAAGCTTCAAGCTCCATTAATGGCAACTCATGCTATACTCAACCAACACCAAATCTTAGCACATAGAAATGATAAGGAAGCTACAAGGATCATTTTTCATGCATCAACTATCACCTAAAACCATTAAAATTCCAAGTTCAAGATCAAACCCCAATTCATGCTTTCATTCAAACCATAACAATTCCCCAACATCTATCATGCTTCACTTAGATGAACATATAGAGGAGAAGATGGAGAATTCAAATCACTTATTACCTTGGAAGAAGATTGGAAGATTGGTTAATCTTGAGCTCAAAGTTGGTTGATCAAAACAAGGGTTTCTTGAAGCTTTCTCTCCTCTCCCTCTTGGAATGGTGAATTGATCGATGAATGCAATGGAGCAAGAAGATAAGAATGCTGATATTTAGTGCTAAATGGGTAGGATTCGGGTCGGTCCAAGTCCGGTTCGTTTAAGAAACGGTTCAAACAAGTTACAAGGTCGAGGCTATGGAAAGGTTCGTTGTCGAAGGTTCAAACGGTATCTAAAAAGTATAAGGTCAAGTTGAATGGATAGGTAACGTCGAAATAAGTTCAACTCCGGTTACGGATCTCGATTTCGAGGTCCGGAGCTCAAGATATCGCGAAAACCGTTCAGGGTTGCCTATATACAAATAGGTCCCTAAACTTTCAAAAAGTGACAATTAAGCCCAAACCCAATTTTCAATTGAGTCCAAAACATTCAAATAAGTTACAATCAAGCCCACGTATTACACGAAACATGTAATTTCATTCAATTAACACCGAATTCACGAAATTCACATTCTCACAAATTCATTCATATATTCATAATTCAAATTATAAAATCACATAATTAAATAAAAATGCGCACGTAACACTTACCTACACGTGTGAACACATGGGGCGTTACAACCTCTCCCCCTTAAAGAGAATCCGTCCTCGGATTCATTGCCCGGTCGGAAACAACTCGGGATAGAACTTCTTTATTTTCTCTTCCGTTTCCCAAGTGGCTTCTTCCGTCTTATCACTTCGCCATAATACTTTCACCAAGGAAAACCGTCTATTTCGAAGTTCCTGAAATTTCCGATCCAGAATCTTAACTGGTTTCTGAACAAAAGTGAGATTCGGTTCAAGCTCAACCTCTTCAACCGGTATAATCACTGATTCATCGGGATAGTACTTCCGAAGTTGTGATACATGGAAGACATTGTGAATACCCGTTAAACTTGGAGGCAAATCTAATCTGTAAGTTGTATCTCCGATTCTCTCTAAAATCTCATAAGGTCCCAAATATCGGGGATTCAACTTTCCTCCTTTTCCAATTCGGGTAAATCCTTTCCGAGGTGAAGCTTTCAGGAATACCCTATCCTCAACTTCAAATTCAAGATCTTTCCTTTGCTTATCTGCATAACTTTTCTGTCGATCTTGAGCTGCTTTCATCTGTTGTCGAATAATCTGAGCTTTTTTCAATAGCATCCTGAATAGCTTTGGAAGGTTTATCTTTCCTTTCACCTCTTTGTACCCCTTCTTGCTTACTCCACTTCCATTCTTCCAAATCGAAAAACAACGGGGATCGACACTTCCTTCCATAAAGAAACTCATACGGTGCCATTTCTATAGAAGCTTGGTAACTGTTATTGTAGGCAAACTCAATTAAGGGCAATTGTTCATTCCATGAACTCGAGAAATCCAACGCACACGCCCTTAACATATCCTCAAGATATCTGATTAACCTTTCAGATTGCCCATCCGTCTGTGGATGAAAAGTTGTACTGAACTGAAGCTTAGTTCCCAAACACTTCTGTAATTCTTGCCAGAACTTGGACGTGAATCTCGGATCCCTATCAGAAACAATACTAGCTGGTACTCCATGTAACCGAACAATCTCATCACAATACCTCTTAGCCAACTTACCAATCTTATCCGACATCCGAACTGCAAGAAAATGCGCTGACTTGGTTAACCTGTCCACGATTACCCAAATTCCATCGAATCCACCCTTCACTCTAGGTAAACCCGATACAAAATCCATTGCTATCTGTTCCCATTTCCATTCTGGAATAGGTAGTGGTTGTAACAATCCTGACGGCTTCTGATGCTCAGCTTTCACTAGCTGACAAGTCAGACAATGCTTCACATAATTCACTACGTCTCTCTTCAACCCGTTCCACCAATAATACTGTTTCAAGTCCCGATACATCTTGTTTCCACCAGGATGTACCGAATAGACAGTTTTATGAGCTTCATCCAAAATAGCTCTTCTCAATTCTGTTGGAACTACCACTCTGTTCTTAAATCGAAAGATTCCCGTATCATCGAATCCAAACGGACACTCGGAGTCTGATCGAGCCTTCTCAATCAACTTCTGAATCTCATCATCCGTCCGTTGGGCCTCAAATATATGTTGCCTTAACTCTGGACGTACTGAGATGTTACCAATACGAGCCTTTATCTTAACCAATTCCATTGGTTGTCCAATATTTACCTTCAAATTGGATACACTAGCCTTCCTACTCAATGCATCCGCGACCACATTAGCTTTGCCTGGGTGATACTTAATCACACAATCATAGTCCTCGAGAGTCTCCATCCACCTTCGTTGCCTTCTATTCAACTCCCTCTGAGAGAATAAGTACTGAAGACTCTTATGATCGGTGAAAATCTCAAAAGAAGTTCCATACAAATAATGTCTCCACTTCCCTAAGGCAAAAATCACCGCTGCAAGTTCGAGGTCGTCAGTGGGATAATTCTTCTCATGCTCTTTCAATTTCCTAGAGGTATAAGCAATTACTTTCCCATTCTGCATCAAAACACAACCTAAGCCTTCATGGGAAGCATCCGTATACACCATAAAACCTTCAATACCATCCGGAAGTGTAAGTATCGGTGCAGAAGTTAACTTATCCTTCAAGAGCTGAAAACTAACTTCACACTTCTCATTCCACTTAAACTGAACCTCTTTCTTGGTTAATTGGGTTAACGGAGCCGTAATCTTAGAAAAATCCTTAACAAATCTTCGGTAATAACCGGCTAAACCCAAGAAACTTCGGATCTCAGAAACATTTTTAGGACTCTGCCACTGTGAAACTGCTTCTATTTTCGAAGGATCCACTTCTAATCCTTTGCTCGAAATAATATGTCCCAAGAAACTCACCCTGTCAATCCAAAACTCGCATTTACTGAACTTGGCATAAAGCTGATTATCTCTTAAAGTTTCCAATACCAATCTCAAATGTCGAGCATGATCCTCTTCTGACCTTGAGTACACCAAAATATCATCAATGAAGATCACAACAAACTTATCCAAATACAGCCGGAAAATCCGATGCATCATATCCATAAAAGCTGTCGGCGCATTAGTTAATCCAAATGGCATCACTACGAATTCATAATGTCCATACCGGATATTAAATCCTGTCTTAGGAATATCTTCCTCCTTAATCTTTAGCTGATAATATCCCTGCCTTAAATCGAGCTTGGAATACACTCTTGACCCTTGTAGCATATCAAACAAATCCTCTATATTAGGCAATGGATACTTATTCTTTACAGTCATCCGATTCAACTCCCGATAGTCAATACACATCCTCAAGGTTCCATCTTTCTTCTTAACAAAGAGAACCGGCGCGGCCCACGCTGACGAACTTGGCCGAATATAACCATTCTTGAGAAGATCTTCCAGCTGAACTTTTAACTCCTGTAACTCTGCCGGTGCCATCCGGTAAGGAGTCTTAGAATAAGGTTCAGATCCCGGATATAAGTCTATTACAAATTCGATCTCTCGATCCGGAGGCAAAGAACCTAAAACTTCAGGGAACACCTCAATATATTCCTTCACCACTTCTGTCTCTTCGAGTTTCGCCTGATCTATCGGCTTATTCAAGATATAGGCAATAAATCCCGTTGCCCCATTCCTTATCAACTTGTGAGCTTCAGTAAACGACAAAAGAGGCGTAGTCTCTGATTCTATCCCCACTGTCACTTCTTCTCCCAACCTAACTGTCTTGGTGAAACAATCAACCGTGGCGTGGTACCGAAACAACCAATCCATTCCCAGAATAACCTCATATCTGTTCATCGGCATTACCACCAAATCTGTCTGATATACTCTGCCTTCAAACCCAAACACACAATCTCTGACCACCCGATCCGTCTCAAGACTTCTACCCAACGGCGAACTCACCACATAACAAGCTTTTACGCACGTAACAGGCAAACACAAAGTATCAATTAATTTACAAGATATAAAAGAATGAGTAGCTCCAGGGTCAAATAATGCATGTATGTTCGTGTTATGGATGCATATCGTACCTTCCACCATAGCATTGGGATTGGCTTCCACATCTTGCTCTTCACCCGCAAGGGCATATGTACGAGCTGGGATCATCGGCCTCTGAGCTCCCGGTTGATAGCCCGGAGTCTTATCTGGACAAGTATTGGCCATATGCGTCATTTTCCCGCAAATCAGACACTGTCCCAACCTCCTTCTGCAAGTGTTGTAGGTGTGAATCGGGCCTCCACAAAATAGACATGGTGACCTATCGTGGCGAGGATCAGAAGTAGCCGGAGGTGCTTGTGGCTTCGGCGGTGCAGCTTCTGTAGGTCGAAACCTCTTAGCTTGTCCTTGAAATGGCTGAGGAGGAGATACCATAGGTCTTTTCCCCTTTCCAAACCCCGATCCTTGTCCCATTTGCATACGAGGTAAGGGGTCCTTTTTCTTATACTCCTCTTCCAACACCAATGCCCTCTGTACCGTGTCAACAAAAGATTCAAAGTTATGGCCTGCGTGCCCGTGTCTCAGATCCTGTCTCAATCCCGCTATAAATTTCTTCGCCTTTCTCTTTTCATCCCTTGTAATGTGAGGTGCATACTTTCCAAGTCTGTTGAAAAGAGAAAGATACTGAGCCACCGTCCGAGTCCCTTGCTTCAAATCCATAAATTCTTGTTCTTTCCTTTCTCGAATGACTTCAGGAACAAAAGCTTCTCTAAACTCCCTTACAAAGACTTCCCAAGTAACTTCTTCTCCTTCCACTTCGAGCTTCTCTCGGGTGCGTTCCCACCAATCATAGGTCTCTCCATCCAATTGAAAAATAGCAAACTGGGCCTTTTCTTGAGATGTAAATTGTCGAACATTAAAAATCCTCTCAATCCTTGTGAGCCATCCTTCCGATATAGCATCATCAACAGAACCCGAAAACCTTGGAGGGTTATAGCTCAAAAACAACCCATGATGATCTCTCGGGTTATTAGGAGGAGGTGCTTGATGTTCAGCTTGCGGTTGTACTGGAGGATCCTGAGCCCTTCTATGCTCCACGTAGTTATATACCGCCTCCATAAAATGCTCCATATTCATAGACGGTTGTGGAGGATTAGGAGAACGATCTCTATGATGATGACGATCCGGAGACCTTTCCCGATATCTTCTAGGAGGCATCCTGTTCACTCAAACACTAACATGCGTGCTAATTTTAGTTCATGCGTGACAATGCATTAAATCAATCAATCATTCAAGTCAGAGATCGAAACACCTTATCACATAAAAATGCAAATGCTCCAAATTACCAAGTAATTCCTACAGCCGAACGACCTACTGACTCAACACGACACTAGAACCCTGGTTTTGCAACCATGGGCTCTGATACCACTCAAAGGATGTAACGCCCGAGCGCGAGACGTCACATCCCCCGCACCATGACCCGACCCGTATACGAAATGGATTTTCATACACGTGACGAATCATAGCGAACGAAGACATACACACTCGCTAAGCCAGGCGGGACTAGCCTATAACTTAACCCCAACAACAATCAAAGTAACAACAGAGCAATAGAAAAGCGGAAGCAATCATTCATATATTATATATTGAGCTAGATGCTCTAGGTACCAACATGTAATTCATATATTGAGCTATACGCTCTATGTACCCAAATTTCACGTAAAATACATATAGGTACCATATCCATGTACGCTCCATACAGATACAAAATCCCAAACTGAACAAAATGTAATCATATGAGTGTAAAGGAAAGGCTAGACACGATGCAAGACTCTCCCTGACTGGTATCCCGCCTAGCATCCCCCTTCCTGTAAAAACAACTGAAACAACTCCGGGTTCAGTCTTAGACAGACTGGTGGGTATAAAAAGATAGGCATAATATCATAATATCGCGGAATTGAAACACGTACATGCAAATTATAATCCTTATTCGAGGTTTTGAATCCTTTTTCCCAAGTGGGAAAATAAATACAACGAATAGGATTATAACCATTCCTTTCATTCATTAGGTCATTAATAGCCCGGCGAGAGGGCGTGCATTATCTCCAACCACCACCTCGTGTAATTCATTAATCATTCATTCATTCGTTCATGCATTCTTTCTTTCGTGCACATTCATTAGAACATTCATTCGTTCATTCATATACTCCTTTTTCCTCCGGGTAGGGAACGGGTTTGCAAGGCCCGAACCCTCATTCATTAATGCTAGAGGGGTACATGAATCCCCAAAAGCGCGGGTCCCCTTTCAGTCACTAATCTCCTAGTGAAATCCAGGTTGCCGAAATTGTTGGAACTAGTATAAATGGATTCCCATCAGCCCATGCTTCCCCGGTTCACCACTACACTAAGTCCCGGGCCCCCATTCATTGTGATCACTCAATCATTACTCGCCAAAACATTTTGGTAGGATATTCGAGAAAAAGGCTTTCGTTTAAAACATTTGTTCATTAAAACTTGGTATAAATACCTATATAGGGTTTTGGCCAAAATCTTGCACATTAGGTGTTCGGGGTCATATTGTTATCTAATAGAAGAAAAACCCACCTGGTAGACAAAAAAAAACCCGACAAAGCTCTCACTGCCCAACCTCGCCACCCACTGGATCAAGATCTGTGTGACAAAGGTAGTGTGAGACTCAATTATGACCACATTAGACACTCAGCTATGCAATATCATGCTATGGAATGCTTAAAATGCAATAATGTGTTCAAATATGGTCATGAATATCATAGAATTCAATTAAACACATAATTCACCAATTTTCGTTCATTATACGGTAAAAACCGTATTCATTCCCGTTCATATCGTTCATACTTTCATACTTTCATTCATATGGTCATCAATATCATATATCAATCATAAAACATAGCTTTAATACATTTACGTTGCATACAATTCCCAAATACTAGCAACTTACGCAAAACAAGCAATAAAAGAGTTCCCCCAAAGCTGCCATTTCAAATGACACGGCCGTGTTGAGTTTTCAAAGCATTTGGACACGGCCGTGTCCGAGATTAAATTCAGAAAAAAATCAAAGCCGAGAGCCCAACACGGCCGTGTCCATTTTCAGTTCAAAGCTGACACGGCCGTGTCAGCTCATCGTTTTGCCAAGAGAAACAGAGCAGAAGCTCTGTTTCTCGAGGGAAAAGCTTGCAAAAACAGGGGCAGCCCTAAGGAAGCTCTTATACACTCTTAGACATAATCTCAAGCCATATAATTCACATATATCATGCAATCCATTCATATGTGCAAGAATTCACACCCAAAGTTGGCAAAAGATCACCCAAGAACAAGCTTTCATCCATGGAAGCTTCAAGCTCCATTAATGGCAACTCATGCTATACTCAACCAACACCAAATCTTAGCACATAGAAATGATAAGGAAGCTACAAGGATCATTTTTCATGCATCAACTATCACCTAAAACCATTAAAATTCCAAGTTCAAGATCAAACCCCAATTCATGCTTTCATTCAAACCATAACAATTCCCCAACATCTATCATGCTTCACTTAGATGAACATATAGAGGAGAAGATGGAGAATTCAAATCACTTATTACCTTGGAAGAAGATTGGAAGATTGGTTAATCTTGAGCTCAAAGTTGGTTGATCAAAACAAGGGTTTCTTGAAGCTTTCTCTCCTCTCCCTCTTGGAATGGTGAATTGATCGATGAATGCAATGGAGCAAGAAGATAAGAATGCTGATATTTAGTGCTAAATGGGTAGGATTCGGGTCGGTCCAAGTCCGGTTCGTTTAAGAAACGGTTCAAACAAGTTACAAGGTCGAGGCTATGGAAAGGTTCGTTGTCGAAGGTTCAAACGGTATCCAAAAAGTATAAGGTCAAGTTGAATGGATAGGTAACGTCGAAATAAGTTCAACGCCGGTTACGGATCTCGATTTCGAGGCCCGGAGCTCAAGATATCGCGAAAACCGTTCAGGGTTACCTATATACAAATAGGTCCCTAAACTTTCAAAAAGTGGCAATTAAGCCCAAACCCAATTTTCAATTGAGTCCAAAACATTCAAATAAGTTACAATCAAACCCACGTATTACACGAAACATGTAATTTCATTCAATTAACACCGAATTCACGAAATTCACATTCTCACAAATTCATTCATATATTCATAATTCAAATTATAAAATCACATAATTAAATAAAAATGCGCACGTAACACTTACCTGCACGTGTGAAAACACGGGGCGTTACACGACGAGCTAATTAGCGAGGTCGATGTTGATGGTGATGGACAAATTAACTACGACGATTTCATCAAGGTTATGGTGGCCAAGTGAGATGTCTCAATCCACTTCTGATATATAATTATTTGGGAGAAACAATATTCATTTTTGAAAAACAAATTTCAATGAAAAGAGCTATTGGAGATGTTTAAATATTTAATAATATTCCATTCTAAGAGTTTAAACTTTTGGACCATGTGGTCATCAGAGCCAGAATAAATAGGTCTGAGGTTGAATTCTCATTGTCACCCAATTAAAAAAAAACAAATTCACGTGCAGATATATACTTCTTGGATCTCATGTGTTGCATGTTGTTGTTGGTCTTTCTGGCGGTCATGATATAATAAGAGATATGATACAATGTTGTTGTTGGTCTTTCTTGCTGTCCTGAGATTAATAAAATTTAATTGAGTTGTTATCATAGCCACCTCCTCCCAGAGATATAAAGCTTACTATCAAAGATGGAGGCGATACTCAAATCATTTATCAAAAGAGGGCAATTCTAACCCGAGCCTGGTTCGGTTAAATCGTAAATGTAACAAGACATGTGATACAAAATTAAAACAAGAAATGCAACCGATGTTTATTCTGCTATTTTTACACCTCAAAGACTTGCATGCTTTCTCTCGCTGCTTATTCTCTTATTCTTAAAACTTACATATGGTTTATTTGGGAAATGGATCGAGTGAACTCAATTATCATTCATATAAAATTAATGTTAGATTTCTATCTACTACTTCTGTTAGAAGACAACCCCTTTCATGTGGTGTTTTAAATTAGATATTCTTGCCACAAAAATTCAGAGTTATTAAATTATCTGTATATCAATAGGTCATGATATATTACCTTATTGCCCTGTGATTATTAATCTCAATGTAATCGATCACTGAGAGATTAAACTAATAACAAATGAATCGATAAGCACTATTTATTTGTTTACTTTCCTATATTGTGGTTGCCTTCTTTTATGACGATTTATTTCTTTACCAACTCTCAAATGGCTAGGGCCTAGGGATTGCCTTAAAGGCTTGGCTGCTTCGTTGGCTGTTTGCCATATTGTTCCTATTCGACGTTAGAAAAATATAATCAATGGATGTTTCTTTCGATCAATTTTAAATTACATTCGATGAATTTGAAAGTTGTTTTCGCATCCAACATGTGAACTCGAGGCATGTAACAATTCTCATTATTATATATACGTTCAGCTACAATATTAAGGTTGGTGTCCGTCAGTGTTCTTTCTACCATGTTATAAATATACATAATATATTTTTCTTTCTCGTTATTATATTTGTCTGCTAGGGAACATGTACAATGAAAACTAGTTTTCATCTTGATTAAAAATTTCTTTTAAGTTTATTAGAGACGCATGCATGAAATTTCCTATCATTAATGATTATAATGTAACAAGGGTTAGAGATATTCATATTAGTTCAACCACTAAAAGAAAACAGGAAATTTGTAAAATTGGAATATGATTAATTACTCTTTATTAGTTGCATTTTTTGATATTTTTTTTCGTAACTTTGTCTCTTGACTCAAAAAAAAAATCTCCATTTAAGGTGTCAGACGCGTGTGCACTTTCTTTCTTTTTCTTTTTCCTTTTTTTTTTTCCAACACACATCCAATTGAGATTCGAATCATCCCACATTTTCTATCGATCCGGGCATACCACATTGGACATGTCCACATACAAATAACAAATTTTATTTTATTATTTCAACCTATACTACTAATGAAGTTATTCATTAGTACAAATTATAATGCATGTTTTGTTATAATTGAAGAAAAATTATACAAATTATATTATATTTTAATTTATATATAAAATAAAATAATTAATTGTTCTTATTTATGGAGTACTTTATTTATTTCAGGTTTAAATATATATTTAATTTTTTATATCACTAATAAGACACACTTCTATAATCTTAAATTGCTAAAATAAATTTTTCTTATATATACACGTTGAATAAATTAAATTGTTAATGTTTTTGGTTTAAACATACATGGCTGGTGATAAATGGGAAAATTCTTGTCCGAATCGACTTGGTCAAATCCAACCAATTAAAAGGACAAATGTATTACTCTTGCCATTTGATTTGTCCCTCTATCTAAATTTTCCACCAATCACACAGTAAATGTAAAACACTTGTCCCTTGTTATACCGATTTGGCCGAATCAAGTTAGAATTAGAATTACCCTGGTAAATGACGTGTCCAAGGTGGTGTGGTCATATCAGAAGGAAAAAAATGCCACATAAGGTGGTTTTTGTAAGTCGATGATGATTCCGACGAGTTATTTTGTCCCAGAATAAATATTTTTGGAGGTTCCAGCCAAATTAAAGTTGCAACTAGAACAAAAAGGTGTCCCCATTTTGTAATTTTCATTCAATAAAAAAAATTCATTTTTCAATCATTAAAAGTTATATTATGAATTGGTTTGTATCATGTGTACGTAGAACATTAATGCACATACATACGGATGAGAATTGAAATATAGTTTACCTTAAGATTCTTCATCAATCATCCCACGAAACAAGTAGTTACATAAATGTTGAGAATTATAAGATTAAGACAGTATTTCTCCATTATTCATGAAAGATGCGTACAAAGGTTGCAGATACACATACATTGTACGCAATTGCATGCTTATTGAACAATACAGAACCGTGCACGCCTGATTTATGTATTATAATTGTAGAGGAGATACGTATGATGTGGAGAAGAAATCATCCTAAGATAGATACATATATGATACGATGCCAGTTCCCCATCCCCTACACAGGTTGCGATACAGTAGCATTGTTGACAGACGCAGCGATCCTAAGTCTTTTTCCATCAGTAGTCGTGCAATTCAAGAGAACCCTAGCGCCCGGAATAATGCCGGCAACGGTAGCTTTTACGGAGGCCCTGCAGGAAAGTCTACCGCGTGGGAGCCCAATGCTGTGGGTTAGAGGGTTTGTGGCTGCAAAGAGAATGAGAGAAATCAGGAAAATGACGGATTGGAACTTGTAGGCCATTTCAGAAGTTTTTAGGGTTTTATGTATGTCTTTTTGTTAGTTTTTTGATTTGTTGTGCTTATTTGTGAAGGTTGAAATAAGCTAATGGTCCCCTCCTTTCTATCTTTGTCCCCTTATTTAAGAATGGTATTTTGGTTGGTGTAAACAGTAAACAACGGAAATCCCACAATTTTTAACATGTTCCTGTTTATTTTTAAATTATTTTCAGATCCACAGTCAACTGGCATCACATTGGCTATCTACTATGCGGGAAGGGCTGTTTTGGATGCATATGAGGGTGGGAAAGTTAGAAAGTTAGACTACTTTGACTTAGATACCCTAAAATTTGATCAGATTGAAGAGTTTGTCCAAGATTTGGTTCCATGTGGTTCTGTGATCAGATATTGCACTGCAGTACCAGAGGGGTTTAAGCTATTATTGTCTAATGATGAGTTGAGAAAATATGGGAAACAATACCTCAAAAAAAGGAGAGAGTATCCAATTATCATTGACCATATTGTCCCTGATGATTCAGAGGATGTGGGCATAGGGGAGGAAGATAAACCACATTCTGATAAAGATCTCCCACATTCTGATAAAAAACCTTCAGACAATACACCTCCTGATAAAGCAGTTGAGGGTAATGACTCTGTGGGTAATGACTCTGTGGGTAGAGGACAAAGAGAGTCAAGTGTGGAATTTCTGTCTAGGGCAGAACCTACTAAAGAGTGGCTAGAAGAGTACACTCGGAGATACCCTGGACCCAACATTCAATCTGTTTTAAAAGAAGAAGCTTGTGCAGATGTTATTGATGATACTCCAGAGTTTGATGCTGAAGATTCTGATGATTCTGATACTGACTTCTGTGAGACAGCTGAGGTAAGTGATTCTGATGATTCTATGCTTTTTGAGGACAGTGTGGTAAATGGTGTTGAGCCTGAATATGTTGTGGAGAATGAATCTTCAGCTGATGGTGTTGTGTTTATGAATTTTGATGTGAGTTATGATTCATCTGCTGACTCTGATTATGCCCCTAACACTGAGCATGATAGTTCTAGAGATAATGCTGAGTTTGATGATAATATTAGTTCAAGTGCTGAGAATGGTCCTAGTGATGTTGAACATGACAATGAATCTGAAGATGAGAGTTTTTTTATGGATGATGTAGTTGGGAATGATGCAGATGATCTTGACATGCGTAGGGATTCTGATGATGAGGCTCAACCTGAGATGTTTCCCCCATTTAACATGGCAAACATTTTTGACCCCACATTCTACATAGGACAAACCTTTGTTGACAAAGATACTTCCAAAAAAACTGTACAATCTTATGCTATAAAAACCAGAAGATCATTGCCATTTACCAAAAGTTGTGCGAAGAGGGTTTATGCCAGATGTGAAAATAGGGGTTGTCCATTCAAATTGAATGCAATGTTATATCCTGGTGAGGAGAAGTTATTTGTTCTGAGAGAGATGAATTTGGAACATTATTGTGATGAGTCATATCAGGTAAGGAATGTGAAAACTAAATGGCTTGCTGAAAAATATGTTGCACAGTTCAAATCAGATCCAAAAAGAAAAGTACTTGGGTGGAGAGAAGATGTTCAGTATGCATTAAGTGTCAATGTTTCAGTGGCCCAGGCCTATAGGGCAAAGAGAAAGGCTATTGATACCTTGGAGGGGGATCCAAACCATCAGTACACCAAACTCTGGGACTATGCAGCAGAGTTGAGGAAAACAGATCCTGGGTCCACCATCATCTTAGGACTGATGACAGCGGTGGTGAACTCAGATTTTCTAAGTTCTATGTATGTTTTCAAGCAATGAAAAATGGGTTTAAACACTGTAGGCCTCTAATAGGTGTAGATGGCTGCTTTCTAAAGGGGCCTCATGGTGGGGTTCTACTTACTGCAATGGGGGTTGACCCAAACAATAGTATTTTTCCTCTATCTTATGCAGTTGTTTCAGTAGAGAACAAGGAGAATTGGATTTGGTTTTTCAATGTTCTAAAGTCTGACTTAGAGATTGGTAATGGTAGTGGATTCACTTTCATTAGTGATAAGCAGAAGGGATTAATATATGCACTCCCTGAGGTATTTCCAGCTGCAGAGGTTAGATTTTGTGTAAGGCACTTGATTGTGAACCTAAGCAGTGCAGGGCACAAAGGTATAGATCTGAAGAATGTTGTGTACAAGGCAGCAAATGCTACCACAATGGGTGAATTCAGAATAGCAATGAGGAAGTTGAGAGAGAAACATCCAGCTGCATATGATTGGTTCAAGGACAAACATCCATCACAATGGTCTAAGAGTCATTTCCTAGAAATTTGTAAATGTGATATGTTATTAAACAACTCATGTAAGTCCTTCAATAGCTCAATCCTGCCTGCAAGGGAAAAGCCGATTATCACCATGTTGGAGTGGATCAGAGAATACCTCATGAAATTGCTTCAAAAATGTAGAGAAGAATCTGAGAAATGGGAAGGTCAGCATTACATAACTTGGTTTCTGATAAAGTTGTACTTTAAATATGGCAACTTGGTTTTAACTGTATGTTTATTTGTTTTTTATGTAGGAGTGTTGTGCCCCAGGATTGCTGACATTGTTGTCTTGAATGGGAAGAAGGTTGGTGGATGTAGGCCAATCAAAGCATCAAGATGCCATTATCAAATTCAGACATTGGATGGCAGCCAATATGCAGTGAACCTGGATGAGAAGACTTGCTCATGTAGAGAATGGCAACTCACTGGTATCCCATGTACACATGGTCTAAGTGTCATTTATAATGAGAAGCAACAAGCACAAGATATTGTGGATGAGTACTACCAAGTTCAAACATACAGGGCAGCTTATGCAGGTGTTATATATCCTATTAGTAGCACTGATATTTGGGGCACAACCATGTTCATTCCACCACTGCCCCCAACATTTGGAAGAAAGTCAGGCAGGCCCAAGAAACTGAGAAGGAGGGGCAAAGATGAGGAAGATGGTAAAGGGAAGAAGAAGATAAGTTCAACCAAGAAATTGAGGAGATTCTAGTAGAAGATACATTGTGGAATTTGTGGGGAAGAAGGACACAATGCACTTTTCTGTCCACAATTACCTGAAAGTTCTCAAAATATAAGAGAGAGGTTATTTGAGAAAGCTAGACAGGTAACTTACCATGTTGTTGTGTCTATGTTAAGGGCATAAGATTCTAACACTTGTTTTTTGTATTAGACTGAAGCTGGTCCATCTAATGTACAAGATGGTAGAGATGATGAAGCTATGGATACATTGGATGACTTCGTGGAGGTAAAGTATTGTTATTAGCTTATACATTAACTAATTAAATTACTTAGACATTGGTTGATTAAATTATTTATGAATCACAGGAAGCACCTGAGATATTACCCCCAAATCCACAGACACAACCAACTTCAGATGACATAAAGCAGTCTCAAATCTTTGATGGCCCCATATACGACTACATGGATCTACCTTCCAGAGCAGGGCCAACCATGTATGAGCAGCTTCACATGGGAGACAAGAGACAGGAAAGATCAACGAAAAGGCCCATCACCAGTGTGTCTGAACTTAGAGAGAACTTGGTGACTGAGATCGCCAAGAAGAAGGACAAAGGCAAAAAGCAGGCAGGAGTGAAATTGAGATTGCCCCCCCAAACTGACTGAAGCTGCTATCAATTTGTCTCAGTCAAGTGTCTGCGGCCCCATTCAGGAGAAGAACATCATCGTTGCAGGGGGAAAAATTTTCTTTCTCTGGGGAGTCCTTCAAAATCTGCTGCCCCTTAGTTTAGTTGTTTGTTGGTTAATGTTACGATACAATGAGCTGTCCTTAAGTTCCTTTTGTATTTTTTCTTGCTCCAAACTTCTAGGCTCTATCTTTTGCATGAAGGTAATGGCTGCGTAGAGGGCAGTCTCTTGCAAACAATTATTTAGTATCTTTTTGTCTTCAAACATGGATCCTTTAAATGATGTTTTGGATACTCCTATCTTTTGCATGAAGTTAATGATGTTTCACACTCACTCATCTTCACAGTAATATGTTCACATCTAAACGTACCACAATGGCATGACTTCATAGAACATGAGGATAGATCCTTACATTAGAAACATGGAAACAACAAGCACAACAGCCATTTCGAACATGAAAAAAAAAAAACAAAAACAAAAACAAACCTACACTACGAACTTGGCAACGAGAACAACTACAACAACAATAAACAAACATATGAACACTAGGAGTGCCGTTTTTCGGATATTTTTGTGCAGCTCCTCAAGCTCCTCCTCGAGCTTGTTAATTTTCTTTAAGAGCCCGGGTATTATGACCTTACTCCGCTCACACATCTCCGGATTAAGCCAACGAAAGAAACGACATGTTGTGTCGGGGCAGCAATAGAATCTTCTTCCAGGATTACTCGGCTTCCATGTGGTGCGCACAACGAAAATCTTACCACAAAAACAGTGTGTGTCGTCGGGGGCCGGAAATCGGAAGGCCGCATTTGAAGAAGTGGCATGTGACATCTCCAACTTTGGTGCGTGCTGGAATGTTGCTGCAAGTGAAGAAGCATGAGAGGCAACAATGGTGGAGCTGGCTTTTTAAAGAAATGGAGAAAGAATCTTTGACCATAATAGCTCCTTGGACCATTAGAGTTTTGGGTGGGAAACTTTCCCGCCAATTGAAAACGTGTTTGGGTGAAAAAAGGAAGAGTTGTCAGTAGTTGGCCAAGACTTAAAAAAACACAAATCAGCTATTAAATGAGTCACCAGCCAAGTGTGAAGTACAGTGTCCACGTCAGATGTTTACTCCACGTCAGCGGGCTCCGGCGAGGTGTGTCCTGAAATTGACACATTTTTGGACTTAATGGACACATTTGTCGCCGGAGCTAGTGGTGTCCTGAAAATGCTAGTGGGGGTCACTTAGTGTCCCGATTTTGCATTTTTCCCTATTTTCTTTAATTATCATCTTAGAAATTATGGAGTTGTAGCTAGAGGTTTAGGGTTTGGTTGCTCTATTGATTCAGGCTCTCATCTACAATTCTATAGGCCAAATTACCCCCTTTACGCAAGGCATGCAAGAGCTTTACACGTACGTTCTTGGAAGGTGGCTCTATAAACATGGTTACGTTTATAAACTACGGAAAATGTATTTGAGACAACATTTGCAAAAACGAACATTAGGAGACTTAAATTGAGAAACCAATAATGATCGAGATTAGAAATAATAAAAATTGGGGTTTGAATCTGGATCATTATGGGAATGAAGCAGTTTTAAATTTTTTGATCAATTCTCCCACCCTTTAATATGTCTATAATTCAGCAAAAGAATTAATTACTCGAGCCAATGTTGGATTCCCTAGTTTAGAACAAAAGAAAGAAGTATTTTTTTATGAGACAAAAATTGCAAATTTTTCTTAATTATGGAGGCAACCAAACCCTAAAACGCCTAGTAATTTAGAAGTTGGTAAAAAAATTAAAATGTTATAAGAGAAGGCAATACCAATTATAAGAAGGGGAGAAATTGCAATCTTGGTATACCAACTCACCCTAATTCATAATTTTGGTATAAGAAATTTTCCGGTTAAAAAATTAGTCAATAACTCTAAAAGTTCGCAATTTCATGTACTATTTGACCCGAATAGATATGATCGCAGGAAAACCTACCCGAAGCTTGCAAAACCCGCTTCGTGAGAAATTCTCCAACGGACACGTGGAGATCCGGGTCGGTTTTCCGACGGGTTATATCTATTCGGGTCAAATAGTGCATGAAATTGCGAACTTTTAGAGTTATGTGCTAGTTTTTTCACCGAAAAATTTTTTGTACCAAAATTACGAATTAGGGTGAGTTGGTATACCAAAATTGCAATTTTCTCGATAAGAAGGTAAAGAATATATTATATTTTTAGTCATCCAACTATACGACTTATTTGTTTTTAATTCTCCACTTTCAATTTTAACAGAAATGATCTCCCAACTATCATCATTTTTTCCGAATTAGTTCTTCGGCCAATTTGAACATTAAAACAAACAGTATATTCTTTTTAATTAGTATCTTTCGATTTATTTTTTTTTTCAGATATAGTTTTTATTATTAAAAAACCGAACCAAAATGTACAATGGTGGTCCAAAAGAGCCACATGCATACAAGCACTGCATAACCACACCCACTAAGAAGCTTGTTGGACCAAGTAAATTGAAGCCCAAAAGCAACTAGCCTAAACCCAAACCCTGAAGCAAAATATCAGCTGGGCTTAAAAGATAAGTCCAGAAAAACAGTATATTTTTGTAAATTAGTCACGTGCAAGTCACTTGGCTAACTCTAACAGCCCTAACTCAAATGAACGAATACTTAAAAAAAAAAATTTAAGAACGAACACATAGGTCTTTGTTTTTCTCTTTTATGTAGATAATAGAGTAATTAAGAACGAACACGTAGGTCTTTATTTTTCTCTCTTATGTGGATAATAGAGTAATTTTATATAAAATAGGGTTTGAATAAAAATTTAGTTTCTCAAACGTGTAGTTAATAGTTAATACTAATAGATTTTGAAGAGGGGATGCAACTAAAATTGATTGTGGATAAGTGGCATTTATCGATAATTATCCCGACAAATAACACATTTAATTAGAATAAAATATCTCAATACTTATATAATATGTATTTTAAAATATTGGTATACTTTGTTGAAATATTAGTTTCTCTTTACATAATTTATACTATTATATTAAATAAGAGAAGCAAATATGGTTTCTTGGACGACTCTAAGGGAGTGTTTGTAAACTCTAAATATAAGCACTTATGATATAAGTGTTTATTTTCAGCGGTTTTGGAGTTTCAAAAATCAACTTATGCTTAATTAAGCAAAAATAAGCTAGAATCCAGAAGCAATCCACCACATGCTTTTGGATTCTTCGTATAACTTATCCAATTTTCTATTATTAATTAAATCCTATTTAGACAATTTTCTATTATTAATTAAATCCTATTTAGACAATAATACTCTCATTAAAATACTAATATTCCTTAATTAACCTTTCTATATCCATATAGAATTCTATAATTTATATGATCATTACTTTTTTTTTCTTTTCTTACCGATAATTTTAAAAATCTCAATTAAAAGTTTGATTAAAAAAATAAGTAATTGCTAAGTAAATTTTTTTTCTTTTCTTAATTCTTATGAATTTATTTATTTTAAAAATATTCTATTTTATTTTTTTTTTATTATCTATTTTTTCACATGAGTTTTATTAATTATACATATTTATATTATATAATTCTAACTATTATTTATATTAATATATTATTTAAATGATATATGGCTCAGAATAATTTTAAAAAAATTAGGGGTAAATTAGTAACTTAATAAAAATTAAAAGTGATCTCAACTTTTCTCTACAAATACTCACCTCGTTATTTTTCTGAAATTCATTTTTTTTTCCAAACATTGATCATTGTTTTTACTACTGCAAATTTTAACAACTTTCACTTCTATTAATGCAATAGAATTTGCAAACACCCCTTAAGATTTTATTTTATTTTATTTTCGATTTCTTGTCTTCCCACCATTCTCATAATGTGTCATTTTTAACTTTCACTTCTACTTATGCAGTAGAGTTAGCAAACATCCCCTAAAAAAAAATTTTTTTGATTTATTGTTTTCCCACCACTCTCATATTTTTTTATTAACTCCTTTTCTAGTCTCTCACCTCAATCTTAATTATTTTCTATTATATTGATGGTGCAGAAACTTGAAGCGCTGTTTAATACCAACACTTTAAGATTTGTTTGGGAGAAAGACCATCACAGGCGTTTGAGCCTCAGGAACTGGATTTTCCAAAGAGCGTGGGTTCTTCCAGCTAGGATAACACCAGGGGAAAAAATGCAGTAAGAATGCAAAGATGGTGAAGTATGCAGAGCTTGGGAAGAAGAAAAAATGGAGGAGAGACTCCCAGTTCAGGTGCAGGTGATTTTGTGAAGAAGATGACTTGGGGAGAGTGTGTGTAAAACTTCCCTATTTATACGTTGAGGGCAAGGGTATTTTGGGTAAATTGATCGTGTGGTCCCAAACCCGCGTTGCCCTAGACAAGTGGCGTCATGTGATGGCGTGAAAGTGATGGTCCTGTAGGCTGGAAGAGTCAGGTACGAGGTGCGCACCAACACTGTGTCAGAGGTTGTTGGCGAGCGGATAGCGTGGAGATATTTTAGTTGTGCTTCTCGTTCCTCTGAAAGTGCCCTCGAGAGGGGCACTCTACCGCAGTAGGGTTGACCCTCGGGGAGAATAATACCCTTTGGCACTGAGCTCGAGCGTGGGGTACGCTTGAGAAAGGTTCCCCTGGCGGATGACCATGAGCGCTAGGGCCCCGATCGTGGAGCGTGTGCGAACCCGAGCGCAATGACAACAGGGATCCTTGGTGTAGAAGAGAGGGAGTCCGGATGCTGAGCATCCCTTGGAACCGAAATACGAGCCTTCGAGGGGATTGGTGGACGGATCCCGCGCTCGTGACTTGGGCCGAGGCGCGCAAGTCCAGATCAGATAAGTGATGAGGGAATTGGCCGGGTCAATTCCAGGGGCCCATTACCGCGAGCGTTAGAACTCTGAGTTCTTCAGATCGCGACACGTATGCGGTGCTGATCTGAGCGTGATTTGGCCTCATTAAATGCTGAGTGGCAACGTGGGCGCGTACACCAGGGTAGTGGCGAGTGTCTGTCGGGAGACGTGAGGCGGTTACCAAAAGTGGGGGAGTTTCCAAGGCGGGAATGATTGTTGTTTCAAATCCCAAACTCTAATTACTGCAGAATCTTTCCTTATAAATAGGAATTTGGAAGCCTTTGTCATTCTTTACGCATTCCAAACTTTCTTAGAGCAAACCAGCAGCAAATTCTCTGTTATTTCTTGCGACTTCCGGCAGGCTCCTTCTTCAATCTTTTAGGTAAATCCTCGTGATCTTTTAGGTTGGGTTGAGCGTTGTTCTTGCATGAGGGAGCTTTTAAACCATCAGATCCAAACCGTAATCCTTCTTCCCCATTGAATTTCTGTTTGAAAGCTCCATCTTCAAAAACACAGAGCAGTAATGGCGGAAAACATCGTAGATGAGATGGTGAGGGAGATAGATGAGATGTCTGTAGGAAGCTCTTCTCCTCATGATGAAATTCCAACTGCTATTCCAATAGCAAGGGCTCCTGAAGAGGCCGGGGACGAAGATTTGGACGTTGCAGTTCAAGGGATGAATGAGCGTAATCCCCAAGGGGTATATCAAATTTTTGAAGAGATGAACTTAGTGCTTCAGATGCAGAGGCAAGGAGAGAGGGTACTTCCCCTATTGAACAGTGTTGTGAGGCCACAAGACACCAAGTTACGGTAGCGATTGTGGCTCCTAAAAATGAAGTGAGGCCTTCCGAGCGTCAAGGCGGCGAGGAGCCCCCCCGAAAATGTCAAAGGAAAGGGAAAGAGTTAGCTACCAAAGTGAGGAAAAACAATCCCCATCAGACAGATAAATCTCCAGATGAGATTGAGAGCACCCTGACGCTCGCGGAACTGGCTGCGTTGAAATCCATGGTCTATTGGGATGATATATACAAAAGTCGTCTTCCCCTCGGGCGTGAGAAAGCTAATCGACCGCCCCCAGGAATGTTGACAGTTTACAAGGATACCGTACTGGCTGGAGGTTTGAGATTTTCGATCCCCTCCTCTATCGCCAACTTGCTAAACGCTCTAAGCCTATGCCCCTCCCAAGTGTTGCCTAACGGGATAGCGCTGATGAATGCATTTGTGATGCTGATGAGGGCAACAGGTCACGAGCCTTTATTTGACAACTTCAACAGTCTGATCCAGGTGGTCCGCCCACCGCGCTCGTACCCTAGAGATGGTTTTTACTATGCCCAGGCTAAATCAGGGTTGAGGATGATCGACTCACCCTCAACTTCGTACGGGGAGAACTGGAAGCAAAAATTCTTCTTTGTGGAAGCGCCCGGGGGGATTGTTGGGGTATCTCGAGCATGGATAATACATGGAGAAAGGCCTTTAGTTAAACACAGATCTGGGGATAAGATCTTCGAGCATTGGGCGAAAAGCTTGGCCCTCGTGATGAAAAATGAGAAGAAGTTAATTAAGGCCAAAGACTTGACGAGGAACGAAGAGATACTGTTCCGTTATGGGCTCTCAAACCCCCCAGACATGATAGTCAACCCCCCCGCTCAAATCATGGACCGCGACGGTTAGATTCTAGGAACTAACTCCCCTAACACTTAGAGTAGCATCACTAACTTGTCTAGATTGTGGTATTCTTATAACAAATATTCTGATCATATCCTTCTGACACTCTTCTTTCCTCTGTTTGCAGACGTAGAAATACTCATGGCCGGACCGACCGCTGAAGGTATCCTGGCAATGATGCGCGCTCAAAGAGCGGGAGCGAACCAATAGCAGCAGCAGCCGTGGCAGAACCAACAGGCTCCAAATGCTCCACGAGGGGGGCGCGGTACCCAGCGAGGGTCTGGGTGAGGAACGAGTGGTCGACGGGATGGCCGAGGAGCTGGCCATATAGAAGATTTGACCCTCCCAGACGTTCGCGGCGTCACTTCTCCTGTCGCTTTCGTGGGGCCAGCACAAACGGGCACGCATGGATCCCACAGCAACCACTCGGGCTCTGTGGTCCAAATCTTCGAAGAAGAGCGCGCCGAGCGTTTGGGAAAGAGGAAGAGGATGCCGGATTCTATCCCCATTATGGGAAAGGGAAAAGAGGTTGTAGTGGGCCAGCGTGGCGAAGATGGCGATACCTCATCCTCTGAGGATGAGGACTTCTGGAAAACCGGGTGCGAGGGCGACGCTCGCTACAAGCGCCCAAGGAAGGACGGCCCTGTGCTCCTGAAGAAGAGCCCATCCACCCGTAACTTTGTTACGGGGATTGTAAGCAAGCTTCAATTCTCCGGGGACCACGACAAGTTAAACGAGCAGGATGATATCCGGGTTGCGGACGACGCCTGCCACAGCCTCATAACGGTAAGTGCTTGATTTTCCCGAAAGAACCTCTACCCTCGAGTTAAATTCGCAATAACTTCTATTTTCCCTGGCTTTTTAGGAGGTACTCCCCAGGCTGAAGAACTTGCAGAAGCAAGCGAAGGTCTAATCCGAGCATAAGGCCAAGTACAAGAAGATGATGCGCATCTCTGATCCCGGTCAGCTACAAGAGGACTACAACAACGTCTCCACGGAGCTTACAGCGCTCAAGCTTGATCATGATCGAGCCAAGAAGGCGTTGAAGGACCAGGAGGATGCCTATCTGGTGCTGGACAAGCGCCACAGAAAACTGAAGGAGGAGCGCAACCAGTTGAACGCTGACAATGAGGAGCTTGACAAACACTTGACCGAGCGTAATCAGCAGTTCGAGGTAACAAGGAAAGAACTTGCTGAGTTGCGAGGGCAAGTTGAGGGCTTGAAGTCGAGGGTTGCTTGGGAAGAGTTCGTCAGATTTGTGCGCTCCAAGGCATTTGACTTCGCCGCAAACCTGCACTGCCTGGATAACGCTCACGGATTCTTTTGGAAATCCGTGGGCCAATTGATCAAGCTGGGCCTGGTGCCTCCCTCTACCCGTTCGGCCGAGCGCTTGAGGATGGACTTGGACGAGAACTTGGAGCCCATGGTCACCGATAGAGATCCAAATGAGGACTTCACAGAACCGGAATATAATGATTTGGTCGTTATGCTTCAAAATGAATACATGGCAGCCAACCCGATCGATCTCGAACCCTCAGCAATTGATGAGGGTACGCATACGGACGTCCAAGAAGATCCCAGGCATGATGACGCTCAAGCCTCCGATGCTCAAGTCCTTGCTCCTGTCCCCCTATCTACTGCCCCTCTGGAGCCTGAGAATGAAACCCACTGAATCTTTTCCTTTGTTTAATTTGAATCTGTAACCAACTCTCCATTTCCAATGTAATTTCTATTTCTGCACTTGTAATTTTCCATTTGAGTCAATGAAATTCCATTTTCCTTCTTGCTGCACTGAGATGCCCTGAGCGTTTGATGTTGATTTCTGCTTGAAGTTTTGCGAATTAGAATGTATTGGCGCGAGGATGTATCTCATGAGGGATATCCTGGCCACATTCTCCTTAAGGCCTAAACCTGAACTTAGGAATCCGCTTGGGGATTTGCCTAAGTGTTCCTCTCTAATGGAAATTAGCACAAGCGTTGAATAATAAAGAGCGTAACGGTGGTATCACCCAGGGCTTAGAAATCAAGATGAGGGTTCGCCAAGTGCATGTTTCGGTCCAGAACTAATCTAAATGTTGTAAAATAATGAACGTAGCTAGAGTTTAAACTTTGAACTTAGAAAACCAACATAGAGATTAGCTAAGTGTTTACCCTTTACGAGCGTACGTGTATTCTGTGAGATGAGGATCTCTAAAGGGGCCCACGAGCTCGAACTGGGGTAGTTAGCATCTGGTTGGCGCAGTGGGGCGTGTACTGTCCTGGGTTTTGATCCATCCATTTAAGAAGGGTTTCGTTGCTTAAAACCATCAAGCGGTTTAGTGCGGAGCACCCTTGACACACAGTTAGCGTTGATGCATAGTAGGGGAATGCTCGTTTAAGAGAGTCCCGCATGAGAATGGATACCAAGTCGTTATACGTGGAGTACCCTCGACACGGAGTTAGCGTTGGTAGAATTGATGATGCAACTTAATCAGGAATTAAATCAAGTATAGAATAAGCAATGTACACAAGATACTTACTGACATTTTGTATTCCCTTCAAAGGATGTATTTGTCAAAAGAAGATACAGTGTGCCCCGAGCTGGGATTTACAAGATTTGCCTCAAACATAGAATTTTCTCAGATTGCAGGCATTCCACGGTCGTGGGAGACGCTCGCCTTGCAAATTTTCCAGCAGGTAGGTGTTGTTCGCTCGTACCCGGGTGACCTTGAAGGGGCCTTCCCAATTGGGGTCTAGCTTTCCTACATGTCTGGACACTTCAACTTTTTTGAGGACCAAGTCCCCCAGTTGGAAGGTTCGCTCTTTGACGTGCTTGTTGTACTGCTGGTCCATTGATGATTTGTATTTGTGCATCCGGGCCCAAGCAGCGTTCCTCTTCTCATCCCGCTGGTCCAATTCGAGCGTCCGGTTACTCTCGTTATCGGCAGGCTCGAAATAAGCTATGCGTGCGGATTCTTGAGCAATCTCCGCAGGTATCATGGCCTCGGAGCCATAAACGAGGGAGTATGGGGTCTCGCCTGTTGCCGCCCGTGGGGTGGTGCGATATGCCCAGAGGGCCCCTTGGAGCTCTTCAGCCCATTCACCCTTTTTACTCTCGAGCATCGTCTTGAGATGTTGGAGTATGGTCCTGTTTGTAACCTCAGCTTGGCCGTTGGCCTGAGGGTGGCCCACGGAAGTGAAGCGTTGCTCAATGCCAAGTTCATAACATCACTCCCGAGTGTCAGCAGCGATGAACTGAGATCCATTGTCTGATATTAGCACCCTCGGGATGTCGTATCTGCAGATGATGTTCTTCCAGATGAAATCTCTCACCGGTTTAAACGTTATTTTTGTGACCGCCTCGGCCTCAGCCCATTTAGTAAAGTAATCCACTGCGAGGATAACAAATTTCTTCTGTCCAACCGCCATTGGTAGGGGTCCCACTATGTCGATACCCCATTGGTCAAAGGGCCACGAAACATGAATGGGGACCATTTGGGCCGCCGGTAGTTGGGGAACGTTGGAGTGAAATTGACACTTAGGGTATTTTTTAGAGTAACTGATGGCGTCCTATAACACTGAGGGCCAGTAGAATCCGCCCCTTAACACTTTGTTAGCCAGAATCCATCCGCCAAAGTGATTTTCGCAACTCCCACTATGCACATGCCCGAGCACCTCCTTAGCCTGTGAGGGCCTCAAGCATCTCAAGGGAGGGCCTTGAAAGGACCGCTTGAAGAGCCTACCCTCGCTGTCAAGTGAGAAATGAGGGGCTTTACTCCTGATCTTTTACGCTTCCACTTTATCAGATGGGCAAGTCCCATCTCTCAAGAATCTGACAATGTCATCCAACCAGCAAGGCTCGGATGGATCAATCATACTTTCGAGGGTTTCTTTTCACTTATCAAAGGTTCTTCCGTTCTGAGGAATGTAACAGAACGCTCGTAGGTGTCATCCAGAGCAGATGCAAATTTAGAGAGGACATTCGCACGCTCGTTTTTCGCTCGTGGGACCTGTAGTAAGTGAAACTCCTTAAACTTAGCGATTACTTCCTTAGCCTTCGCTAGATATTACCCCATAGTGGTTTCTCGAGCCTCATAAGTGCCATCAACCTGACTAGCAATTAATTGGGAGTCAATGTACACGGTGACCCGAGAGGCTCTATTCTGGAGGGCAATTCTGAGTCCTTGGATGAGGGCCTCATACTCAGCCTCATTGTTAGTGACCTGGAAAGCTAGTTTGATCGCGTAGTCAATTTCAATCCCTCGAGGGTCCCTGAGGGTTACCCCGGCTCCCCCTCCTTGGGAGGTCGAGGAACCATCTGTGTGCAAAAGCCAGAGATCGTCATCTGGCGAAGGCGTGGGTTCCAAACCAAATCTCTCAACCAAGAGATCCGCCACTGCTTGAGCCTGGATGGTTGTTCTAGGCTCGAAGTTGATATCAAATTGGCTGAGTTCTATGGACCACTTGATTAGTCTACCTGAGACGTCCGGTTTCTTGAGTACTTGCTTGAGCGGCTGATCTGTAAGCACAGTGATGGAATGGGCTTGAAAATAAAGCATCAACCTTCTGGAGGCATTGACGAGGGCAAAAGCGAACTTCTCTATCTCCATGTATCTCTTTTTCGCCCCTTCAAAGTTTTGCTCAGATAATATACTGGCAAATGTTTACGCTCACGAACAGCGACAAGGTTTGCGCTCATAGCTTCCGAAGACACAGAGAGATAAACAAACAAATTCTCTTCGGGGACCGACTTCATTAATAAGGGCTCGCGTGAGAGGTACTGCTTCATGTCTTGTAATACCTTCTCACATTCGTCGGTCCAAGCAAAGTTTCGAGCGTTACGCAGAATTTTGAAGAAAGGCAAGTTTCTGTCCACCGTGCGGGAAATGAACCTGTTCCAGGAGATGATTTTGCCCACCAATACTTGGACCTCCCTAACATTCCGAGGAGAAGGAATGTCAATGATCACTTTGATTTTTTCTGGGTTGGCCTCAATGCCTCTTTGGCTGACCACATACCCCAAGAATTTTCCCCCTCGGACTCCAAATGTGCATTTTGAGGGATTTAGCTTCATACCGTAATGGCGTAAAATGTCAAAGGCTCGCTTGAGATCGCGCAAGTGGGAGTGTTGGCGCTCACTCTTAACGATCATGTCATCTACGTAAAACTCCATGTACTTTCCGATTTCGAGTTTGAACATCCTGTTGACGACGCATTAATAAGTGGCTCCTGCGTTCTTGAGCCCAAACGCCATGACCAGAAAACAGTAAACTCCTACGTGGACCACAAAGGATGTCTTGGGGTGATCCTCAGGTGCCATGAAGATCTGATAATAGCCCTGAAAAGCATCCATCATACTCATAAGTTTGCATCCCGCCGTCGAATCCACCAGCTGATCAATCCTTGGTAGGGGGTAAGGATCTTTGGGACACGCCTTGTTGAGGTCCGTGAAGTCATTGCACATGCGCCATTTGTTAGCGCTCTTGGGCACGAGAACCACATTGCAGAGCCATTCAGGATATAGGATTTCCTCTATATACTGGGCCTCAAGGAGTTTGTTGACCTCCTCTTCAATAACTTGCCTCCTGAACCTATGAACATCCCTCTTCTTCTTCTTGACTGGTTTGTAGGCTGGATCCACGTTAAGCCTATGAACAATGACGCTCGAATCTATACCAGTGAGGTCAGAAGCCTTCCAATCATCATGATTTGAGGTGGACCGTCGAGGTTTGAGCCAATCTGGGTGGTCTTTTCTGGATTCCCTGGTTCCAACTCGATGGTCAGGAATTTCTCATTGGGCTCAATACGAACATCGGGACGAGGGGATTCGAGCGCTCGCTTTTTCCCTGTGAGCCTATCATTAGCTTTCTTTGAGGGGTCATTGCCCTCGCTTTCTGAAGAGGAGCCCTCAACTGCTCCTGGAGGGCCATCCTCAGTATCCTTGATCTCGCCCAAAGCTCTCTTTTTGTTTTTCTTTTTATAAAGTTTGGCCATTTTGCCCTTGGGGCCGTCTTCATCTAACTTGGGAAAATCTATTGACTTCTTGGTGGAACCTGCTTGTATGGTTTGCTTGGGTTTGTGGCTGCGAAGTGAAAGGATGTAGCATTCCTAAGCTTCTTTGACGTTGCAGAGCACCTCGCCCGTTCCCTCGGGTGTGGGGAACTTGACTTTCTGATGGTACGTTGATATTACTGCCTTGAAGTCAATAAGGGTTGGGCGGCCAATAATGATGTTATATGGGAGATCTACCTCAACCACCGTATAAAGGACGCTCAAAGTCTTTCGCTGTGGGGTGCGACTAACAGAGGTGGCCAAGCAAATCTGTCCGCGGGGGACGATCTCGGAACCCCCAAAGCCAACGAGGGCTGTTCTGAGGGGTTCGAGGGGAATGTTTGTTATATTCATCTTTTGAAACGTTGAGTACGGGAGAACGTTCACTGAGCTTCCACTATCAATCAAAACCCTCTTTACAACATGATTATGAACGTCTAAACTAACCACCATGGGGTAGTCGGAGGTTTCGCCAACCCCATAGGGTGTTACAATGTGTTCCAGGTCGTTCTCAGTTAACCTTACTATCTCGTTCTCTTTCGAGTGTGAGGATCCTTCCAAGGAGTACACCGGCTTGGGTCTTGAGGATCTCTGATCATAGCTGCGGAAGTGGCAACGACGAGAGGCATTTGAGTCACCCCCCGAGGGTCCACCGACGATCATATTGATGACTGCGAAGGGCTGGTTTTCCAATTCGGCGGCTTTCTGTTTGCCTCGCTCGCTTGTCTCTGGGCGGTGGTGGCGAGGGCTTCTGGGGCGCGAACGGTTTCTCCCCCTAGCTCTCCGCACTCGGAGCAATGTTCGTCATACCTTTCCAGCACCTTCACAAACTCTTTGAGGTGCCCCCCCCCGACGATAAGCCTCTGGATCTCGCTTTTAAGTTGGCGGCACTCGCTTGTGTCGTGCCCTTTCTGTTTGTGGAAGACACAGTACTTTTTTGAGCGTTTCTGAGCCTCGGTTTCCCTCATCTTTGGCGGTCGCTTGAACAATTTCTTGTCCGCCATGGAATAGACCTCAGCGATGGGTCTATTGAGGTGGATGCGCTCGAATCTGCGAGGGGGTGGAGAGTTTCTAGGAGCGGATACTGGGCTGCGACGGTGATTTTTGGGCTCCCCCCTGTCCTCCGGGCCTCTGTTGGTTCGAGGGGCATTGGCGAGTTTCTGATCCCTCGCGATGTACATGTCCTCGAGGGTGAAAAAGGAGTAGGCTATATCTCTGATTTCCATCAGTGAGCGAGGCTTTTTCTTTACCACCTCCTCCACAAACTCCTTGCTGACGTAGTTCTTCATGTTAATCGCCCCAAGAGTACATGCCTCAAAAAATCCATCGAGGCCTTCTCCACCGATAGGATCTCTTTGTTGAACCTACCCATGAAGGACCTGAGAGTCTCGCTCGGTCCTTGCACCAAACTGTAGAGGGTTGTGGCAACGGGTGTTGGAGCCTTCAAGGAATTGAAGTGGCTCATGAAGGCATCAGTCAAATCGTTATACCCTCGGATGGAGTGTGGGGAAAGCTTCTTATACCACTCCTGTACCATTCCCACGAGGGAAGTGACAAAAAACTTTTGTCCAGTAATGACTGGAATACTCATAGAGGTGCATCAGATGCACGAAGTGACCCAGATGCTCGGCCAGATCGGTGGTTCTGTCGTAACGGTTGACGGATGTGGGGATTTTGCCCTTCCCCGCACCGGCCATCAAAACCTCATCGATGAGGGGCGAACCGCCTGTCAAAGGCCTATGGTTCCCGCCCTCATGGTCATGTTCCTCGTGATCTTCCTCCTTCCAGAGGCGAGGGACCAGGTTGCGTGGGTTACGAGCGTCTTTGGCCCTGGACCTCTCGTCCCCCTCATGGGGGATTTGAGACCGCGCTCGAGAGAGCTGCTCCACGATGTGCTGCAGGTCCTCCAGTTGATCTTGGACTGCAGCTATCCGAGGGTCGTTTCCTTCCCTCCTATTAGTTCTTCCAGTGGCCCGGGACTGGACCTGCTCTTCCGCATCTCTCCTCGCAGGAGGGGCTTTCTCCTTTTCCATTGGGCGTACCTCTTGATCAGCCCTCGGGGGGTGCATATTTTCCATGCGCTGGAGGTGGTGGCGGTGGCTGGGCCCTCAACACGTTCTGGGCTACCACTAAGGGGTGAGTCTGCCATCCACCCATCGGTGGAGCCACCTGAGCGCCCGCCCTAGAGGGAAAATAGACGGAGGTAAAATGATTCCAAGCATTTTGTGCGGTTTGGACTTCGCACTGAGCGTATAACTCTTAAAGTTGCTGCGTCGTCATTTGGGGTATTTCCACCCCTTGAATCTCTCTAGGCAGAGAGATTAGAAGCTGCAAAGTGCCCACCTGGTAAGGTTGTATCATTGGCACCGGCCCCGGCATCATCCCTGGCTGCATGTAGGCGTATCCCGGCGGCGGCATAGCCATGGAGTAGGCAGCGGGGTTGGTAATGATGGTAGCGGGGATGAGCGCAGTGGGTGGGAGAGCAGATCCAGATCCTCCCGCTCCGTTTCCTTCTTCCGCGTGAGATCCGGGCACTGTTCCTTTCCCTTTTCCTTTACCTACGACTGGAGGAGTACTCCCATCAACAGGAGTGTGGCCGGTTTGTGCAGCGGCGGTGTTGGCTCCGCCATCCGGGTTCTCCTCATTCACTGGGGGAAGAACGCCCCTGTTGTCAACCAAACCTGATTTGGTAGCTGTTACCATGATGAGTGTTGCTGGTGTTACTTCTCACGAGCTCAAAGAGGAAGAGATTGATGGAGATGAAGAAGATGATGGTGGAGTTTCCCACAGACGGCGCCAAAAATGATGGTGCAGAAACTTGAAGGGTTGTTTAACACCAACACTTTAAGATTTGTTTGAGAGGAAGACCATCACAGGCGTTTGAGCCTCAGGAACTGGGTTTTCCAAAGAGCGTGGGTTCTTCCAGCTAGGATAACACCAGGGGAGAAAATGCAATAGGAATGCAAAGTTGGTGAAGTATGCAGAGCTTGGGAAGAAGAAAAAATGGAAGAGAGACTCCCAGTTCAGGTGCAGTTGATTTTGTGAAGAAGATGACTTGGGGAGAGTGTGTATAAAACTTCCATATTTATACGTTGAGGGAAAGGGTATTTTGGGTAAATTGATTGTGTGGTCCCAAACCCGCGTTGCCCTAGCGTCATGTGATGGCTTGAAAGTGATAGCCCTGCAGGCTGGCAGAGTCAAGTACGAGGTGCGCACCAACACTGTGTCAGAGGTTGTTGGCGAGCGGATAGCGTGGAGATATTTTAGTTGTGCTTCTCGTTCCTCTGAAAGTGCCCTCGAAAGGGGCACCCTACCGCAGTGGGGTTGACCCTCGGGGAGAATAGTACCCTTTGATACTGAGGTCAAGCGTGGGGTACGCTCGAGAAACGTTCCCCTGGCGGATGACCATGAGCGCTAGGGCCCCGAGAGTGGAGCGTGTGCGAACCCGAGCGCAATGACAGCAGGGATCCTTGGTGTAGAAGAGAGGGAGTCCAGATGCAAAGCGTCCCTTGGAACCGAAATGCGAGCGTTCGAGGGGATTGGTGGACGGATCCCGCGCTCGTGACTTGGGCCGAGGCGCGCAAGTCCAGATCAGATAAGTGATGAGGGAATGGGCCGGGTCAATTCCAGGGGCCCATTACCGCGAGCGTTAGAACTCTGAGTTCTTCAGATCGCGACACGTGTGCGATGCTGATCTGAGCGTGATTTGGCCTCATCATATATATTTTTATTTTTTCTCCATATTTTTAAATTTCTATTTTATATTATTTCTTACTAATACAACATTGTCTTATTTATTTATTATAGAATTAATTATATTAAAAATAATTATACAATAAATATTAACACCAAAATTTTAATTAAATATATATTAAAATAATAATTATTTTTTTTATTTGCACACGAGAAGGAGTACGTGCAGGAGTCACTAGTATAAATTTGATGAACCTTTTTCATTGATTTTATGCTTGAATTTAGTCTGCTGTGTGGTTATGAACATATCTTGCCTTCTCATCTAAACATCTAAACCTTGCATTGATCTTCTGTTTCTTATGGAGTTTTCATTTCCTTTAATTTGTTCATTTAAAATTGGGTGCTCCGGCTTGAACTTCGATCATCTTCAGCAGATTCTTTCGACATAAAATATGAACCAACATCTGAAATTTAGATTTTTAATTTGGCTGGAGATTGTATTGCTCCACATTTTGCAATTATTTACCTGTACGTGCTATCTTCTTATCCAAGTAGCAGCTTAGTAATACTAACATCTACATCGTATGGATGATATGGACTAATTACGTGGTATTTTCCCTCAAAAACACTGTGTCCTGTTACGTTGTTGTACATTGAATTTGCGTGCACTTATTCATTAGTTGGTGTGTGTGCACTTATTCCAGGGACAACCACCCAATTTCGTTTGAATTTGATAGAAATTTTCAGGGCAAAATTGCAATTTAGGTATTCTAATGGAATAAAGCAGGCCTAAAAAATACACGTGTCTTTATATTTCAGGGAAGATTATATAAATTATATTTTATTTTAAATAATAAATTATATAACTAGTGGTAAGTATTCACACATATAAACAGATAAGTGACAGGTTCAAGTTTCATCGGCAATAGTTGGGAACCAGTAATAATTATCTTTTTTTTTTTAAATAACAATGGAGTAAATCGGGCCTACAAAAATGCACTTGTCCAATGTGGTGTGGCCATTAACTAGGAAAAAATAAAAGTCACCTAAGGTGGTCTCTGTACGTCGGCCGATGATGGTTGTAGCGAGTTTCTTTTACTAGAGTGGCCATTTTTTTAGGCTCGAGACAAAGTTGTAACTGGAAGGGAAAAAAAAAAGGGTGTCCCAAAAATATACTAGAGGGTAGTTAGAGTCACAATTTTGCAATCTTCCTTAGTAAAAAATTCATTTTTCAATCATTAAAAGTTTTATTACGAATTGGTTTGTATCATGTACAGAGTACATCAATTGCACATACATTGATGAGAATTAAAAATATACTTTACCTTAAGATTCATCATCAATATTCATCCCATGAAACAAAGTAAAGATAAAAGTTGATAATATTATAAGATTAAGATAGTACTTCTCCATTATTTATGAAAGATGAGGTACACACATACATTTTACGTAATTGCATGCTTATTGAACTATATATATGGAACTGTGCGTGCATGATTTAGGCATTACAAGTAGACGAGATACATATAAAGTGGAGAAGAAACCATGCTAAAATAGATATATGATACGATGTCAAACAAAATTCCCAACAACGTTAAGTCTTACTCCTTCACCAGCCAAGTTCACCCTGACATCGGCAAGGCCGCCACCGGGAGCACTTCCGATGAATGTACCGGAAATGTTTCCAAGCAAGGTGATCAGGCCCTGCGTAGGAAGGCCCAGAGCACTGTGCAAAGAGAACAAGAGTAATCAAGAAGACGGCAGATTGGTTGTAGGCCATTTTCAGAAGCTTTTAGGGTTTTCTGTATGTATGTTTTTTGTTAGTTTTTTTATTTGTGGTGCTTGTTCGTGAAGGATTAAGTCCTATTTATACTTGTGTAGTTTGTTTTTTATTAATGGCTTCTTTTATTTTCTTTAAATATCATCTTTGAAATTGTGGAGTGTAGCTAGGTGTTTAGGGTTTGGATGCTCTATTTGTGGATCTCATGTACAATTGTAAATGCCAAATTGCCCCATTTTCAAGGCATGGGAGAGCTTTACACGCATGCAAGAACATTATGAGACTTAAACCGAGGAATCAAAGATGATCGAGATCAGAAACAAAAAGGTTGGGGCTTTAAAGCCTGATTTTGGGTATAGAGAGTGATTATAAATCTCATGGTCGAAAACGTCTTCAATTCAACGCTCACTCTAGCCGATCCTGGGTGCTCTATTTAGCAAAATAAAAAAGTTGTCAATTTTTGTTAGAGGAAAATGCAAGTTTTTGGCAATAATGAGAACCGGAAATGGAGGCATGCAACCAAACCCTAAACACCCTAGTAATTGAAAAGTTGGTAAAGAAGGCAAATACTAATCAGGGTGCTAATCATAAATCATGATTCCAGCATAAATAGGCCGAATCTCCCCCAATTCGATTCAGCTAAACCAACCAGTTAGGGCTGTAAATGAGTGGGGAATGCTCAAGCCCAGACCCAATAAAACTTTAAAAGGCCTAGGCTCAGGACCATATATTTTACCCTGGCCCAGGTCCAATATAATTTTTTGATAGGCAATTGGACCTGGGTATAGACCCGAATTAAACCCAAGATCCATTTACCCATATTAAAAGCTTAAATTTCCCTCCCGCACATCTCTCCTTCTCACATCTTTCTAAGAAAAAACACTTGTTCCGAGGAGTTCCCTCGATTTTGTGCATTTTCTGCATTATTGCTCCTATACTCTAAAGCACGGACACGCCTAAAAAATGGTTCGTGCAGTGTCCGACATGTGTCGGACACGGACATGGCTCGGACACGGTTGAAGGAGTGTCCGAAAAAAAAAAAAAAAAAAAATTGGGACACGGTGTCGGACACGGCCAGGTGGAGTGTCCGACACGGCTCGGACACGGCGGGGCAAATTTGATCATTTTTTTATGCTTTTTTTAATATTTTTTGAATTTTTTGGAGAGAAAATTGAAATAACAAAACTTATTTTAATTTTTAATATTATATATTTTTATAAATATTTTATGTTACATAGATTATACTTATAAAATATTTTTATTTTTATATAAAATATTTTTATTTATATAAAATATAGCCGTGTCGTGTCCTAAAATTTTGAAAAAATCCGTGTCGCCGTGTCCATGTACGTGCAACATAGCTCCTATATAATGTAACTTTTTAGTATTTTATATACAAATACCGAATATGTATATATTATATATGTCTATATGATTTTTTTTTTGTGCATACCTATATGAATTAATAATATCACAAATATCGTATATTATATTGTATGTATCTTCAAAATACATAGTTTAATATGATTATGGTCGAATAATACTGTATGCATATATAATTATCTATGACCATATATTATATATTTTCTTAATAATATATGGCTTTATAGCATCATCTATTCATCTTTCTTTTTTGATAGAATATACATGACCCGTTGGAAAATCAACCCAAATCTCCACGTGTCCGTTGGAGAATTTGCCACGAAGCAGTTTTTCACCGAAAATTTTTTTGTACCAAAATTGCGAATTAGGATGAGTTGGTATATCAAAATTGTAATTTTCTCTATTGTATTAGCTGTTGGAAACACACAGAGATGGTGTATTCTCACAGTGTTAGGCTTGTAATAGTATGAGTAAGAGTGATTGAGTTGACACTTGAAGCTTGACTACGGTATTGGTGGTACCAGGCGTCTTAGTGGGGCTTGACCTTTGATACAGTTGTTACCAGACGTTCTTATGGGATGGTATTGCTACCGAACATTTCAATGTTGCACTGTATTGTATATTAGACCTTAATGTCTCTCTTATAATGAAATCCTTTTTCAAAATTCTAAACTTTAACAATCTTAAATAATAGATTAATTTATACAATTTATGTTTCCATGATTGTGTGAATCAAACCACTATAAATCTCTTTTGTTTCATTTTTTTTATCCTTGCTTTGCTGATGGATACAAACCAGTGTAGACACCACCCACGCTCAATTTCTAAAATATATGTTAATATGCGGTATAAATATAAAAATATGTCTTTGACATATATAATACGTCGTGACATAAATACAAGATACAATAATTTCTTATTCTGCATGTGTGCTGAATGTCACTAGTAAAGATATAAACTTGATCATAAAACATTCTTCCCCACTGACCAAAAAAAAAAAAAAAAAACATTCTTCCCCATTATTCAAGAATCAACGAGAAAATAAAGATATACAGAAGTTACGCAATCACTCGCATCACATGCATATGCTTCCCCCGTTGCTTATTCATAAATCATGCAGTACCAAATGTCGCATCACTGCCCGGACCTCACAAACCCAACCGCAGTCGCGTTCTGAACCAAGCCGAACGCCGCCGTAACAATCGTGCCGAGAGTCTGAACGGCCGAGGAGAGAACGCCGTTAGCGGTGGAAAGCACCGGACAAACCACCGCCTCAAGCGGCAGCTGCACACCGACAACGCACGGGACTAACGGCAGGTTAAGTATCAATCCGGGGATCGAAGGGACGGTGATGTTAAACGTCCCGTTCGCATTAGTCGTTCCCTGCCCTACGGTCGCCGTCAAAAGTCCGAGAATGGTGCAGTTTAGGGCGACATTCACTCCGCCCACGCCTTGTCCCGGGCAGTTCCCGGTGGAGGTGCAGCAGAGGCTGCCGGTTACGCTGAGGCCAGGGAGTAATCCGGCAGCGCGGGCTCGTGGGGTGGTGGAGGTGAAAAGGATGAGGGAGAGGAGGAAAAGGGTGGCGGTGTGTTGGTTGTTGTAGGCCATTTTTGTGTGTTCTTGGTTATTTGATGGTGTTGGTGATTTGTTGTGTGGTGTTTTGGAGAAGGAATTAGGGCTATTTATGCTTGTTTGTTTGGGCTCTATGATTGTTGTTTGTTAGTTTGTTTTTGAATGTCAAGATTGGAGCAAAGGGATTATGGGTTTGGGAGTATGGGTTGCTATATTGGTTGTTCTAAATCAGTTTGGAATATATGCCAAATTGCCCTTTCTTTTTTTTGTTCCATCAAGTTTGTAGAGCATGTAATTGGGAATTGAATTTTTGGAAAAAAAATAGCCGGAGCAAGATGTAATTCATAATTTCAAGATTGCTTTCGTAATTTTGTTCAAACATCTAGCTACTTTTGGTTATATTTCAACTATGAGGATTATTTTTGTAGTGGATTAAATTCAAGGGGATATTCATAATTATCGTATTGTTTGTAATGTCAAGTCAGATTATACTTGGAGCCAAGTTCAATTAACTAGATAATATGATTGTTGACTTTCTTTTAGATTTATCAATCATATAATAAATATACGGGAGGTTTACTTTGTTGGTTGGGATGAGAGTGAATAAATGAAGAATGAGATGAGTTGTGGGATGCGGTGGAGGATTGATCATCCAATGAAAAATATGGGATGAATAATCAACCTTTTATTCAATATAACCCCGAACCCTATCATCAATCTCGGACTTAATGTAAGCATAAGTTTAAGTGAAATTATTAATCTAATCCTTAATCCCATGAAGTAAACATGCTAATAAAGTATTTCTTTATATAATAAACATAATTTAAGGAGTTAAATCTTAAGGAGTATAAAATGCACCAGTACCTACATAAGGATGGATCAAGTAACAATTCAAATTGTCAATAAGAGTTGGTTTAAGTGGTTAAATGGTTCATTCTTCAAAGCAATGATTCAGGTTCGTATTCCTCTGGCCCCTTGGGGGGTGTGCGTGTTAAAAATAAAAAATAAAAAAATAAAAAAAAGGGAAAAAAGAAGAAGTAACAATTCAAATTCTATTAATAACTAACTATATGGCCATATCCCCAACTTGCTTTCAATCTTGAATTAGTTTTCATTAATGACATCAGGAAAAATAATTTGGACCCATCAAAAAGAATGGTCCCTAAATTATACCATAACCGTTTCTTTAGACTTAGACTATACCTAATATTCATTCAAAAACTTAAAAATTGTGTATTCATAAGTTGAAATAAAATGATAGAGGATGACAAATGAGAATGACGAAAATATTCCATTAAGAAAACTACTCAAAGTTGTTCCAAATTACCAAGAAATGTTGCAGAAACAAAAGCGCTAAGTACAATGGCATAGGAGCAGGAACAAGTGTTGTTTATTATGCAAAAGCAGTACAAATTTTATAATCTCTTCAAGCTTTTCTTTCTAGCATCTATCTTCTTTTTGTCGGCAGGAACTTTAGCCAGACCTGCTTCCTTCTTTACTGTTGCAGGAGCAGCTGCCGATCCACCAACAGCTGATGAAGGCATGGCGGCTTGATAGTCTTGCCCGTTTTCTGGCTTTGGAGCCAGGGGAGAGGGTAATGGAGGTGCACTGCTGTTCTTCTGGTCAACGCACTTTGCTGAGGTGTTCGTTTGTTCGATGTTCAGGGTAGTCGTTGTCGACTCTGAAATCGCCGCTGTTTTCAACTTTGGCTTTGGCTTGAGGGCATGGATTCCAGTGTAAAGCCTGATTACATTGGCAGTTCCATGAGTATATACCAACGAGAGATGGTATATAATTACATTGGCATACGGTAAGGTTTGGTCTAATTACACCAAAACTTCATCCGAGGTTTGGAAAATTACAAAAACTTGCCCCGACATGCTTTGAAATCATATATTGACCAATAAGTGTCAAATATAAAATAGGTATTCATTAAAAATTAGAGATGTCATTGTGATGCAGTGTAAATCGTAAATTCTTTGATAGGGAAAAGTGTTCGAATTTCTCAGATCTTAGGGCATGTCAGCATGAATTATCCGCTATTTAATATACAATCATATTCCATCGCTCACCTCGCATGTCTGGCATACTCGTCATAATTTTCGAGAAGCATTTTGCCAGCCTGTTCATTTAGAGCAGATTCTGGAAATGGTTCGATCAATAAGCATCTGATCACCTACAGGAGTACAACATTAAAAAACATGACCCACTGTCATGAATAAATATGCTAAGAATAAAGATACACAAAAGAAAACTAGCAAATGTTCCACATTGATAAACAAGCACATTAGACTAACATAACATCCATTTTGACGAGACTTACAATTAAAACATGTCGTAATCCAAGAGTTGGGTTCCAATCTCTCTTCAAGGCATTAACGCAAATCTCACCATTGGTTGCAATATTAGGATGAAAAATCTTAGTCAGAAAATAGCCTGAGAGTAAAACAAAGAATTTATATGAGAAACCGTGTGCATTTAAAACCAAGAAATGCAAACTAAGAATTATCAACATTAAGCGTAAAATATCAGAGACCTTTTGGAGGAGATTGAGGGAAATCATGAGACAAGATCAACTTCATGCGGAAAACGCCATTTTCATATGGTGTTCCAGCTGTAAGGTTCAAAATGACCAATCATAAAACAGGTATGACAATAGATAGAAAAAAGATACAAGGCATGCAGAAATAAATAATTACCTGGCCCGTCAATGTCAGCATATATAATTGAAAAATTATCATCGTTCACGCCTACTTTAATGCCCTCAGGAGGGGTTTCGTGGAGATTCTTTAGTTCCTTTGCCAGTTGTTTTATGACATTTGGAGGAAGATTCTCGTTCGTTGCCTAAACCATTTGGACAAAGAAAATATGTAAGAAAGCAGAAATAAAGTTATAAAATTGATATCGTTCAAGATGAAATGTGAATTACCATAACAGGTTGCTTTAGAACTCGTCGAACCCTCTAAATGCTCTTAAGAAATCACTTGGCTATAGATGTCCTGCATAATAATGAATTATCACTTAAGATAACTTGGAGAATTTTGTATTTGTAATTGGGGAATGATGTGAGCCATATCTCTAATATTTAGTGAAAACTCAGAAATAAAATATCTAATTGGGAACAGTCAAGAAGTATGAATTCCTGATGCAATTATTGGTGATAAAGCTGCAGACAACTGTGGGCCACAACAATAATAGAAGAACAGTAAAATTGAAACAAATACATTCAATTGAGTGCCTCCAATTGCTACATTCCATTTTACAGAGGAGCAATGCAAATTTCATTGCAGGGCCATGTTAGAATGTGGATACGATTAATGCACAAAACCTAAGATAGATTTATGATACGCCTTAATAGATAAAATGGGATGCATTTCATCAGTTCTTTAAAAATGTTAAACCAAATTTCTTGTCATTTGACTCAAAATTCAATAGTTACAAGATACCGACAGTTTCAAAGATCAAGAGGAAGATATTAAACCAAAGAAACCATTTATACCAACTTTAATAATCAATTCATAAAAGTTGAAACTTTGAGCTCCCAAAGTCTCCACCTCTGATTTTCTAATAACCAAACTTAAGAAGTAATAAACTTGAATCCCTTCTCAAATGTGGTGCAAAAATTTAAAATCCAGAACTAAAAACACTGGTTTTCAAATTGCAATCCCAAGATAGTGCACAATACATTGGCCCCCCAAACAAGTTCTTGCATCTATTTTAGTACATAAATTTTGCCCTTAACCCCAAATGTGGAATCAACTTCATACAATTACCGTACAGAGATTCAATTATATTCCATTTTCAGTTAATTAATTTTTTGAAAAGGTAAATTCAAGCAGATTCTACTTCTGGCATAACCAAGAATCCGATCTTTCAAATAAAGATCATAGCATAAATTCAGACGCAGTAACCTAACCAGAAAGAAAAGAACTTTACAATTAAGAAGCAATAAAAAGGCTACATTTTCAGGATCGGATTCAAATGAAGCAAAGCATAAACCCTAAAAAAATACCAATCAAGAACCCATCTCATTACCACTCAGAAACCGAAATTAAAACCCCAAAAATCCCCAAGATAATCCACAAAATCAAATCTTGAAACCAAAAACAGAAAGCCCACTTCAGATTGAATTCCCAAAAACCTAAAATCACAAACTCCGAATACCAACTCAATGCAGTAGCAAAATGCAAAGATTAATCAAAACCCAGATGAAAAAGAATACCTTCAAGCAAGTCAGAGAGAGAACCAACAAATGGGCGAAGAAAATCCGAGTACAAACACGATGTGAGGGAAGGGGGCGTGCGAATTTTTCTTCGCTTTCGCTTTCTGTAATATACAGATGTATTTATCACAATGTGTGCGAAATTCACAAATAGATTTCAGATAGCGATCTCTCCCTTTGTAAATGATTGCGGATTTGATTTTTAGCACGCACCGCGAGAGGAGAGAGAAACAGAGAGACAGAGAGAGAGAATGAGAGAGATTACATATACAGAGAGGTAAAGAGAGTATAGAGGTGGGATATTGATATCGGCACTCCAAATCTGCTATTGCCACTCTTTGGGTTGTACCGTTACAAATACAGCCGGTACACAGCTGCATCACTTTCAAAATTCGTAATTTAAAATTTTTGACAGTAATTTTTAATTAATTATTTTATATTACTTTCTTTTACTAATCTATTATCTAATTTTATTTATTTATTTACTTAATATAAATTTATAATTATATTAAAAATAGTTATAAAGTAAATATTGAAATGAAAATTTTTATTTTTATACATTTTTAAATAATAATAATTTTTTATTTCCAAGCACGTAGAATGTGTGGAAGTCGCTAATTTTTAATTATAGATTAATATTATTGAAAAAGAATATGAAACTGGATATTCAAATAATAAAAATGTTATGAAGTTACTAATTCAATTATTATCTTTAAATAATTGTGGTGATTTTGTGTAGTAATTTAAGTAATCTAAATCTAGAACAAATTATTAGAGCAATTAATATTATTTAATAAGTATAAGAAAATTAGTATACATAACATGATAGAAGGTAATTAATATAAGATTGCAATAAGTTTCAACCCATATTTGCAGAAAACGTTATTAGTAAATAATCTTTACTTAGATAAATTAAATATTTTTATAATTATTAAAAGAATTTATATTTCATTTTTGTAGAGGAAGTAATATTGCTTTATAATAATTTGTTCCTGCGGGGGAACAACTTGTCGGCAGATGTTGAGCAAAATGTTTGGTCTTAACTCTTAAGTGCTGAGACGCGCTCTCACAGGTAAATCATGCTTCATGTGTGAAAATCATATAAAATGGAATTTAGTTTAGTTTTAATAATAATAACTTTTTTTATGAGGATAATTGAATACGAATTGATGATAAAAGATGGTCAAAGTTTCTAAGAATATAGTTAAATTGAATTAGGGTAATTATATTTGCATATGTTAAGATTACAATTAAATACCTTAAGTTTACCCGTGATTCGAAAGATTGCTAAAACTTCCTTTAATATATTTGAAGTTTACTAACTTATGTTATCATTATCGAACATAAATTTTCAGTAAGTATCGAGAGAAAAATAGAATATTCATAAAATTGAATATGAAATAATTCAAAATTTATAAATTAGGCGTAATATAAATTTTACAGTTATGATAACACTTAAGGTAGAAGTATTTTTTTTAAAGTATATATATATATATATATATATATATATATAGTTAATCTTTTTTGCACCGCAACGTTTGGGATGTCTTGCACTTTAATATCCCATCTTTGAATTTTTACTCTTTAATACCCAACATTTGAATTTTGTTGTAATTAAGTGCCCCCAACCAATAAGAAAATGGCACGTGTACCCAACCGACCAATAAGACCCGTGATTCGAAAGATTGCTAAACCTTACTTTGATATATCTGAAATTTACTAACTTATGTTATCATTATCGAACATAAATTTTCAGTAAATATCAAGAAAAAAATTGAATATTCATAAAATTGAATATGAAATAATTCAAAATTTATAAATTAGGCGTAATATAAATTTTACAATTATGATAACACCTAAGGTAGAAGCACTTTTTTTTAAAAGTATATATATATGTGTATATATATATATGGTTAATCTTTTTTGCACCTCAACGTTTGGGATGTCTTGCACTTTAATATCCCATCTTTGAATTTTTTACACTTTAATACCCAACCTTTGAATTTTGTTGTACTTCCAACACCAAATGTGTCATTTTCTTATTGGTCGGTTGGATACACTTGCCATTTTCTTATTGGTCGGGGGCACTTCAGTACAACAAAATTCAAAGGTTAAATACTAAAGTGTAAAATTTTAAAAATTAGGTACTAAACTACAAAATTTCCCAAAATTTGGGGTCCAAACAAAAGTTAATTCATATATATATAATCGTATAAATTGCGAACCGGAGCACTTAGAATTTTCTCGCATCATACCAAAAAGGGCAAATTAATTATAAAACATACTTTATTTTGGCAACAAAATAATATTTTGATGATCTTTATTCTTTACTATGGAATTCTTGAATTGGCATACTATTTTCTTTCCTTTATTCTTCTTCTTTTTGCTATTTATATTGTGATGGGATTCTCCCAGAGAAAAAGGCGAACTTACAAGTTACAATCATTAGAAAGATTTAACCTTAGGAGGCCTTGTCATTGTAAAGATTTACACTATTCTTCTTTGGTATATGTCTAATAATTAATATTCCTTATTGGTTCACCAATATTAGAATGATGATAATTTTAGTGAGAGGACCCATCCACTATCTTTATTCAATCAATCTTAATTTGGGAATATAATCTTCAAAATACCTTAAATTTCATTGTTCTTATGGATAAAACCAATATAATCATGTTCTAATTATGTTAGATATTGCTCTACATAACATTTCCAAGAAAGCTACTTAAATTACGCTAACAAGTGCATAAACTATGTTCGTGAATCAAGTTTGTTTAGTGATCGTAAGTTAATTAGTTAGTGGGAAAAAATCGGGTTGGGATTTAAAAGAATTAGGCAAAGTGTTTCTTTCTAAATGTTGGAAGTAACTACTTGACTTTCGTATACTAGTTATTTGAAAATCTACCTTTTCTTGATTATTTAAACAAAAGGCCATTTACTATCAATTGTAGTTTTCTTGATCAGTTTAAGAGGGGAAGGCTACTAGCAAGGTGGGGAGAGGGGAGCGCACAAACAGACCCCTTTGCTTGACTTGACTTTTGAAGCTCGTTATTAGGTGCGGGGTTTTTTACAATCTTCTTTCATTATGGTTGGTCGGGCTTTCCTCGAAAGAGAAAGTGTCACGCTCCCGAGTTACATAATGGAAAAGTAGAAAAAATAATCATAAATGATTAAAATGTGTTGTTCTGTACATAAAATATTCAATCAAAACAGCTCTTGTATAAAGATTGAGGTATTGTAATCTAGCAGGGAAATCCACCATTTCAACTATCCATCCTGCCTCATATTGTGTCGGAATGATATTTCCTATTGATCCATACCATTCTTCGCAGTATACCTGACAAATTGAAAAGTGTAACCATAATAACACTAGTTTTATATATCTATTATTTTATACGAAAGATGATTAATATAATATTTAATACGATACGATATGAAAAAATAATAATTTTTTTAAAAATATTTATACATCATAACGCTCCAACTGTTATTATTAGAACCCATGACAATTCTTTTATATTTAGTTGGAAAGATTACGAGGGTGCCAACCATCTCTTCATACCAAAACCTAAGCTATCCTTCCATTAAACTTAACAAATATCTGTATCCATTAATATTTACATTTTTTTTTAGTGAAGATGAATTACAACGGGAAATTCCCAAAAAATCCTCATATGGGAACTCAAATTCCTCTTTATTCCCCACTTTCAAAAAAGTTCTTCTGAACTCCCCAGATGAAAATCAAAGTTCCTCTTTACTCCCCGTTTTTTTGGAAGGTTGTATAAAAATTCAAGAATCGCGTACCCGAACCCTGAAATCACGTACTTAAATGCCCAAATTATGTATTTGGGGGCAAATACATCATTTGGGCATTTAAGTACGTGATTTCGGGATTCGGGTACGCGATTCTTGAATTTTTATACAACCATGGGGAGTTAAAAGGAATTTGGCTTGTCATCTAGGGAGCAAATAGGAACTTTTTTAAAAATAGGGAGTTAAAAGGAATTTTTTCAACTTTTAGTTACTGTTCATAGAAAACTCCTAAAATCTTTTGTATAAGTACACGACAAACAATGCATAATGAATATCTTAAATTTGGGCCAAGTATATACAACATTAATGATCAATAATTGGAAGTGTACCGCTGGATGTAATAGCACCATCATCGACAACTAATTTTTTTTTATTTACCCATATTTTTATAGATAATATTTAATGATACACATATAAAAATACGACGATACAAATATGACACAACACGAATACGATGATATAAATTTCTTTTTTTGAAATTTTCAAGTAAGAAATATTATACGTAGTGTTCAATATAAATATCTGACATGATATAATACGACATTACAAAATAATATTTTTAGAGATGTTAGTGCATATACATAATACTTTTGTGATATTAATTAGGTGTTTCGTCTTTATAGTTCATATTCTTTGTTAATTAGGTGTACCTATTTTAATTCATAATTCCAAGCCATATACTGCTACCACACGAATATAATTGTTCAATAATTAAAAATTTTGGCGCATATCTATTATATTATATATTTGAAAATCATATTTGATTATTTGACTTTTTATGCATTTTGATGATGTGGAATTTTATTGATTTTTTGAGATTTTTAATTAAATAAAAAAAATGTGATTGGTTGATTTTTATTTTATATATTATTTTATTGTGAAAATAAGTAACAACTAAGAAAAATAATTATCTTTGACAAGTTTGACCGAATGATATTTTGTATTTTTTTTAAATTTTCAATTAAATAGAAAAAATATAATTGACTTATTTTTATTTTGTATATTATTTTATTATAAAAATAAATAGTAATTAAGAAAAATAATTATCTTTGACAAAATTCATAATATACTTTTTTACGTGTACTTTTTTTTTTCTAATGTGTAATTCTTAGAATTTTAAATTATTTTTAATATTTAAAAAGATTATTATTGGTAGTTCCAAAATAAATCTTTTCTTATTTGATATAATTTCATTATTAATTCTTTTATGAGATATAAATTAATTTTTATTTATCCTAATCATCAATTATAAAATAAATTCAAGAGGTTTAATTGAGTGTCAATATAATTAATCTCTTAAAAGCAAACTAATAAAGCGAATTAATTAATTAGTTGATTAAATTACTCCATCCAATTAATTAATTTTATTAAATTAAAAATTAATACTTAATAAATTTATATCTATATCTTATAAATATATATGGTCGATTGATAATTAACCATATAATCATTAATATTTTTAAAACTTGTAATTAATAATATAATATTTATATCAAGTAATTAATTAACTCTACGTAATTAAAGGAACAATGAAATATAAATATCTTAATTAATTAATTGATACCACTTAATTGGATAAACTTAACGTATTTTGGTATAAAGTAGGAGAATTAACTCTCTCTTTTTAACACTTCTTTTTAGTAAATAACGTTAATTTTTTTTGAATTGTTTTTTAATTGTGAAAATTATTTAATGGTAAGTTATTTTTACATTAAATACAATTTTAATATAATTCAAATTTCTTTTTAACCAAGTCCACAATTTATGAAATACATGATAATTGAATTTTAATTAAATTTCTTTCTATATAAATTTTTTGGTTTTTAATTTCCATATATTTTAACCTATTTAATTAAAATATGATATTGACATAAATTTTATTTATTTGTTATCCTCGTGCATTTATATATTGTGATGTAGCAAAAACACATATACTTATTATTATTTGTAATTGGATGATAATTATATACTCTCTTTAAAATTATTTTCCTTTTACAATGTCTCTAATTAATAAATAAATAAAATTTTGGAATTTTGTGATTTTTTTGAATTTTTTAGTTGTGAAAATTATTTTAATGGTAAGTTATTTTTACATTGAATGAAATTTTAATATAATTCAAATTTGTTTTTAATCAAGTCCACAATTTATGAAATCATTACATGGTAATTGAATTTAATTAAATTTCTTTCTATATAAATTTTTTGTTTTTTATTTTTCATATATTTTAACCTATTTAATTAAAATATGATATTGACATGAATTTTATTTATTTTTTATGCTCATGAATTTATAAATTGTGATGTAGCAAAAATTCTACATACACTTATTATTATTTAGAATTGGACGATAATTATATACTCTCTTTAAAATTATTTTTCTTTTACAATGTCTCTAACTAATAAATAAATAAAATCATAATAAAGAAACGTTTTAACAACAATTTATTCATTATTTATGAAAAATATGTAGTGTGTAAATTATTATCATTCTATATGATTTAGTTATTTATTTTAAATTATTTTAATTTACAAGATTTATACATAATGTTATAAGTTATATGTACACCAATATCGTGCATCGCACGAGGTATACGCTATACTATATATTATATAGGAAGGATTTATTTTAAATCAATTGTACGTGTCAATTTGACCGAATACTAATTTTTTAAAATTTTAAAATTTTTTAATTGTCTTAAAAAATTATTATTGTAACTTTATTTTAAAACATGCAAGTCATTAGTTTTTATGTCGTAATTATCCAATTCCTTAATTGATGATGATTAATTTACACAAATTATTTACATTAAATATTCTACAAATCATGTCCAAGATTTTCTACAAATCATACCCAAAATTTGCTATTTTAATTTAGTAAAATTTTTGAAGTTTGAAATTTAAATGTGTAAATTTACATGTCTATAAATAATCTACTCTTAATCCACTTTTTAGTGTTTTTTTTTTTTTTTTTTTTTTTTTTTTGATCTCTTCTTCTTCTTTGATTTCTTGGTATTTCTTTGAACGTTTTTTTTTTTCTTTGTTCTTCCTTGATTTCGTTCGATATTTTGGTTTGTACGTGTACAACTTCGCTAAATATTTAATGATATTAGAGAATGTATTATAAATATTGTTTGGCTATTTATTTTGCAATATATCTTTTTTCATCTTTTTCTTATTTGATTTTCTTTGTTAACTACTTATTTTCTCCAGTTGCAACTTTAACTAAAAAGAATTTTATGAAAATATCACCATAATTTTGAAAAGGAAAAGAAGAAGGGTATTTTATAATAATAAATCATCAAATTTATTGATTATCAACTTTTTAATATGTATTCAAGTTTTGCTTGATATGAATCAATGTGCGGACATGTTGGCAAAGAAAGGCTATAAAGAGAAACAATTGACCTATTGGCAAAGACATTGACAGAGATGCTTGAGAATGTCTTCTGTGAAGCTTTGATGTAATTGTGTGTTCTTTTGTTGTTTTTCCACTAAAAAAAAGATTTGGTTCATAATATAATATTTGGGTTGTTTCTTGAATGTGACAATTTAATTAGATTTTAGAATTCTTTAATTTATCTACAAATACATGTTAGATTTTAATATATATATTTTTTTATCAAATTCTCATAGATTTTTTCAGTAATCTTTGTTTTAATTTTTACAATTTTTGTAATTCGTTTGGATTTATTTTATTACCAAATAACATTATTTTAGAGATCTTTTAATTTAGAGTTTCAATGCTTGTTATTGTCATTTTAAGTTAGCACATTTAATTTTTTTTTAGGTGACTCTTTATATATTTTTTTGGTTTTATACTATAATATTAGAAATATTTAATTTGTCTGATTTTTTTATAATTTATTTTATTTTGTATTTTTACAGGCGCTGAAGTTTTTTATATTGTTTTGTTTATTTTTTAAGTATTTGTATAAATCTTTAATATTCCACTTATTTTTTAAATTTTATTTCTTACTTCTTATTTTCTTTATTTTATTCGTATTAGTTATTTATTTATTTTAATATTATTCATTTACTTCTCAATTTTATACGTTCAAAATGCTTGAAATTTAGATAATTATAATATATAATACTCATTTGATCATTTATGTATATTTTAAATTTTGATATGTCATATTTATATTATATAGTGTGTTTTCTTATATGTTACCTGTTTTTTATTTAATTTAAAAAATAGTATCAACTGAAAAAATTAGTTTCTATACATACTTACTATGTTACTTTTTGATCAAAATATATACTTATACTTCTATACAATTTAGCTAACTTAATTTTAATATCTACTTATTGGCCATTTTTGTGTGTTAAAATATTACGCATAAATTCAAATTGTTTTTTAACATAATTTTTTTTTCTTCTTATTTCCGTGCATAGCACGGGGTTTACGCTAGTGTGACACCCCGTTCTATAGTCGGTACAGGTAGTTATGTGATTTATTATTATTTACGCTTAATTTAATTTTATATGAATTATATGCTTTTATTTGAATTGAATTCTTACTTGAATTATATGCATAATTGAATTTTGGCTTGACTGAACCCGTACCTTTTGAACCGAACCAACTTGAACCGGAAAGCCTTGAACCGAACCGGTTTAGCCCTTAAAGGCTGAACCATTTCTTCTTTTCTTTCATTCACGTAACATAGCAGCAAAGTTCATCTCAGCCCCAAGTTCAATCTTCCAACTTCAAGAGCCAAGTTCTCCCTCGTTTCTTCACCTTTCCTCGAACTTGAGTATGTTTCGGAAACCCCTTGTCGAGCTATTCGTTTCCATGGATTAATTCTGAATTTGGAGTAGTATTTGTTTGCTTTTGATCACCTACGTGAATAGTAAGGGTTTGGTTAATTGGATGAATATGTGACCTATGCTTGTTATATTTGAATTCTAGCTTCATAATGGTGTTATACATGTTGAATATGTTGTATTTATTGCAAGAGAGCAAGTGTTAGTTGAGTATTCAATGTGTTGTGTTTGAGTTTGAATTTGCATTCTTGATCATTGTCATTAATTCTCGTTTTTCTTGAGTTATTTGAGTGCCAACTTGTTTTAAGTGATTTATATGAATTGTTTGTATGATTTGGTAAGTTGTTGCAGCTCTTTGGTATTGGTTTTAGCCATTTTTGGCCAAAAATGGAGCTTCCCCTGTTGCTGCAATGAAACTGATCTGCTCTGTTTTTCGAACCAGGTCGGAACGGCCGTTCCCGTCCCAGCTTTAAATTGGGAATGGCCCTTCCGGACATTTTCAATGTATTCTGCCGAAAATGGGAACGGTCGTTCCCAGTTTGTACTGGGGATGGGAAGGGCTGTTCCCAAGGCCAAATCGTTACAGATGCACGGGGAGCAATCGGGTATCTGGGAACGGCCCTTCCCATTTTGAACTAAGGGCCGGAACGGCCGTTCCCATATTCCAGAAACTTTAAGCGAAAAAGGGAACGGTCGTTCCCTACAGTGAAAGAGCCGTTCCCATCCTTCCCGAAACCTGGGAGCTGCTACTGCTTCTTAATTGTTTAATTATGCTTTTGAATGGCTTTTATTGTTAATCTTTTGCATGTTTAATGCTATAGCTTGATTTTAATTGCATGATAAAATGTAAATAATTGTTATATGCTACGTTTTGTGAATTATGTGATACATTCTATATTATTTTGCATTCAAGCATAAGCCATGCATTTTTCCGAGCGTCTTATTTGGTTCATGTAATGTCTAAGTCTTGGGCTCTCATGTTTTCTTTTCAGACGGTGTTGCCGAGGACGAGCCCGAGGCATAGCTTGATCACTTCCACTACTTTCTTTTGTACGCACAAGGTGAGGTTTAGGATTTTGTATAGTTAAAGACCTAAAGCCTTATGTGACATTTTCGAGCCACGCATGTGACTAAATATTATGTATATAGATAAATAAGTGTTGAATAGAATATGGTTATGATCTTGTGAACAAGTTTGATTTTGAAAAAATTACTAAATAGGCGTATGTAAGCTACTTTGGAAAGTCTTTTCTGTTCAAGTTTAGCGAGTTTTGCCATGAAAGATTGGTATGTGTTTGTTATGTGAATGTGGATCCAAGGAGCTATGGGTAAGGAATCCCTGGGATAGTTTTGGGTCGTCGGGCTCGACCTATGTTATAGTCTCCATCCAAGGTATCACACGCGACCTCGGGAGCTAGGGAAGGCGTGGTATTTGATGCCTTCGGTGTAAGAACCGGGGAGGGCAAACTCATGAGTTTGTTAATGTTACGGATGGTTTAGGGTCGCCGGTGGCTCTTCCATCATCGGAGTAGTGGTTGGATATGTTTTTATTTATGTTTTATTTGTTCTGAGGAGTAACGTTTGGAAGCTCGTTCTCGTCGAGCATGTGTTGTGTTATGATTTGGGAATTATGAATTGGAATAGAGTTTGTGAAAAATGGTTTTGAATATGTATATGTTTGTTTTGAAAGTTTGGTTTGTAAAACCTATTCCGGTTCATAAGTCCACCTTTTGATATGTGTTTTGCTTTATATATATAGGGTGTGGGTGTGCGTTAGCCCCCTCACTCAGTCAGTTGACTGACCCCTCGTTCACTCTTTTAGTTGCAGGTTTTTTGGACTTGAGCTAGGCGGAGAAGTGTGTCTACCTTTGCATTTGTCGGTTTAGGTCTCGTTAGATGCATCTACTTCCATGCACTTTATATCATTCTGTATATGTATAGCTTATGGCTTGAAGTTTTAAATACTTATGTTTTGTTTAGGCCGTGATGGCAATTGTACAGGGTTTGAATGTTGGTACCTATATGTAAATGCGATATGTGTATATATGTGTTGGTACCTATACGTATCTATGATACACATCTACTACTTGTTTGATTTAATTTAGCAGCTTCCGCATACTCTGGTTGTGTTTAGCTCCGCCTAGCCTAGTGAGTGTGTTGATCTCCCGTTCGCTATGATTCGGATTCGAGTACGGATTTTAATTCTAACTTTCCGAGAAATGAATTTCAAACAGTAATACACCAATTAACCAATATAAACACAGAATATAAATACATACATAAATAACTTTTAGAGATAAATATTTTTGTCCATCCGAACTATGACCCTTTTGGCATTTCACCATCCCAACTATTTTTCACCCATCCCACAGCGGTTTGTCAGGAATTGAAAGTTTACATGGCGGTTTCGGGTGAAAAATAGTTGGGATGGTGAAATGCCAAAAGGGTCATAGTTCGGATGGGCGAAAATCTTTATCTCTAACTTTTATATTTCCATATTATGTATTCGATGGACACGACTTGACAAATAAGTATTTTTAAAAATGAGGGTACATTATTCTTAAATAAAAACCATTTTTTAAAGTATTTATACAGGTATAAAAAAATAAATCTTTAAATTGTGGGGCCATAATTATAAATAGGAGCTGAAATTCAAAATTGCCGACGGCTACCGACCGTTGAAGCGTCAAATGTTCACAACTAGCCGTTATATATGCCTCCTACACCATCTTTTATTTTAATTTGGATAATTTGTAATTTAAAAAAAAACAACTCTATTTTTCCCATCAAATTGTTTCTTGTTATGGAGTTTTTGAAACTACTTTGAAGAATATAAATAGAATAAATAACGTCTTTCAAAAAAAGAAAAAATAGAATAAATAACCAAAATATGTTGTAGTCATGGAACAATATAATCTAATACAATGTATACATATAACATGTAACTGTAGTATATTTCATAAACAAGATATTCAAATCCTTAAAGAGAACATACGTATAAAATAGCTTCAATTATGATATTCGGATACGAATGTGGTGACACAGATACAATACGGATATGATGATACAAAATTTTCTTTTATTTTCCATGTAAGGAGTGTTAGATATGATGTTCATGTCCGATACAACACGACAGAACACAATAAAATGATATTTTTAGAATTATTCGAAAACATTTGATAGGTGAGATTAATTTTGGTGGCTTAATTTGAATTAATTTACATTGGGGTTTTTAATTTAGATTAAGTATGATTAGATTATTTTAATTTACTGTTTGATATGAGAAAATAACTTTTTTGTTTGAGAAAAAATTGAGAAAAAAAAAGGGAGTAGTACGTCAAAACCGTAATCTCAGTTACTCCCACCTCCTCTGTCGCGATTAAAAAATGAATTTAATTTATGAAAAAGAGGGACTGCGCGCGAGGTTAGAGATTCACGCGCTTGACCCAAAATCTACAAAAAACCTGTAATCTCTAATACCTAATAGAAAATTAAGTAATATTAAAAGTTAAAACTGATAAAATAACCTAATTTCACCTATCTAACACTTTCTTCGGGCATTAGAGAGCCTCAACTAGGCATAAGAACGAGAAGAAAAAACTCGGGCTTGAGTTTGATGTTGACGAACTGAGTCGAGCCTTGTCTCGGCTGGCCAAGCATCGAACCCAAGCCGAGCCACGTATTTCTTGGCTCGAGCCTGTGGCTGTGAGCCAAGTTCTAATTTTAAAAAATAATATATTATACATAATATAATATACATAATGCATAATATATTAGAGTTTAGACTTTATATATACCAACAAAACCCTAAAGAATTAACTCCTCATTTCATTCCAATTTTCGGTCATCACGAAAAAAAGTTAAGGTTCGGCTCGGTTCGACTCATTATCATGCCTAGCTTCAACAATAAAATCAATAACTTTTATTATTCTTCGGGGTAAAATTTTTCCCATGTATATTAAACCTAATTACCCACAAATTAAGGATAAAATGGTCAGTTTATGTTTCACCTAAACATATATATTTTTAGGGAAAATTACATTTTTGGTCCCATTCGATTTAGAGTGTTGCGATATTAGTCCCACTCGTTTCAAAAATCCAAAAATGGTCTCATACTTTAAGAAATCATTGAAATAATAGTCTCGTATGTTACAATAATAGTCTCACGCGTTGCAATAGTAGTCCCACTGTTAACTTGATAATGGAACCGTTAACTAGATAACAGAAAAATCATACATAGATCATGTGCACCATTAGAAATTTTTCTGACACATTTTTTTAAATATTTTTTTATGGAAAACTATCTAATTATAATTAAAAAATACACTTATATCCATTATTTTACTAATTTATTTACATTTTAATATCAGTCAACATGTTAATAACAATATATATTTTAAGAATCATATATTTATATTTTTAAAAAGAGTTGTATATTTACTAAAAAATATATTATATTGATTTAAATTTTTTATTTTCATTTTTATATTGGATTTTTCTCATAATATCGTGACACGCAAAATGTAATAAAGTTATTTATAATGACTTTAAATATTGAATTTGATATGAATGTATTTTATTTAAATTTGTAATAACGATAACTCTTATAAATATCTTATTTTAAATTAATTAATAAATATAAATATATTTATTTATATATAATATAGTTATGTCGTGTCTTAAATTTTAAAAAACAATCCGCGTCAACATGTCGTGTCATATCCTTGCCCATACATCATAGGGTCTAATCCACTGTAAATATCCAGATTTAGACTTAAAAAAATATATTTTTCCAAAAAATATACATATTTGAACAATACTTTCGTTAAAATTCTCAATGTTTTGGAAAGTTAATCTAACATTATATTTGAAATTGGTACAACTTTTATGGTTTAACTTAAAAAAGCCTATAAATACATTAAATTCCTAATTTCACTTTTCCTTACTATGTTGTGCAAAATATTTGAAAATAAAAATGTGAAGCAACAATATTAAAAACACCAAAATACGTAAAGAATTGATATAAGTGTTAAATAATATCTTAATTGATCTTGAAATATTAATACATTGAAATAAAATTAGTAAAATAATGGATATAAATGTTTTTTTTAATTATAATTAAATAGTTTTCCGTAAAAAAATATAAAAGAATGTCTTAAAAGAATTTTTATCGGTGCATATGATCTATGTGTGTATTTTTTGTTACCTAGTTAATGGTTCGTTATCTGGTTAACAATTGGACTATTATTGCAACGTGTGAGACTATGATTGCAACGTACAAGACTATTATCGCAATAGCTTCTTAAAATATGGGACTTTTTTTGGATTTTTTAAACAAATGAGACTAATTTTGCAACGCTCTAAATCGAATGGGACCAAAAATGCAAAATTCCCTATATTTTTACCTAAACTGGTATGAATTAATAACTAAAAATCTCCCGAATAATACAGACGGAAAAAAACCCTCCATATATCACTCTTTTTTTAATGTATAAATCATTTAACGACACTTTCCAATTATTTGCTAAGTTTTTGTGTGAAATTATTTAATAATAATAATACAAATTAATTAAAGCTAAAAGATGTTTTTAGTGGAGATAAAAGCAAGTGCATATATATATATATACTTGGTTTGACCACTTTTGGCCAGTAATGATAATTAATATATAAATTGGGATTAGAATCCAACTAATGGAATTTGCAACAACAAAAACAGGATGAGGTCCACATTCTAAATATTTCTAATTTTTGCAATTATTGGTGATTAGGTAATTAGGTCAATCAAACTCCCCTAACCACCACTAGCATTTTAGGTGATTTAATTATTTTATTTTTATTTATATATTCTTGAACCACCTAATACTCAGATCGAAATTCGAAACTAATCATATTATTAAAATATAAAACTTACTTTTCAAAATACTTTTTTTGAGAAATTGACAAATTTCTAAGAATTTAAAAATAATTTTAATTAGAAACTAGTACGACATCAAATTACTAATAATTTAATTGATGCAAGCATCATAATTGTGTTTTTTTATCATCCATTTATATGGATCGAGATGTAAAACTCTCTCTACCAGTGATATTATATATTCGAGAACTCGAACATGAGACTTTTGATTAAGTTAGTATAACACCGAATTGTTAAAATTACATCGCTCAGTAGTCCATAATTGTTATCCCTATTCAATTCTCAAAATCCAAAAACATATAGCAAATTAAAGAATTGTGCATGATATAGGGCCTTATAATGTAGCCCACAACTTTTTGGCATGGAAACCAATAAGAACACAAATTGGGCCGGTTTTCAAATTGGACCAAAATAATAATAAATTAGAACTAAATGTAATTCCAACATTGTAGGTAAAGTATTTACTCTAAATTCAAATGTGATATTGAACTATATATAGGAGCTTATATTTATTGTAGGGTTTTTCTTTTTTTTTTTTGATATTTTACGTTCTACTACTTATTTATTTAAATTTGAGTCGAGTTAAACCACTTACGGTGTAAATATTTCTCTATTAATAATAACTGTATTTTCAAACACTCAAACACTAAACCTCTTATTAAATTAGTATATTTTCGAATCATTGAACTAAATCAGTTTGTGGTATATATCATAGATTCTAACTTGTGACAAATGCTTTTTGTAGTGGTAAGTAATAGAAATAAACATCATGATGTCAAAAAGGAGAGGAAGTACAACTATTCAAGTCAAAAGTAATCAAGAGTAAAATTTAAGATATCATCATATGATTCATATCCATCCCCCCACTACTTTTCGCAATTAAATATTTTAAATACTTCTAATAAAAATAATTTTAACCAAAATTGGAAATATAAGCAACATATATTGTCAATAAATAATTAAATATTCTAGAATTCATTTTATGAAGTACAAATAAATGAAATTTCTCTTCATTACCAACCCCAATAATTACTAGTGGACCACTCTCCATCTATGTATATTTCCAGAAAGGAAAATACAAAAATACAGAAAATCAAAAAAAAAAAAAAAAAAAAAAGGTAATAATAATAGAACTTGCAATGTACAACTATAATAGCTCAATGTATAAGTTTTGTAGCAATAAATAATTAATTTTATTTATCTAGTAATAATAAATAAATAAATTCTGAAGTAGAAACAAATATTTGACGACAAAAAGAAAGGAAAATAAAATATTTCATTCTTCTGCTGTCAAAGCAAAGGCATTTTGGTTTTTCAGCACTCCCTCAGAATACATGTAGAAAAGCGCGTGCTTTAGAGAGAGAAAGTAGAGAGAGATGAGGAAGGATAGCTGAAGACTTGCGTCGAGGATCTAGGGGGAGAATTGAATTCAGTTGCTTTGATTTTGCCTCTGCTATGGAAGGTAAACTGAATTTTGGGTTTCTTTTTCGTATTTTTGCTTAGTGCTAGCCCTAATTTTTATTTTCTTGAATTGTTGTTGGTTTGTATGCACTGGGATTACTTTGCGTTACCTGAATTATGCATCTGTTGGCGTTGTTCTTGTGGTCATTTCTGCTGAATTGCTTGCGGTGGTGTTTTTTGGGATGAGTTGTGGGGATCACAGTAGCTGTGTTCGTTTTCATGATTGCTGTGGGCGGAGTTGGGTCTGATATGTTTTTAGTTTGTGATCTTTAGCTTCATTTGGTTTGGTTTGGTTTGGTTGAATCTTGGGGGGATTCCTTGAGTTGATTAGGGGGCCTATCGTGGTGCTTATTCAGCATTTTCTTGATCTTCTTAGCTGATTCCTGGTTTTGGGGCTGGTTGTGGTGTATTGATCTTGCTAAATTTCTGGGTTTCTGATAGTATCGGATTATAAGCAAGTAATGACATAATGACAACCTCTGGAAGTTACAATGACTGGATAATCCCAAGATGGTGAAAGATGGTAATCAAAGTACGTATCTTTGTTTTTGGTGCCAAAAATTGAGCAAATTTCCCGTGTGCCTGCTTTTTATTAGTGGCTAGGGCAGGTTCACTGAAAATAATTGATTTTTTTATGATGATGATTATAAGTAACCTAATTTGTTAAAAAAAATCCTTATTTGGTATTAAAAAATCTTCGCAGAACAGACCCTGACAAAGCTTTTGAGATTAAAATCCTTACGTTTCCCTTGTGGTTGAATACAGTGGTTTGGACCGAACTGTGGCTCATATAACTTGGCATTTTAAATAATGTGCTTATACTTCGTAAGGAAAGTCGTGAAGGTTTTGTGGCCTATCTAGTTTCTCGTGTTTGTTTCTCATTATAGTGAGCTCCGATTATGTGTCCATCATTTCACTTCTTGCATTTACCTTGTTATTCTTTTAGGTCTTTTTTCAGTTAGTTCTTCAATTTCATCTCAAATATGAAAGCATCCTTTGCCAATATCCGAACACTTGATGAGAATCTAAATTCTCATTGTTTTCACTTTTCAAGGTATATCACCAGATACAGATTCACTGGAATCTGCGACTAAGAAGTCCAGTCTTTCATCTGGGGGTAGAGCTCATGATAGAAGAGAGTTTCTGCGTAGATTTGTGGACAGCGAATCCCTGAAAGCAAATCTCGCAGATTGGTTAGATGAAATAGCTGAACATAATCTTTCCCCAGCCTTTGATGTTCCTTTTGAGTTGATAGACCTTCAGAAGTTTGATTACGCACTCGAAGGGATTCAGTTTCAGCAACTGATTCGGATGCCTAATGCTATTTATGCATCCACATCCAACTCTGTTGAAGGGACTGCTTACCTTGCTCTAGAAGATTTCCTGCATACCAGTGTGAATAGCCTGTGGGAGGCTTTCTGGGGGCATGATAATGATCCAATGCCTTTCTATGTCTCTTCTTTGTATGATAAGAACTTGAGGTTTTACCAGGCTGAACAGGCCATTGCTAAAGGTAAACTTGGGGGTCTTTGTGCTTCAGCTATAATGCTAAAGAATCCAAGACATCCACAGGGGAAGTGGGATGATATTGTTGAGTTGGCATTACTGAGGCCCGATGTTGAAAATCTTGCTTCATTAGAGGATGAATCAAATCCACCCTTCTCAATTCTGGGAGATGCTTTGTTCTTTGCTCTACGTGTATTACTTGCAAGAAGTATCAGCAGATCACATATTCCTTTGGATTCTGTTTTTGTACTTCTAGTTGATTCTCAACATGGCAGTGTTATTAAAGTTGAAGGCGATCTAAATAAGTTGGACTTTGACCTAGAAAAAAATATCTACGAATCTGCCGCTTCTTGGTTTCAAAACCATTCAAGAATTGCAATTTCCCCAGTTGATAGGGTTTGGAACAAGCTTGGAAATGCTAACTGGGGGGACATTGGTGCTTTACAGGTACTTTATGCTACATTTCATTCCATCACACAATATGCTGGAATGCCTAAAAATTCTGTTGAAGATTTAGCTGCTGACCATAGTTCCCGTCTCCAAACAAGACGAATCGAGAGGCAATTGGAGGAAACAAGTATAAATGGTAACGGTTTGCTTCGTTTCCAGCATCGCAATGCTTCTCCCGAAATTGTAGAAGTACAAGAAGAATCTATCCGAGTAGATTATGATAAGTCGGTGAAGCTAGAAATAGGTAATGTTGTACTATTAGAAGATTCAACTTCTAGTCAGCAAACCGGATATCAAATAGATGAGGTTTTAAACGATGGGGAGATTCAATTTTACGTTGCATCTTGTGTTGAAAATCCCAGTAAGCCATTTTTTCTCTACATTGGATCACACCCTTCACAACTGGAGCCAGCGTGGGAAGATATGAAGCTATGGTACCAAGTCCAGAGACAAACTAAAGTTCTTAGCCTTATGAGACAAAAAGGTTTGTCCAGTAAATATCTACCCCAGTTATGTGCTTCTGGTCGGGTGGTGCACCCTGGGGAGGTTGGGACCCCTGTTCTTGTCACCAGTCCAGTTGGGACAACTGTTGCTGACATGGCAAGAACAGGCCAATTTGGTGCAGATGAGGCTATTAGATGTTGTCATGATTGTTTATCTGCTTTATCTGTTAGTTCTTCATCTGGGATTCGACACGGTGATATCAGACCAGAAAATGTTATCTGTGTGAAATCCAGTTTAAGGCAGCCTTATTATGTTCTTATTGGTTGGGGCCATGCTATTTTAGAAGAAAGGGACCGTCCCGCATTAAATGTTCATTTCTCTTCTACTTCTGCTCTTCAGGAGGGGAAATTGTGCCCTGCTTCTGATGCAGAAAGCTTGGTTTATATGTTGTATTTCTTCTCAGGTGGAGATTTGCCTGTTTTGGATTCTGTCGAGGGAGCACTGCAATGGAGGGAAACCTCGTGGTCGAGGAGGTTGATTCAGCAGAAGCTTGGTGATATATCTGCTGTCTTGAAAGCCTTTGCTGATTATGTTGACAGCTTATGTGGGACGCCATATCCTGTTGATTATGAAATTTGGCTGAGGAGGTTGAAGAAACATATTAGAGAAGAAGAGAGTGGAAAGGAAGTTGATACGTCTTATTAGAATTATACCCTTCGAAATATTTGGAATCCTTTCATGGGTAGTGGGTAACATGTAAGATGAAACCCTCGGTCACTTCTTGAAGTTTCGGAGTCGTTTTTGGGGATCGGTTTGGAAAGAAGACAGCAAGAAACATGCTCCTCAGATTTTGTCACAGAGGATATATGACTGTTGTTAATGGGTTATGTACAAGGGGAATAGAATAAAGAGTTGGATTGCTTTGTTCATTGTTGCTATTGAGATGTTGTATTTAGAAGCGGTGGTTATTTATTCATGTAAAGCTAGATGAAATTGTTTGAAATGTGTAATAGGTGTTTTGACTTTGGAGTATAGTTTTGTGTAATGAACTCTGCATTAGTTGGTGTTTCCATTTCGGACGAATAGTAAAACTACATCATAGTTCATGTCGTATACGTATAGATACAGACCGAGATATCAACTTATTATGGTATAGATATAGACACGGAGATATCAACACCGAGACATCAATTTATTATGGTGTACATACAGGCATGGAGATATCAACACTGAGACGAGCATTTTTTTTTTTTTGTGTAATGGGAGATGTCGAGATACAGACACGGAGATATCAACACCAAGACGTGCATTTCCTTTTACTGTGATGGGAGATGTCAGCACTGAGACGGGTACTTCTTTTTACCATGATAAATGTCCGACATGACAAAATAATATCTTTTTACCTGCTGTATGTGCATCATATGTATAACTCATTCGCATAACCAACTCCGGATCTAATATCATTAGTTTTCTTCTTAGTTCAACGTTATTAGAGAAACAGAGAAGGAAACTGGAAATGAAGCAGATTAAACATCCATCAATATTGTGGCTCGGATTTGTCAAGTTGATTTAAACCCTGAACTAAAAGCAGGAACATGTTCATAGAAGCAACATAAATCCAGCAACAGAATCAACCATACATATGTTTATAACAAGTTACCGGACGGGTTCGAGAAAAATGTTCACTGGAAAATTTAAACATAACAGCAGTATCAGACATTAATCTGCATCCATTTCTTCAAGTGCAGCTTTGGCTGCTGCCTTGGCCTCCTCTAATAAATCATCCGGAACCTGGTACACGAAAAATATGATAAATCATCATCTCAGAAATACGACGATAAATGTGTTGTAAATCTTCTATAGTTACACAGATTCACCATTGAAGGTATAAATGTACTTGCTGATTTACCTTCTGATGCTGACGGTTTGACTCGTCACAAACCCAACTCATTTCCAATTCGAAAGCCTTGTCCTTTGCCTCATCATGTACTCCATAAATACTGCTCATAAAAGACAACACATCAAATGATGAATAAGATGCTAACTGTGATAGAAGCTGAAAGACAAAACTGGCTAAACAAGAATACATTGTACACTCCACAACTGTTTTGAACTAGATTACAACACATTCAAAATGAGTAATACTTGGCTGCCTAGTGTTAAACAGGAATCCTAACGAGCGGGAGCAAAATCATTTCCACTTTCTACTTACAATACTTATTTATTTGAAAATTTTTACATTATAAAACTTTCACAGGGATAATCTGTGTAGTTAAATATTTTTCAAATGATCATTAAATACCAAAGGGACATTGAGATTAGGATGGAGAGCAAACAATACCAACTGTAAAGCTAACATGATATATGAATACATTGAAAGATTACCCACCCAAATGAAACAGAAAATACTAGAAACATGTTATCGTTTAAACACCATGTTTTATGATACCTCAAACACACACTTGTTGGAAGACTAGAGACCGACCAATGGGGCAGAGAAGGCAGTGATATGCATATGATATAGCATGAACTAGAAGACAATAACCATTAAACATTAGAAATTCTTAGTTTAAAGCTGGAAATGTTTATTGATTGTCCATCAATTGGACAATTGTAATGCAACCATTTTTAAAATATTTGCACCAACTACTATACAATAAAGACCACATTTCCACCAAGTATATTGATGGTACACAAATATTTTTTGGTTCAACATGGATGATACAAATAAACAACTTAATTATGACAGATTTTGGATGAGATAACTCACATCTTGGCCACCTCAATAACCCCTTGTCGGCATGTCATATCAGAAAGCTTCAATTTCTCAATCTCACTGTCACCACAAAATTTTTATCAACATAGCTCATCATTGAACAGAAACATAAACACTAAGATCACAATTATCTTTAAAAAGGATGAGGTAATCCTTTTTTAGGAAAGATTAGATTAATACAGGATTATAAGGAGAAACATCAATCCACAAGCAATGATGACACAAACAAATGATGGAGCTGATGCTCTACCCCATTATTATACAAAGCCATTATCAGTAACATAGTTCCATAAAATTGAAGTCTTAATTATACAAAACAACTTGCAGAGATATTAATAGGGCTGGTTTTATTACAACCAGGAGCAAAGGAGGAAAACAGACAACTTACGTTTTAGCAGCCTGCCTGCCCTTCCCAATGGCAGCTCCAAAGTACCTCTGCAGCCATGGGAATGTTGAAATAAACAAAATTCGTAACAAATATCCGGAAGGAAAAATGACTAAGTACAATGGAATTTTTCAAAGATGGTATCAGAATATGATGCCTCATAATCCAATATTCTAGATGCAATAAATAAGACCGCACACATTAATTTCTGTAGCCACCACTCATGACTAACACAAAGAACAACTCACATAGGAAATTCCAGATGGTTCAACCATGTACAGCTGCGGGCCCTCTCTATCGTAACCTCCCAGAATAACTCCACAACCAAATGGCCTGCAAAATTCTGAACCGGTTATACATAACAAACAAATGTAAACAAGAAAAGAAATGATGCCATATGTGCTATCAAACCTGAGCCACCAATAGAGCGTGCACAAATGAACATAACTAGCTACGCGTGCTGCAAGTTCTTGTACAGGAATTGGTTCACCATACACACTGCGAATTGCCATGATAAAACAAGAAAAGAGAATCAAATGCCAAGATATTTCAAAAGATGAAGAGCCTGGAAAAACAAAGAAAAGGAAACCACACAAGATAACTACAAAAAATATACTTCTCATAATTAGTTGCTTCAGATTTTGCTCTTGTCACAATTTGCCTTCCATCTGCAGCTAGTCCTGCAACTGCCTGTTAGAGGAAGAACATCACAAGGAAAAATTAGCTGGTAAACCAATACTCAAAGTAGTAACTATTGAATGCCCGATGAAGATCTCCAAATTTTACAGAGGAAGTCAATTAGTTTATAGTTAATTCTTGGCACAAAGCGCCACAGAAAGCCTCTCTAAGTTCAACAAAACTGTGGTTCTATCATATTTTGTTCAATGCATGCACCAGACCAACATTACCCCTTTATAGTCGATTAACCAGCTTCCTCGCTTCCATTTTTTTGCAATTTTATTAAATGAGAGAACACCTCCCTTTGTTTTTTGCTATTTATTACAGGACCTGCCCGCCAAGACCTCACCACCCGGGGCAGCCAAACAGCTCTACGCAAAACAGTGTCCCAATAAAATTTAACCATCCTCTGAGCTAATTGTAATCAAGAAACTAAATTCTGAGAAGATTTTACAGTTTTGTCAAAATAGAGCCAAGATATGCACACCAAAAGCATCTTTTAAAGTTTCAAGTCACATAAAAATTAGCATTGTATCAGGTGATTCAACACAATGCACAACTTCTTTTTTACCATAAGCTCAATTCATAGGTCAAATTCCCGTAAGACATTAACTGTAAATTCTGACACACACGGAAATGAACATTATTTTGCAAGAGAGAGGGAGAGAAAGAAATTGGTACCATGCCAGAGTGGCGATGAACGGCATGGATTCTTCTGTTGGACCCCGGTAACATCATCTTCGAAGCAATCAATTTCTCAACTCCCTACAACAACAAATTAAATTTCCAAAAAAACAACCAACTAAAACCCTAACAAACAAATGAATCTTTGACACCCGGGTGCATACCATAACAACGCCGTCTTTGCATCTGATTGCAACGACAGTACCGCTGTTGTCGACAGCTTTAGCAGCGTATTCGATCTGGAAAACGCGGCCGTCCGGCGAGAATGTCGTCACGGATAGATCATACCCAGTCCCTATGCTGCTCATTGTTGCTTCCCTCTCTCTACAATTCTTCCGATTTGAACTGCTGGTATCCCTTCAATCTAAACCCTCAGTGCTCAGTTTGATTTAGGGATTTGGTTGGAATAGCATTCCTTCTCTTTTATGGAGTCTTTTCTTTGCTAGCAAGACAGTGAAGGAAGAAAAGAAAAAAGAAAAAAATAAAAGGAAAAGAAATTGTGTGTTAAATTACAAGAAAGCCCCTAGCTAGAAACCATATTTTCTTATTTCCCCTTCTCTGGTATGGTTAATTTTGATATTTATTTGATATAATAAGTGTTTGGACTTTGGAGTCCAGATATTAAAGTGTTTAATGTTAATTGTTAGGAAATTTCGTAAATATTTTGTATTTTAATTCCATTGGGATGATTAAAAGTTAAATCACATGAATTAGAATAATGCAGCAATTCGCTTGGTTATGGTTACTTATTGTTTTGTTAGGCCAACAGGGGTTGGTCAAGTGGTCTGAGGGTTCTTTCTCGAAGGCAAGGTCCCGGGTTCGAATCCCTTGGGTCACTTGAGGTGTGTGTGTTAAAAAAAAAAAAAAAAATGGTTACTTATTGTTAGGAATATATTTGCAAATAAATTGTTTTATTTTTTTCAAATACTAATTTGGACGAGTCAAACTACAATTTGCGAAGATATTTGTAGCCGTTTTTAGAACTGTAATTTTTAATGCTTATGAGAGATGTTGAGCTCATAAACTCACCAGCCAACGAACTTACTTAGGACAAGCGTTTGACAGAGGTATTGAGCAATATCACCAATCGACTGCATGCAAATGTATTTACTTAGGAAGGTGTTGAACTCTAATCATGCAATTGACACCATATGGAGTCATACGATATGAATAAGAAGATTTATCTGATGAAATGAGCAACTGTTTTCCTGATACCATTTGAATAATGTAATCCAACAAACCCATGTCATTCAAGAAAACAGAAGTACCAACAACAAATGAAAACAAATCATGAACCAAGAGATGCAATTGCAGCCAAAGGTAACAACACAAAACCCTCAAAAAGTTGTAGCATTTGCAGAAGTGATCATGTGGTCCTTAAACCCCATACAACTTATTCCACTAAAACTTGAAACGAGACGAAGCTCATGTCCAATTCAAAGAGCTAGCTAATGAGGATGCAAGTCACCATTGCACCAAGAAATACATCGAAATTTAAGAAAAATATGCAGGGAATTTATTCTTCGGTAGCAACGACGGAGATTTCACCCTTGTCCAACAAGTCATAGAATGCCCTAACTCTTCGCTGCTCGTTCCAGTGGTGCATCTTCCATAGACTCCCTGCAGCAATGCCGAGGGCAACTCCAATGAGGATCTCCTTCACCACACTCGGTCCTTTCAATGTGGCATGTGCAATCCTAGGGCCAGACATTTTTAATGCTACCCAAAAACCTACATGATCACAAGCGTAGTTTAAGAATGACTGCACAAGAAAATAAGATCAGATAGTAGAACACATCGGAGAGATTCTTGATTAGAGATAAGGTTACACAAGTTAAAATAATTTTTCTTGAAGCATATTTTTCACTACCAAGGTTTGAGAGTGGAAAAAGAATAAAAAAAATGCAAGTATGAAGGTCGACGCGAGTACTTAGTGGCGCTAATTTCTAAACAAGTAGTTGAAGATACAGTTAATGATAACAAATTTCTAGCTTAGCCATACTAATAGTTGACTTGCATCCTTCAGGACTAGATCCCAGTATGTAACTTGTCCTGCAGAACTAGGCAATGCATCTCCAGAATAACAAGTTACCAACCAAAGAGCAAATAGTACAAGGAGCTGTTTGATGAACTAATCCGCATTCCATAGAAACCCATAAAATTATGTATATAAACTTAGCATGCGCATTACTCCACACTCCAAACCAAACAGAAAGATAGGAACAAACTGATGAAACTAGAGCATAAACGGCAACTATAATAAATTATCAGCTCAAAAGATATTTATCTCAAGAAGTTGCATATATGAATCAGCTGGACAACATTTTGGATGAAGATATTAAGGCTTGATACAAAAAGAATCAGCTTTCTAATTATATGCAAAAATGAAACCAAAGAGTAAAAACTGAAGCTTTTGGCCAACCATATATGCAAAAATATCAGATACTAAGTGAGGGAATTTTAGAAGCTCTCTCCTGTGTAGTAGATCATGCTAAACAAAGCAGACAAGTGAAACTATCAAATGAAACGATGTATTTTGCAGATAGGTGCAATCGCTCAGCCTTTTCATTGAATGTCACAAAATCATTAATTACGCATAAACCATCTTTTCGTGAAGGGGAATTTTGATGTTGTTCTTGAAATAGATATCAAAACCATCAGTATCTAGCTCGCACATATATACACTCGCAGAGAGAAATATTATGTGAACAGAAAGAGTGTAATAACCACAGAAATCTGGGAAAAGATCAACACAGAACAAGAATCCGGAAATCAATCATAATCTAGGAAAACCACAATGTCATAGGCCGCCATCGAACAACAGATTTCCCAATCCCAATCCGAATCCTACTAAACATAAACTCTCCACATAAACTGCAACCTTTCCCGAGTGGGTATTCCAAAGAATCAAAATTCAAAACCCCTATATTCAAAACCTCCCAAGTATTAATTCCACACGAAACAAATCAAATCTGAGACCAAAAATGAACCTGTACCGCAAAAATCACAAACCTGAACCAAAATCAACGAACACTTTCGATCCGAAGAACCTGCACAACAAAATCAAGGAACGCAAATTCGTTTTAATCTTTAACAACAAAATCCGATCGAATTGTATGTGTGAGAGAGGCACTTACCTTTACCTTACCCTAGAGCGAGACTGCGTATGGGGGAAGAGGAAGTCTGAATAGAAATAAAAATGTGTTAGAGATAAACAGAGAAGGTAAATAAATAAATTAATAAAAAACAAAAACAAATTTGTTCGCGGGTACGGGTAACCCGTTTGACGAAAAATGGGTTGAATCCAAGATTCACGCTTTAACACTAAGGAGCTCTTTACTTTCCTAGTTTACAAACCATTGGTGTTGGTTTAATTTTTTAGAAAATGTTGGGTATTTAAGCAACTGGACCTTTTACTTTGGAAGGTAAAGTTTTAACCATCCTTGACTGAAATGTATTTGTATTTACTTTGATGGTCAGACAAGCATAGTTTATGGGGGAAATGACGGTCATACCCTTTCTCGAAATTGGTGCCCAACGTTCATTTTTTCCCCAATCTTGTACCCTAATTTACTCAGTTTTGATAGAAGAACATTTCATGACTTACTAGGCAACAAGAGGTTTGAGGAAAAATCAAGTGTTCGTTCTTGATTATGCAAGGTAAGTGAGTTATTGGTGACTCTGCGTCATCAAATTGTGGGATTACGTTCTCTTTCTGCTCCTTGTTATAATTTCGCGTTAATTACTTTTTACCCAAATTTGTAACCGAGTTCATCTTCTTCTCAATTTGTTACGTATCTCAGATGCAGAGGTTTTCAATCCCTTGCGAGTGTGGTCACGGCCCAAAAAACCTGCTTCGCGCTGGTAATGGCGCTCAAAATCCCGGCAGGCTGTACTACAAATGTCCCCTGTGGTTGGACTCTTGTTCGTTTGTATGGGCTGATGAGCTCTTCACAAAGAAGCACGCTCGTCTTCATCCTCTTATTGTCCCATGCGACTCTCCATTCCCTCAGACGCAGAGCCAAGGCTATGGCCATCGCACGCACAGTTTAAGTGGCAGATCAGAGGGTTCCGGATGTGATGAGGTTTCATCAAGTGCTCCTGTGGTTGCGGGGATACACCACCGGCATGGCATTGATAATCCTTCTAATGTTATGAATATGTTATGTTGTTGCTACGCAATGTGCTGCACTTTCCTCTGTTTTAGTATGGGTGTTGTTTAAGTAGTATGTCTATGCCATGTTGTAGGTTAACATTCGGCTAATGTTCTGGTATTGGCTCTGTTTTGGTTCAATTGTTAGAATATGAGACCAATTTCGTTGTTAAGGATTTCTAGTTGTCAAATACAAGCGTAATACGGGTTCAGTTTGCTTAATAAACAGCCCTCTTCATTCATATCAGAATAACATAACATAAGAATTACCTACACACCCACATGATTGACGTACGACTGATAACATTGTTAAAGAGAAAACTAAACATCAAATTTAAAATGGAATGGGGCTGGCCTACGTCGACTGCATGTTAGAACGAAAGGAAACGCTTTGCACGAGCATCACTTTTGGTTGTGTTATTTGATCTTTTGGCACGAGTGAGCTCTGGGGATATTACTAATATCTCCATTGGAGGTGCCAGTTCCTTTCCCTTGCCTTTCGAGGTGCTCATCATATCAGCTGGGACGTATTCATGAGCAATGTTGTTCTTCTTCCTTTTCTTCTTTTGTTCTTCTCTCTCCCACGGCCCTTTTTCTTCGTCAGCTTCAAATGTAAATGTCAGAGTATATAAATTTTTGATGGCATAGAGGATAAAATTATGTAAGCGTAGTATGAAGCATTATTGCTATGAATTATCAGTTGCCTTGTATTGGTATTTTAAGATCATGACAGATTTTGTACTAATGGTGAAAATAAAACAGAAACATGCTTTACCTCACAAAGCTTCACCCACGTTCAAATGTAAATGTCAGAGTATATAAATTTTTGATGGCATAGAGGATAAAATTATGTAAACGTAGTTTGAAGCATTATTATGACTCGAAATTGTTGTAAATTACCAAAGTCTGCAAGTATTTCGTCGATCGTCGGTATAGGCTTCCCGTTTAACCCAATGTTGTGGAACATGCGCGGTGGCCTGGTAGGTCGCATTGCCTTCGAAGAAGGGTCACGAGCTTCGTCGGGACCGAAAATCGCATTCAGTTCGGGCCACATACGATCCATTGACACCTTGTGATAAGCCACCGCAAGCTCATGAATCTGTAATGGAGTGTATCATCGAACATGACGCTATGAATTATCAGTTGCCTTGTATTGGTATTTTAAGATCATGACAGATTTTGTACTAATGGTGAAAATAAAACAGAAACATGCTTTACCTCACAAAGCTCCACCCACGTCCAAACGGATGCCCAAACAGAGTATGTGGAAGGTTTGTATACCACATCATCATGATCCATGATGCTTTTCCATGTGTTATACCTCAGATGTGCTAGCTTGAATTTAGCATGGATATCATTGATTCCCACAACAAGGCTTGTGTGGTACTGCATGTTTTATAAAACATCGTCGAAGACTTCGTCATCGCTGAATGAGATTTGCCTGCCTTTCCGTATAGCATGCTTTTCCAGCTTGTAGAGGAACCCTTCGTCGACACTCTCGGACCATCCATACCTGTCAAAGAAAGTGCCATTTTCGGTCAAGAAAGTAACCATGTTCTATCTTGGAAGTACAGCCTAAGGGAAGGAGAGTGTGATTGTTTAAGCTGATGGTTTGAGTTATATGAAAAAAGAACAGTTTTATAGACTTTCAGCAGTTATGCTGATAATTAATTCCCTCAACCACCACCAGCTAATAAAGTATACTTATTAATTTGATGTTAAGTCATCTTTTTGGATTGCAACAGAATATGTACACTATTTCATATTTTGACGGTGAGTTGAGGCTAATGTTTGCATATCTGCTGTAAAATGTAATCACTTCCGGCTGCTTTTGCTGATATGGTTGATGTTGATTAGTTATAGAGCCCAAGCCATGTCTTTAATACCAAGATTTGGTGAAATCTTTATTCATCTTCAGGTACAGTGTATTTAGATTCTCATATATCACATCAATTTACTCATATTACCAAGAATCTTTATTTGTCTATGCCTCTGGTACAGAAATGTGTGTAATATAACTTCATTTAGTCAGCAACATATAATTTGAGATCCAACCTTACTAGCGTTTTGATTTAACTTTAAGATGCATACTTGGTATTTTTGAAACATTTGGGCACAGGAGAAACTACCCTTCAACTTCACAGGAACAATAACGTGCTATTTCAACAACAATTCATGGAAGTTCTAAACATAATTTATAAGAAATTACATCGATCGGAAGCATGATGTTGAATAGGTCGATTTAAGAGTAGCTGAATCAAACCCATCGGTAGCCAAAACGATTAAGCAATCGAACAAAACATATCCTAATCAAGTGATGAGCGATTATAACTATAAATGTTTTCACTCATCAACTTTTCAAAAAAAAGTGTACCCAAATATATTCAAACCAAGGCAATTACTTCAAGCAGATCATAAAGCTGCCTTTTCCAGAGCTAGGAATACCAGGTCACATTTTGCTTCTTCGGGTAGCTCGAAGAAGATGTCCAGCTGATCTTGATGCTTCCCTAACTCACTCGTAGCTTTGACCGTCTGCATCCTTGTCAATGTTAGGGGCAATTTGCTGATTGTATCATAAAGCTTTCTCCGATTCAGTGCAGCCTGCACATCAACCCGCGTATCCATGTCGCGTTCTAGTGCATTAGCGACCTTGTTAAGTGCCTCCGTGGCTCTTCCCCACATCCTGTCAATCGCCCCTACGATATCGCCTATTTCTTCTACCCTCTTCCTCTTTCCATTAGATGTAATCCGTTTATTTGCAGATCGTGGAGAAGCCGACTGCGCTTGTGTTGGATTTTCAGATTGGCATGCAGTCGAACTATGTGTGTTTGTCTCCTCGATCATCTCCACTCCATTCCTGCACCATCATCCACCGGTACACTGTTGAAATCGAAAGCACCGTTGCCTGTAGCACCATCTTTTCCGTAAATTTCAACCCATGACTCATAGTAAGGGAACGGCTTCTCTCGCACATGCGCGAGATCAGGGTAATGCTGAACGACAAGTAACGGTGCAATAAATATAAATATTATTTTTAAAATGTAAAAGAATGAAAGACAAGTACTGGTGATATTTCAAACGAATCTGGATAGATTGACAATCATATTGCAGCAGCTTTAGCTTTATTAATCGACAAATAATGTCATTCAAATAACCACAGCAGGAAATTTTAATGTTGCATACCATAATTAGGTTGTCCCAGTCTTTAGGTAGCGCGTACACAGTCTTAGTCGTACCATTCCATCCCATACCAGTTTTCCCTATAGCTCGGTAGACTTCCCGATACGTTTTCTTCCATGTTCCATATTTAGACTGAATATGTGGATCACCCTTCAAATCCGTTCCTGGGAGGTACATCTTCATCCTGGCTTCTAGCTGTTGTATAAAACCAGCCCTAAAGCCATTGGGTGTTTTCCAACCACCCGCTATGATATCATTGAAGGAATTTAGTAGAGCACGTTCCTCCACGGCTGTCCAAGACCTCCTCGCCCCATTTGACTTACTCACACTGCCATTACCTCTGAAACTACCACTTGCTCCTTGCGAATGCATCATGTTCATCTGTTTACATCAATAAACAGACCTTAGATATTCAATTAAACAACCAACTCTTTACTATCCAACCATCATCACTAACAAATAAACCTTGAAAGAATAATAAAAAAGGTTAGCCTTCCAGACTGAAAATATGAAATTTAATGCAAAGCATACAAAAGATGGATACAATATATCGAATATGAGCTTCAATTGTCAAATACATCTCCATGAAGTAGGCGATCATAAATTCCAGTTTGAAGTTTTAGATAAATAACAGATTCACTCAAATACACATTGAATTATCCACGATTTCTGAAATTGCACCACATATCTTCTGCCAAAGTATCACGAAAATTAGTCCAAGCACGTGTAGGCTCAACGTGGTGTATATAATTGATCGGAACTTCGTCATAATCATCATCAAGTTCATCGTCATCCAGCTCAAGCTCAATCGGATCTATTTCCATCTCTTGACGGATAAAGTTATGTAGTAGACCACATGCCATTATTATCTCGTTCTGAACTACAATGTTATAGAAAGATTGACTTCGAAGTATAGCCCAACGATTCTTGAAAATACCCCATGCGCGTTCTATAGCGGTTCTTGCTGATGAGTGTCTTTTATTGAACAACTCTTTGCTGTTGAGTGGTGTTCGATTACCCCATTCTTGCAAATGATATCGGACAGCTCTGTATGGTGCAAGAAATCCAGACCCGTTTGTGTATCCGGCATCACATAAGTAATAGTTTCCTGGATAAATTGAAGGGAGAACTATGTATTATTAACAAAATTTCATGTACCAATTATCCTCCACATAAGTGGTAGTACATACAGTCATAAAAAAATAAGCAACCATCAAGCAATGTTCAATATAATGATACTCATCTAAAATAGAATGTTGTAGTTCGATTACCTTCTGGCACGCGTAGACCGTTAGGCCTATTAATGGCATCACGCAATACCCGCCCATCGGCAGCCGAGCCCTCCCATCCCGTCAACATGTATGTGAAGTTGCATCTGCGATTGCAAACGCCTAACACAGTAACTTGGCACTTTCACTTACGAGAGCGATACCGACCCTTGTCTTCATCGGGAACGGTTACATCGATCAGTGTACCGTCAAGTGCACCAAGACATCCCTACAAAAAACAATACCTGATGTATATTACTACATTTGATCAAGGTGAATATTTGCACATCTATCTAAATCAAAAAGGGAAACAAAGTAAATTATATTACCTCAAACCATTTCCATGTTTGATCAGAACTCCCAGGCTCAACTGGTGTTGTCTTTGCTATAAAGAGGTCGTGAAGTTTCAACACTGTTTTCAGCACAATGTGAAAATACTTCGACACCGTGCGGCCCGATCGATTAAAATCGAACTCAGCAACGGAGTTCTTTTTATGGTGAGACAAAACCCCAAGGAAGATGCATACTTGCTCCACTACAGTGACTTCCCGACTGTCAGTCAGCCCACCAACCTCCCGGAGTACAATACAAAGTCGCCCTAATGCATTTCTGCCTATCCGAAGCAAATTAATGCATCGCCACTCCGATTGAGTTGTTAGACGGTCAAGATATTCAATGCGAGCAGGCAACCTCTCTTTCAAACTATACGATGGATTTGAACCATCATTTAATCCGCGCCTTTTTGAGCTCACAAGTGACAGTAGCAACATGGTATCCATCAACATACCAAGTAACACAAACTTACAGAGTTCAATAATGAGCAAAGCCTTTTTAGAATCCATCTTAAACTCTGTTACTGTGTATCATGGATTTGCAGGTTATTAGATACATAAAGAATACAATTTCAATAACCAATTCAAGCAAGATACTGTTAGAATCAAAAAGGTCAGTGATTTTTCATATATGTAGAACAATATTCATGTCGTATCCTCTTCAATGACCAAAACAAAGATGAAACATCACACATTAAGCTTCGGGCAAATCAATAACTGAATAAAAATAAAAGTTTGATAATAGTTAGCCAAGAAGATACCTCACCTTGCTTCCGAAAAAGGCGGACTGGAAACTTGAGAATCTTTAGCAGTAAGTCCCACCACCAACGGAAGATATCTGAGAGAATTTCGAAGTTATTTTTTGGATAGCAACAAAGTTTAAATAAAACAGAGCATCAAAACCCTCCATGTACTGTTATGATAGCAACAATTACGATTGATGTTCACCGCTTCCGACCTGCGTCGTAAGACACACAGCATTCCCCCAGTCACAAGTGTGGTGATGATTTTCTTAGGGCTAAGTAATTAGCAATTGCAGCCGCTGGAAATTGGGCAGGAAGTCTGGTGAAAATGGCGCGGCAGATTCATCGGGAACGATGAGAAAAGGTGATAAATTTTCAGTCTAGGAAGTGGGGGCATAAAGGTAAAATTGTTCAATCTTTCCTTACCAGCTTAATTAGCAACAGCCTTTTTCTCTTGCTATGATCCCACCCCAATTCCAGTTCATTCCCGGGGCTCCATGAAAATGCAGGTTTGTCTATCTTTCAAAGTAAAAACTAAAAAGTGGGGGTTTATATAACCAACAAGGTCATTTCCACCAAAGTAAAGAGCTCCTAATAATTTATGAGTATTTTTAAATTTTAATTTTTAAGAAAGAAATACAGAAAAATAAATATTTAAAAATGATGACTAAATTAAAACTTTATTAAATGGGAAAGTTGATAAACATAGACCGCTTCAAATGTCAGCGTTCCTTAAATGAACATCAATGAGAAGGTTTGATTTAAAAATCGTGAAAAAGATGCACAGATTAGAATGATTTCTAACTCAAACTCCACCAAATTCGATGTTCTACGATACGATTTGAGTTTAGAGACAGATATTTGTTTATGATAATGTTATGGAATGAGAATAAATCCAAAATAAATAGTATAATTGAAGGTGGAACAGCGAGAGAATAAGTAATTCATCCACCTTAATATTATCATATTTTTATTAAGGTAAAACTTACGTATTGAATAAAAGATACTACGTTTTGAAGTATAGTTAATGATACATTGAAGATTCTATTTGATTAGCAGTAATAAATTGAAGCATGCAAGGAGTAATCATGAACGAACATATAAAGTTGGCAGTAAAAGAGATATTTCAGCCGTGTCATGATGAGTGTTGGGGTTTTGCATGAGGACTCAATACAGGCTCAGGCCGAGTGTTCAGTTTGAGTCAAGGAACGAGGCTAACTTGTTAGAGAAAAAATGTACTGTGTGAGACTAAGAATGAGACTCTAATAGAATGCCTTCCAAGTTATAACTGAGGCAACGTATGAGAAATAAGAAGTACGAACTTGAGCAAGGTTCAGGGTTTTATAAATAAGGGGAGAACCACTAGTCGTATAACCCATAAAGGTAGGAAAAAGGAAGACAAATAAAAGCGTGTTGCGAAGAATATAACAATGAGTATCCAAGTAAAAGAAATAACAAAACAATTTAAATTCATGAGTATTTAACTAGAATTCAAAAAATATGAAGTAGAAATTGGTGTAACTCCTTCCCATTTATATGACTTGAGAAATTAGAGAACAAATTTATTTTGCAGAAGAAAAAAATATTATTTACAAAACAATATTTTCATGCTAAAAACAAAATCCGTAATAACAATAATGTGCAAACACATAGTAATTTGTGGTACAAAATCAGATCATTCTCTACATTAAAATTACTAAATTTCTTATACTAAAAGCGTCGTTTTTATTTCAAAACATACAATAATTGGTACAATTTGCATATAAAATATAATTTACATTAATGGGCCGGGGAATTTGAGAAAACTCCCCAATTGGGGGGTCAAATTTCTTTTAGCTCCCTATTTTCAAAAATGATGTATTAAAACTCAAGAATCGTGTATCTAAAACCCCAAATGATGTATTTGAAATATAAGGAAAAAAATCATGTATCTAAATCCCAGAATCGTGTATATAAATCCCAGAATCGTGTATCTAAAACCCCAAATGATGTATTTAAAAATGGGGAGCAAACTCAAAATTTTTCAACTCATGGGGAGTTTTCTCAAAACCCCCCTTAATGGGCTCCAAATTGATGCAAAATATAATTGAAACAATTGAGAACAGGAAAAACTTCAATTTTTGAAAACAATAAAAAATTACCACTTTCTACGAAGATAAAATTTGGAGTTTAACCAACAACAATGAGTTCTGAATACAGACAAACTAGTTTTGAATAAGTTTTTTTCTTTTATATATATTCACAAATTATTAGAGAAATTCAAATTCAAAATTATTATATTAAAAAAAGAACATTTCTAAACCATACGAAGAGAGCAGCAGTAGGAGGCCACGTTCGAGATGGCACGGGACAATGGGAATTTGGTTATGCTTTGAAATTAGGAGATGTGTTTATAACGGTGGTTGAGATGCTAGGACTGTCAGAGGGTTTGCGTCTAGCTTGGGAGATAAGATATTCCTGGATTGAAGTTGAGATTGATTCGGAAGTGGTGGTAAATCTCATCGAGAAGAAAGAGGTTGAAGATCATCCCCTTAAAAATCTGATTTTGGATTGCCGTGATTTGTTGAGGAAACCGTGGGAGACTAAGTTTGGCCATGTGCTGAGGAGTCGTAATAAATGCGCCGATAGTCTTGCTCGATTGGGACATGAGATTGAGGATTACCACTGTAGCACCCCAAGCGGTGGGCGCCACATCCCTCGCACTAGAGCCCGACACGTGTAGTGAAATGGAGAATCTGTACACGTACCAAGCACTAGCGAACGGGTGACAAACAAAATACCCTCCTAAGCTAGGCGGTCTAAACCCTCAAACAGACGCGTAAAACATAAACATACAAGAACGGAAGCAATAACGAAACGAACATAGGCATATCGCGAAGCTACATAGAACGGGAACAAATTAAATACAACTTGCCTCCTCGGCTAAAAGTTTACAAATACATAATTCGAATTACAAGGGATCAAAGTATACAATGCAGAACATGCTCTAAACAGAATGCAGACCCTACCAAAACTACCAAGGACTCAAAAGACAGCAAACCGCCTAGCTCGAACCAACGGACCGAAACCTGCAACTAAAAACATAAATAGGGAGGGGTCAGTCACACTGATTGAGTGAAGGGGTACACATGCACGCGTACATACGTATACGGAGCACAACACATATCAAAGAGGGGAGTTCATGAACCGGGGTGTGGTTTTTGTATTCTAAAATATTTTCACACGTGATACTAGATATATGGAGTAAAAGAGTTAAGCCGAAGGCCAAAAGAACCCAAATTTTACGTAATTAAAAATCCACTCCCGTTTCACGAACTGTTACATAACAAACTAACATAACGAAAATGCACACACAATCCAAACTCGAAGCAAACGGGAAAATTTGCACAGGGATATTATCCATCTCGGATCTCCCTTACCCACATCTCGATGATCATGCACAAGAGTAACACCCGGCGTCCCGAGTCTCCCTTACCTATAATTATCGAGCCCCAAGCAAACACAAAGTCGGAGTCTTACTAGAATCCGAGGCAAAACAAGGTCCGGGACCAAGTGCATATCGTACCGGAGACATATCATACTCAGAAGCATAACATAAGCAGAGGCATATCATCAGCAAAGTTATAGCATAGGCATAAATATAACATATTCATAATTACAATAATATCCATATCCCTAGCATAATCATATCTAACATAATCATATACATAGCATACTGGATTCCTAGCATATTATGTAGCATAATCCTATTCTAACATAATTATATTCTAACATAACCATAATCATACTCGCTAACAAACCTAACATAGCACTCATCATACCATGCATATCATATTCCTACACTATAACGTAGATCATATATTGCATATTCATAACTCACACATACTACGTAGACATAAGGCTTATTTCATATGCATACATAACGGTCACATTTCATTAGGGTTTATCTATAACCTAACCTCACCTTACACCGACGAAACCGGGCAAACGAGGATAAAACCGACGTCTACCGAGCAACCTCGTCACCAACGGGATACTCCTCTGAACAAGACAACCATTAAAGACAACCTTAGACTCAAAATGAACCATATAAACGCTCGGCAAATGCATATGGATGCAATTGATGCGATGCAAGTCACAAACGTTCAAACTTAAACACATCAAATCAATTAACATGTTATCATATCAACAACATACATCATGTAATAGCATATCAAGAGCATACACGAAGTTAAAACACATAAGAAAGTAAAAGATATAAAGGAAGCAACAAGGGATAACATATGGAGCATATAAGTTCATATCTTGCATATATGCATCGAAATTCCATAAACGACACGTAAATTAAACACATAGCACGTTAAATAATCACATAATATATCACTTTATATCATAACACATGCATATTCAAGTTTAAATCACAAAAACAAAGCAAGAGATGCAAAGAGATATCACACGTATCACTTAAACGCATATCGGTTCAAATCACGTTTACATTTATCAAATGAATCCATAAAATTAAAATGATTAACCAAACATATCATATAATTACATATTAATATGTAGGGATCATAATTGGGGTGGGAGAAAACGACTACAATTGAAAACGAAACGAGAAACGAATTTATGATTAACACCACAAAAGCTATCACAAAATAAAACCATAAACGTAGCAAAAAGGGAAGAGGTAATGGGGGTTAACCCACCCAAGAACAATGGGGGTAACCCCCATTAAGGGACACATCAGCTCTCAATGGAGAAGTAACGGGGGTTACTCTTCCCATGCCCAAACGTCTTAACGGGCGTGTAACGGCCCAGGCTGCTTCTTCTTCGCGAAGAGTAGCCCTGTTTTCCTTCATGGCCAAGAAGCAGTAGTATTTCATCTCTAGGTAAGAAAGCAGCAACCAACCATCAACTAAAGGTAAAGAAAAACGCAGCAAACACACCTCGAAACAAAGCTAAATCACGCAGTAAAGGAAATGAAGCAATTTAGTCCCAAAAGCTCCAAAAACTCACACGGTTCAGCCATGGAGGATCAACACACACATCACAAAACTGAAAATCATGCTCATAACAAGTTCAAGTGTGCAACAAGGGTCACATAACACTTCACGGATAAAAAATCGGGGCAAAAACGAGCAAAAAATCAACAAATCTTCATAAAATCCTTACTATTCTCATAAAAATTCATAACATGCTCAAATCATGCTCAAAATAGAAGATTCATGGATGAAAAGAACTAAAATAGGATAGAGATCACAAATATATGCTTACCTTGAAGATTGGATGAAGGATGGAGGAGATTTGAGCTCAAAATCCCAAGGGTATGAATAGTTATGGGATTCTTCTCTTTCTCTTGCTTGGGAGCTGATTTTCTCTCTTTATTCATGTGTGGCTCGAAATGGGAGAGAAGGAACGGATAGGGTGCTGAGTTGTGGTCATGTGGGCCCAAGAATCACCTCATTTGGTCAAGAAATGAACAAGTTATGGTCAAAACTGTAAAAGGTGGCAATTCTGCTCACATGGTTCAGCCATGGAGGATCAACACACACATCAAAAAATTGAAAATCTTGCTTATAACAATTTCAAGGGTGCAACAAGGGTCACATAGCACTTAACGGATCAAAAATCGGGGCAAAAACGAGCAAGAAATCATCAAATCTTCATCAAACCCTTGCTATTCACATAAAAATTCATAACATGCTCAAATCATGCTCAAAATGGAAGATTCATGGATGAACCACAATAGGATAGATATCACAAATATATGCTTACCTTGAAGATTGGATGAAGGATGAAGGAGATTTGAGCTCAAAATCCCAAGGGTATGAATAGTGATGGGATCCTTCTCTTCCTCTTGCTTGGGAGCTGATTTCCTCTCTTTCTTCATGTGTGGCTCGAAATAGGAGAGAATAAATGGATAGGGTGCTGAGTTGTGGTCATGTGGGCCCAAGAATCACCTCATTTGGTCAAGAAATGAACAAGTTATGGTCAAAACCGTAAAAGGTGGCAGTTCTGCTCGAGGTTCAGGTTTTCGGATGAAATTCAGAGGATTAAACGGGCTTAGAAAATACAACGTTGGGTTCTTTGACTTCCTTTCTTCATTACGAGTCCGAGGCTTCTTCCAGAATTCGAATTCCCGATCTCAAGTTATGCCTTCCGGAACCCAAGGTGCGCTAAAATGCGTTAGGCCCTCGAGTCCCTCAGAATTTAAAACGGTTTAAGAACAGTATCAAACGAACTCAAAAAATAAGAAACGAGCATACAACTAAGTTTATAAATCACATAATTCAAAAGTTTATAAATCACATAATTCAAGTATAGCAAGTTATCACAAAAATCAGAATTAAAAACGGAGTTAAACGAATTAAAAACGAGTGAAAAAGGTTTAAAACGTTTAGAATTTTAAACATAAAGCATATAACAACTATTCAAATAAATCATTTAATTGCATAATTAATTAAATAAATGCGCACTTAGCCCACTCGTGAAGTCATACCTAGAAGGTCGAAAAGTCGGGATGTTACAAACTACCCCCCTTAAAAGGACCTGGTCCTCCAGGTCCGACTGCTCGAGTTAGAACTGTGAGCAACTCTCTTGTATTCACCCAAGTTCCAGGTTCATGACGTCCCGACGAGGGTTAGCTCGAGAAAGGTCTTCCAGCACAAAGGGGTTTGATTTCTTCAAATGTTGACGGAGGGCTCCTTCACAACTTGGTTCCGACTAGGAGCAGCTTGATTTGTCTCGCACGATGAGAGGGTCTAAACGAGATTCAACACCCACCGTTTGATTCATTTCAAGCTAACTCAAGAGCTCGGAGATACACGAATGGCGTAGTCACCCGAATTCCACCACTCGTACCTTCTCACCGTTCTTGGTCACCTTGGAAGCTCGGTTGAAAGCACGACCCTCGACTTACCGTATAGCTAGGTCACCCGTACACTCAAAGTTGTCTCTAAGGATAACTAAGCAACAATAAGGACAAGCGTAAGAAATGCGAAGGAAAGAGTTCCAAACGCAAGTTATGGGCACACACACAAAATAGGCAAATTGGTAACTCAAGAGTTGGGTTACCCCCAAAATCAAGCAATGCATGAGATGAGATGCCATGAATGTCTAATGTACCTTGCACCGTGACGATGGCATTAGCCTCGGTATCAACTTCAACATCAACTTCCATAGCATGAGCTTGGGCTTGTTCCGGGGGATCTTGGAGGCATCGGATTCGGATTTGTAGGGCAAAATCTAACCTTGTGTCCCAATTCTCCACATCCAAAGCAAGCTCTCAATTTCTTCCTACAAGTCTCTTCCGTGTGATTAGGTCTATTGCCATAGGAGCATCGAATAAGTGTCGGCGGAGTGGGTATCGGATCCGGAATCAGAAATCAGGGCTTCTTGATAATATTAAGGAACTTTCGGGGGTCAAAGACTTGAGGCTCCTCCAGAAATGCGGGTTTCTTCCCGAGCTTGAACTTGATTCGAACTCTTGCCCCGGGTGGAAAGTTAGGGGCTCCAATAGTCGTTGTTTGGCCTCAACTTTAATAGCTTTCCTTGTAGTCTTATCCCATCTATCCATCCTGACAGCTTGCAAGGCCCACTGGATATCTTCTCATAACCCTTGTATAAAATTTCTGGCCTTCAATGTATCATCATCCGTAATGTGAGAGGCATAAGGAGCAAGCCTCTCGAACTCGAGAATATATTCCTCGACGGTCCTCATTCCTTGTTTGAGATTCGAAAATTCTTATAGCCTTCTTTTTCGAGAACCAGTGTTTTTAAAATCGGACCGGACCGGCCGGTCCGACCGTGATCGGAGGCCTGTCCGGTCCGGCATGGCACCCAAAACCGGCGGGGTTCGGATCGGCACGAAATCGAAAAAAATCTCCCGGTTAACCAGCGATTTTTGCTGTAGGAACCGAACCGGACCGCTGGTTTTTGGACTGAACACCTCTTTTTCCTTTTTTTTTCTTCTTTCATTTTCCATTTCTTGTTCTTCCATTTCAAGCGTCAATAGTTCACTTTTCTCTTCCAGCAACCACTTTTGCTATAGAGATACCGAGAGTGAGAGCGAGAACGAGCGCTATCATAATTTTATCGAAATATATAAAATGAATTTTTGCTTGAGAAATTGAGAACTAATTATCAAGAGCAGAAGGTGGAAGAAGAGGAACACTTTGCACTGCGACATGATAGAAGAAAGAGAACTTCCGGCGACGAACAGATCTCATAGGGTTTCTAAAAATTTTTGTATAATCCTTTCCTGGGCTTTGGGGTTTTTGTTTTTTAGGTGGATAAAAAGTATACTATATAAGTTACTTTTCTTTATTTTTTTTTTATTTTTTTAAATAGTTTATCTTGAAACATCGTAAATTTTAAGGAAAAATAAATATTGGTATGATGTAAAATCATATAATTTTGTTTTTTAAATGTAATGTTTTTTTTTTTTTTACGTAGGCATAAAGAAACATTATTTTTTTCTTAAGTATTAAAATAATAAGTTTATTTTATATATTTATAATAAAATAATAATTAATTATTTATGACGTCATACAGGTTCAACCACGAACAGGTTGAACCGATGACCAGTAGACCTACCGGTTCGACTTCCGATTAGGTTTTGGAAACATTGCCGAGAACTAGGAGGGATGTACTTGTCTCAAATTCCCACACAAAATTTTTCCAATTGAATTCTTCGCCATTCCTTTCCAATCGAGCCCTTGTTCCCTTCAACCAATTTGAAGCTTGTCCCTGAATATATCGAGCAGTAAATATAGCTTTATCTTGTGAAGAAGCAGGGCTAATCTCCCAAATCCCCGTGATCTCGGTTAACCATTCTTCAGCCTCGATGTCACTACCTCCAAGCTACTTTGGAGGGTTGCTATCCCGGAATTCTTTATAAACCAAATTGACAACTCTTCCTTGTCCTTCACGTTGAGGAATTGGTTGTTGTGGATTTCGTTGAAGATAGTCGAAGAGGGCTTGTACAATACCCTCTGCAGTTGGTGGTGGCGGTGGAGGAGCATTATTGTGATTTCTTCTTCTTAGAGGCATCCTGAAGAAGCACAAATTCAAGGGAATATCGATGCATGGGGGTTTAGTGCATGTTCATGTGAACAATTAATACACGTAAGAGCAAATAATACAATTAAGAGCACATAAGTCACATTAAAGTGAAAATGAATGCAAACAAACACACATATTCCTATGTCGAACGACCTAGACAGACAGACACAACACTAGTGTTGGAAAACAGGAATCAGAAAGCAGCGAAAATTTAAAATTTTCCAACAAAAAGGATCGAAACTCGCAATCGTGAATCCGAATTCGTAGAGATTAGAAACTTACTTTTCAATAATCTTTCTTGAAGTGTTTCAAGCCACCCAAGAACGCTCTTCTGGCGGCTTGATCCCCTCTCCTTGGTAAAGCTCAAATCTTCAAAAACTTCTAACTTGAAGCTCTCTAGAGATAGTCCACCAACTTGACTACAATCTAACTAGTAAGGATGCTAGTTCTCTAGTTAGTGTTTAGGCTTGACCTAGGGTTTATTTGATCTTAGAGAAAGGATGGTGTTCAACACATGAACCAAAAGAAAATCGATCAACCCTAAGGGGAGCTCGAGCTCCCCTATATATAGGAGAGGGGCGGCCGATCCTAGTCGAACTAAGGATTTGGTCCCTCTCTCTTATTACTTGATCATCAAGTAATTTTAAACTTTGACTTTGAATTCTAATTCAAATCAACTTTTAAGAGAGCTAAAATATCCAAACCCCTTTTGGATAATTTTATAATTTATTTATTAATAAATAAATAACTTATTTTATCTAATTAATTAATTCACAATTAATTAAATAGATTAATTTCTCCAAAATAAGACTTTCTTTTTTAATTCAAAAATTAAACCAAAGTCTATTAAATAATTAACACATTAATTATTTAATCACATATATGCACGTGTGACACACGTGTCCCCAAGGACACGTGTCACTCACGTGACCCACACGTGTGGAACCCTCTCGGCATGATCAACTCTTTTAATCATTTCAAAGCCTTAACTCATGTAACCAAGTTGTTGTGTGTGACCCTCTAGGTTCTCAATTCAATTAGCAGTGACCCTAATTAATTAATCAGTCCACAGATTAAACGACCATAGTCTAGCAACAGGTGTTTAACCCCTAGCTGAATTGGAATGTCTCGATTCGACAGAACCTTTAAGTCATTGATTCATGTGAGATACAATCCTCCTACTTACTATCTCTCAACCAAGATCTAGGGTAAGGGAATAATCAGAACCCTAATAATCTGGTCTTAAAACTAAGTGCATTTCATATCCATTTGATCTCAATCCAAGAAACCCTTTTCTTGATGTCTTGATCTACTGTCTTGGCCAAGGACTCCATATGGCATATGAATGACTTACACAATAAGAGATCACCTTGCAAATGCAAGTGTAGGTCCTTTCTTGATTCTCATTCACTTTCATGAGTCACTTGTGTAGGCCCAGCATAAGCCTTGAATCAGTTGTCTAAGGCGACACCCTTTAAAACTTATACCTAAGACTACAGAGTTAACTCATAAAGCGACATGGAACCTCAAGTCTAAGGATCAATTAATCACATCAATAACTCGTGAGATATTTCCTAATCTGGAAGTTTTCATTTCCTGAAATAGACACTTCCTTTCCCATTTAGGAATCTTCTCACACGGGGCACCTCAGTGAACTTACTTATTGAAGTAAGCACCATCATGTATCACGCACGTATCAACTATACACTTTGCACCTCCATGAAACAAGGTGGTCCTTCTTAAGGGCGTGATCCCACAAGCAAGCCTTAGAGGAGTCAGGTTGACACTCCCACTGTCTGTAGGACTCATCGGCTTGGAGTATTTTACTAATCATAACTTATGTGATATAGGGCTCGTTTCATGAACCATTTCACCTAAATGGTCGAGTCCTAAAGTCATCAGGATTAGGGGAGTTCTCATACATGCACAGCTAAAGTAAATGCATACCAAATAAGAGCATATAAAGAAGTGTTGCCTCAATTAGTTATTTTATTCAAAGATTGTCTGTGATCACAATAAGGAAAAGTACAAAGCGGATATACAATCGGCTTTCTAGGGCAATATTCATAACAACTAGAACTCCGGTTTTGCAACCTGGAGCTCTGATACCATTTTAGATGTAGCACCCCAAGCGGTAGGCGTCACATCCCCCGCACTAGAGCCCGACACCTGTAGTGAAATGGAGAATCCGTACACGCACCAAACACTAGCGAACGGGTGACAAACAAAAGACCCTCCTAAGCTAGGCGGTCTAAACCCTCAAACAGAGTGCGCAAAACATAAACATACAAGAACTGGACCAATAAGGAAACGAACATAGGCATATCGCGAAGCTATATAGAACGGGAATAAATTAAATACAACTTGCCTTATCGGTCAAAAGTTTACAAATACATAATTCGAATTCCAAGGGATCATAGTATACAATGCAGAACATGCTCTAAACAGAATGCAGACCCGACCAAAACTACCAAGGACTCAAAAGACAGCAAACCGTCTAGCTCCAACCAACGGATCGGAACCTGCAACTAAAAACATAAAGAGGGAGGGGTCAGTCACACTGACTGAGTGAGGGGGTACACACGAAGCGTACATACGTATACTGAGCACAACACATATCAAATAGGGGAGTTCATGAACCGGGGCGTGGTTTTTGCATTCTAAAATATTTTCACACGTGATACTAGATATAGGGAGTAAAAGAGTTAGGCCGAAGGCCAAAACAACCCAAATTTTCCGTAATTAAGAACCCACTCCCGTTTCACGAACTATTACATAACAAACTAACATAATGAAAATGCATACACAACCCAAACTCGAAGCAAACGGGGAAATGTGCACAGGGATATTATCCATCTTGGATCTCCCTTACCCATATCTCGATGATCATGCACAGGAGTAACACCCGGCATCCCGAGTCTCCCTTACCCATAATCACTGAGCCCCAAGCAAACACAAAGTCGGAGTCTTACTAGAATCCGAGGCAAAACAAGGTCTGGGACCAAGTGCATTGGGTACCGGAGACATATCATACTCAGAAGCATAACATAAGCAGAGGCATATCATAAGCAAAGTTATAGCATAGGCATAAATATAACATATTCATAATTACAATCATATCCATTTCCCTAGCATAATCATATCTAACATAATCATAATCCTAGTATAATCATACTCCTAGCGTAATCATGTATATGGCATATTGGATTCCTAGGATACCGGATTCCTAGCATAATCCTATTCTAACATAATCATATTCTAACATAACCATAATCATAATCGCTAACAAACCTAACATAGCACTCATCATACCATGCATACCATATTCCTACACTATAACGTAGGTCATATATTGCATATTCATAACTCACACATACTACGTAGACATAAGGCTTATTTCACATGCATACATAACGGTCACATTTTATTAGGGTTTATCTATAACCTAACCTTACCTTACACTGACGAAACCGGGCAAACGGGGATAAAACCGACATCTACAGAGCAACCTCGTCACCAACGGGATACTCCTCTGAACAAGACAACCATTAAAGACAACCTTAGACTCGAAATGAATCATATAAATGCTCGGCAAATGCATATGGATGCAATTGATGCGATGCAAGTCATAAAAGTTTAAACTTAGACACATCGAATCAATTACCATGTTATCATATCAACAACACTTAAGTCGAACCCATAATACATCATGTAATAGCATATCAAGAGCATACACGAAGTTAAAACACATAAGGAAGTAAAAGATATAAAGGAAGCAACAAGGGATAACATATGGAGCATATAAGTTCATATCTTGCATATATGCATCGAAATTCCATAAACGACACGTAAATTAAACACATAGCATGTTAAATAATCACATAATTTATCACTTTATATCATAACACAAGCATATTCAAGTTTAAATCATAAAAACAAGGCAAGAGATGCAAAGAGATAACACACATATCACTTAAACACATATCAGTTCAAATCATGTTTACACTTATCAAATGAATCCATATGTAACGCCCCGACTTTTCGGCCGTACAGGTATGACGTCACGAGTGAGTTTAGCCCGAGATTATGTGATTTAATTATGTTTTAATTGCTAAGTGAATGTTTAATTTAACAATTTCGTGAAATAATTACTATTATATGACATGTGTGACTTAAGTGATTATGAAACTTGAACTTGTTTTTAATATGTTTACTTGTTATTTGAATGTTCTATTTGGAATATGCACATATTTGAACTTATATGAAATCCTTGGACTCAACTGAACTTTTAATTGGACCCTAATTGCTCACCTATCAAACCTTGGGACCCTAATGGAATACTTAAATCATAGAAGGACCAAAGTGCAATTCCCTTTTCTTCTCCCCTTTTTACACGATGTAAACCCCCACCGCAACCTCATTCTTCTTCTTCTTCTCTTTCCTTCCTAGTAAGCAAGAGTTCCCAACTTCTCCACCATCCACCATTTGATCGATCCACCAAGCAAGCAAGGAGGCAAGGGGATTTCTTCCATTATCAAGAAAGAATTCAAGCTCATCTCCTTCCTCTTCTTCTACCTTCTTCTCTCCAAGGTATTATGTGTATGTATATATATAGATATGAGGGTTGTGTAAATTTTGGAATTTTGAATGAAACTTGGATTATTTGGTGAAGCAAGTGTTGTTGTTGTTGTTGTTGTCTTGAATTCTAATCTTGCTCTTTCCTCTTCTCTTACAAGGTTTGAAAGAATATATGTATATATGTGTATATATGTATATATATGTGTGTATATATATTGGTGAATTGTGGATTGAATGATGATTTGGTGATGATATGTGCATATATGTATGATATGTGGTGTATTTTGATGCATATTAGAGTATGAATTGGTCCGGATATGTCTTGGGGTGGTTTTGGAAAATTTCTATTAGAACCCTTGCTTCTTTGCCATGGATATTCGGAGAAGATGACCCAACACGGCCGTGTCCAACTTCAGTTCATTTCCAACACGGCCGTGTCAAGGTCTCGAGTTGAAATTTTTTTATTCTGACACGGCCGTGTCAGCTTTCAGACCAATATTGATACGGTCGTGCTGACTTCGTTTGAACTCGGATTGACCTGATTTTTGAACCCACGGAAACCTCTTGAAGTATAAAACATTATCCAATTGGAATCACCTCATTATATTTTCCCATTTGTGAGATATGATCATTTTAAAATGGTGTCGCTACTTTGCTGAATTTCTACATTGGTCCAACTTCAATCCTACGCCATTTTCACCTCGCTTTGAACCACGTTTCGAGCCACCTACCATTTTAAAGGGCTATTTGTCTACTTTCATATCCAACAAATAAAATTCAATTCCAACTTCTAGAACTCAAAATATGATCAATTCCTTACAGCTTGCTCATTTTCGAAACTGTCAACTTTTGCCAAAATCCATATTCTTGCGTTCCTTTCACCCCCTTGACATCCGTATGTGTTTTAATTGATCTATTGTGCTTCAAACTTGCATTTATGATATTAATGGATTATTGGATGATGCTTATGAGTGTTATGGCTTGATTTGCATTGGACAAACGTAACAAATATGCATGAACGTTTAAGTGCTATAATATGACTCTTCGTGTAACCAATGCATTCCCTATATGTTTAGTGAATTCCTCACATTGCTAAATGATTCACATGCATGGTTGATATGTGTAATAATGTATTATGAATTGGACATTGAAAGAATGAATGCTATTGAACGAACAATGATGAACGAACACGATTTACTCGTGTAATTAATGAAAGGCTTGTTTAGGTAAATAAGTGACATTAATGGTGACATGAATATCTTATTAGCACATTGTTATTGATCATGCATGTCTACACATGTTAATGTATTGTCATGCGTCTTATATGGTTCACTTAGAGTCTTGAGTCTCACAAACACCACTACGTTATCTCTTGTACAGTTTTCTCCATGGCGGAGACGTGCCGGGTTCATAGGCTGCCTCAAGTCTTCTTTCCTTTTTGGTATCGGTCGGTAAGATGTAAAGGTGGGTTTTTCTTCTATTAGTTAAAATATTGACCCAACATGCCCTAATGTGAAAGGTTTCAGCCAAAGTATATTTATATATATATGGAGTCTTTTGAGAGTCAATGATTTCAAACGTAAAGCCTTTATTTTATAAATCCTACCAATGTTTTGGCGAGAAATGAATGATCACAACGAATGGGGGCCCTGGGACTTGGTATATTTGGTGAACCGGGGAAGCACGGGCTGACGGGGATCCAGGTATGCTAGTTCCACCAAATTACGGTAAACCCGGACTTCACTAGGAGATTAGTGAAAGATGGGAGCCGAGCTTTTGGGGATTCATGTACCCCTCTAGCACCAATGAATGGGTAGATGCGTTCTCCTGGGTCGGTACACGGCAGGGAGGAACAAAACCTGTCCAATGAGGACAATATCGTTGGGCGGGAAGGTACACTTCAACCCAAAACGACGCGTCCACTAATCGGAGAAAGAAGGAGTGAATGAATGAGCACGAAAGAATGTTTGCATGATCACTAATGAATGAATGATAATGATACACAAGGTGAAGGTTGGAGATTTAGCCCCTCGCCGGCTCACGATTGACCTAATGAATGAAATGACCGTTATAATCCCGTTCGTTGTATTTCTTGATTCTCCCGCTTGGGAAACTATTCCAAAACCTCATATGGGATTATAACTTGCATGTATGTGTTTCAATTCCGCCTTATTATGATATTTCACCTATTTTATACCCACCAGTCTGTCTAAGACTGAACCCGGAGTTGTTTTCAGTTCTTTTGCAGGTGAGAGATGCTAGGCGGGATATGAGTCTGGGCGAGTCGTGCTTAGTGTCTAGTATTTCTTTTCCCTTTACACTCATATGTTGGCATATTTTGATCTTTTGGATATTGTATATGAACTTGGAGCATACATGTTTGTATCATTTCTAATGATCATACTTGAATATTGGATGTTGGTACATAGAGCATATAGATCAATAAATAGAATATGAATTATTGCTTCATCTGTTATGTTACTTTGGTTGTTGTTGTGGGTTGTAAGTTAAGGGTTAGTCCCGCCTGGCGTAGCGAGTGTGTTTGTCCCCGTTCGCTATGATTTGGCACGTTTATGGAAATTAATTTCATATACGGGTCAGGTCATGGTGCGGGGGGATGTGACGTCTCGCGCTCGGGCGTTACACCATAAAATTAAAATGATTAATCAAACATATCATATAATTATATATTAACATGTAGGGATCATAATTAGGGTGGGAGAAATCGACTACAATTGAAAACGAAACGAGAAACGAATATACGATTAACACTATAAAAGCTATCACAAAATAAAACCACAAACGTAGCAAAAAGGGGAAGAGGTAATGGGGGTTAACCCACCCAAGAACAATGGGGGTAACCCCCATTAAGGGACACATCAGCTCTCAATGGAGAAGTAACGGGGGTTACTCTTCCCATGCCCAAACGTCTTAACGGGCGTGTAACGGCCCAGGCTGCTTCTTCTTCGCGAAGAGTAGCCCTGTTTTCCTTCATGGCCAAGCAACAGTAGCAGTTCATCTCCAGCTAAGAAAGCAGCAACCAACCATCAACTAAAGGTAAAGAAAAACACAGCAAACACACCTCGAAACAAGCTAAATCACGTAGCAAAGGAAAGGAAGCAATTCAGTCCCAAAAGCTCCAAAAACTCACACGGTTCAGCCATGGAGGATCAACACACACATCACAAAACTGAAAATCATGCTTATAACAAGTTCAAGGGTGCAACAAGGTTCACATAGCACTTCACGGATCAAAAATCGAGGCAAAAACGAGCAAGAAATCATCAAATCTTCATTAAACCCTTACTATTCACATAAAAATTCATAACATGCTCAAATCATGCTCAAAATGGAAGATTCATGGATGAAAACAACCACAATAGGATAGAGATAAAAAATATATGCTTACCTTGAAGATTGGATGAAGGATGGAGGAGATTTGAGCTCAAAATCCCAACGGTATGAATAGTGACGTGATTATTCTCTTCCTCCTGCTTGGGAGCTGATTTTCTCTCATGTGTGGCTCGAAATGGGAGAGAAGGAATGGATAGGGTGCTGAGTTGTGGTCATGTGGGCCCAAGAATCACCTCATTTGGTCAAGAAATGAATAAGTTATAGTCAAAACTGTAAAAGGTGGCAATTCTACGCGAGGTTCAGGTTTTGGATGAAATTCGGAGGTTCAAACGGGCTTAGAAAAATACAACGTTGGGTTCCTTGGGTTTCTTTCTTCGTTACGAGTCTGACGCTTCTTCCGGAATTCGAATCCAAATTCCCGAACTCAAGTTATGCCTGACGGAACCCAAGGTGTGCTAAAACGCTTTAGGCCCTCGAGTCCCTCAGAAATTAAAACGGTTTAAGAACCATATCAAACGAACTCCAAAATAAGAAACGAGCATACAACTAAGTTTATAAATCACATTATTCAAGTATAGCAAGTTGTCACAAAAATCGGAATTAAAAACGGAGTTAAACGAATTAAAAACGAGTGAAAAAGGTTTAAAACGTTTAAAATTTTAAACATAAAGCATATAATAAATATTCAAATAAGTCATATAATTGCATACTTAATTAAATAAATGCTCACTTAGCCCACTCGTAACGTCATACCTGGAAGACCGAAGAATCAAGATGTTACATCCACTTGGTTTGGGAGTTATCGCCTGATGGCATTGAATAATATCTGTTTTTCTTTGATTCCTGACCCTAAGTGGGTATTTATTTAGGAACAAAAACATTTTAAACACTCGAACCAATCATCATACACTATTTCTAAATAAAAACTTAGGGCGAATTACATTTAGGTCCCCTAAGGTTTGCCCTAATTACAAATCAGTCCCTCTTATTTCAAAAATTACATATTAGTCCCTAAAAACACTGTTTCATTTGAGGTCCTAGACGCCGTTAGGGTTCCGTTAATTTTGACATTTGAATTTCCGAAAAATATTACAAAAAAGTCCCTGAATTATGAACTTTCTTACAAAACGACCCCTTAACTAAATCACATCAACAATGTAGTCCTGTCAAAATTAACGGAACCCTAACGACGTCTAGGGACCTCAATTGAAACAGTATTTTTAGGGACTAATATGTAAATTTTGAAACAAGAGGAACTGATTTGTAATTATAGCATACCTCAGGGGACCTAAATGTAATTCCCCCTAAAAACTTATCACAAGTTTAATTTACAATTACTTTTTTTTTTTCGGTAAAATTAATTTACAATTACTAAAACATTAAAGATAAATTTTAGGAAATATAAGAATACGACTATCTAGTCCACCAATCACCATACAAGAATGGACTACATCCACTCCATCCAATCTTTTGCCTTCGTTCCCATTTCACCTCACAAGCACCCCGACAAAACCCCGACAAACATGGGCCATGGCCACTTGGATTTCCTTTTCCCAACATTGAAATAGTAGACTTCTGCGGAGGCGCGACCCAAAAAGATTCCACAAACGACTTTTCTTGGGTTGTGTCTCTGTTCCCTTTCTTGAATCAACCGGAAATGGAGGCCGGCCGCCGGCGGCGATTGCTGGCGGCGGATTTCGTGTTGTCTTTCATGTGGGTCTGGTCGAGTGTCCTTGTAAAGCTGTTCGTGCACAGGATCTTGGGCTATGGCGCTCACCAAGTGGAGGGCGAAATTGTTAGGTGTGCAATGTCAATTTTCAGCATGTTCTTGTTTGCTTCCTTGGCGAAGGTGACCAAGGGTGGGGCTTACAACCCCCTCACGGTTTTGTCCGCCGCTGTTTCTGGGGATTTTGATAATTTCCTCTTCACGATTGGCGCCAGGATTCCTGCCCAGGTTCCTTTCCCCTGTTTTATTGGCAAATGGTTTATTCTAAGTTTTTATTGACAAACTTTTTGGTTGGTGAATTGATAGAATATGTTTCTTGGAGGATTATTGTGATTATGTTAAGTATCCCAGATCAGTATGTTCAAAAGTGTGGTTTTTTTATAATGATTTGGGGAAAATCCTTACCTCATGAGCTAGCTATGAGCTAATTTGGGGTTGACTTGGGCCAAAGTTCGTTTCTTGATCATTTCTTATTGATATTGTGTTTGATTTGGTGCGTAATTCTGTGATTGATTTGGTGGGATCCATTGTTTTCTAGCTTCCGGGATACCTAATTATAGGGACAGAGCTAGGATTTTATATGAGGATTGAGGGGTGTTTATTGTCAATCCGTGGTGGCCAAATCGAAAATTTTGAATTGTATGTACAATGATAAAAGGATTTGGGTATTAAATCAAGTCAAAAATACCCAGCCATACGAATTGCTAGCTCGTCATTTATGATGACTCATGGATGCTTATGCATGACGGCTGCACTTTCTTCTTATACATATTAAATGGATCGGTTTCTTCACCAAATCTTGTTCTTCTCATATTTGTTACTTTTGTTACACTTCTATAGGTAGTTGGCTCGGTTTATGGTGTACGGCTGATCATTGACACCTTCCCTGAAATAGGGCGTGGGCCCCGCTTGAACGTGGACATTGCAAAGGGAGCATTGACAGAAGGTCTTCTGACGTTTGGGATCGTGTTCATCTCACTTTCACTGGCTAAAAAGATGAGTGGTGGTTTCTTCATGAAAACTTGGATTTCAAGTTTCTCAAAGCTTAGCCTCCACATTCTTGGCTCTGATCTCACTGGTGGATGCATGAATCCAGCCTCTGTAAGTGTTTCCTCTCATTCCCTTTCTTTTTGTTATTACACATAGTTAAGTGGGGTGATCATTCTATCTCGATAATTTTCTCAGCTTGTTCTCCCCCATATGGATGATGATAGCTAAACCCTTTTTGTCTTATTTTTATTAAATTTCAATTGTTGTAAGGCTTTGTGTGTACCCTTTAAAATAAAGTGAACTTCTTTAGGTCAACAACTTTGGTTTGATAAGTTTCTCGACCTGCTCTTGAATGTATATGTGTTGATATACAAAATTCTTGATCAACTTTATCAGTTTTAATAAGATTCAACTGCATCGGATCGTTTATAATGGAATCGAATATTGAGTGAAAGTTCTTTGTGTTTCTTAGGTAATGGGGTGGGCTTTTGCTCGTGGAGAACACATCACAAAGGAGCATCTCATTGTCTATTGGCTTGCACCGGTTCAAGCTACTCTAGCTGCCGGTTGGGTTTTTGGCATGCTAGTGAAGGCTAACAAGGACGAGGGCACAACGGTTGAGAAAGCTGATCCCCAAAAGCTAAAATCTGAAAAATCAGATTGATAAAACGTCTTGGTTGTTTGTTGTATAGTGTATATTAAAATTTTCAATATAACTATTTTGTACAATCATTCTAACCGGGAAACTTGTGTTTTGTTTTCAAGTAGTTAATTGGGATAATTACATTGGCATACACTGAGATTTGGCGTTACTACACAAACTTCCCTTCAAATTTGAGATATTACATAAGCTTCCCCTGGCATATCCGGAGGATTCGGATGAGATGTCTTTGACGACAAAAGTTTTTGAAATATCTCTAACCTCTACGGATGTTCTTGTAATTAAACCAAACCACGAGGTATGTCACAGTGATTACACCTAGTTAATTTCTCTCAAATGGTAATTGTGTGCACACCTCTTAGCAAGAACCATCTTTCACACCCGAGAACACTGCAACAAACCGGATCTCATACAATGTTTTCCTCTGTATGATAGTACATTTTATACAAAAATAGGGTGCATATTCTAGGCAATGTAAAAAAAAAGAATCTAGTAAACAAGTTTTGGCTCAAACTCGGCCAAGTCCACCGAACCAGATTCAATGGGCTTCATGAGATATGCAGCTAATAGCTCAGAAGCTAGAGCTGCAATGAGAGGAATCCTCTTCAAGTTCTTCACGAGGGGAATATCATCTGTCTCTCCAATAGCAAGAATCTTCTCGTTGATCTCAACCATTCTATCCAACTTCCTCTTGAATTCTGGGTTCTCGACATCGAGCACAGCTGGGAAAATTCTTGCAGTTGTGCGGTTTGTCTGCAGGAAGAATGGAAGTTATAAGAGAATATTTTTAAAAAGTAATTGTTTTTTAAGGGATAACTACAGTGGCGTACGCTGAGGTTTGGCCTAATTACACAAAGCTTTCCATGAGGTTTGAGAAATTACAAAAACTATTGAAGAATTTATATTGTGTCGTCTCTAATTCTTTATGAACACCCTACTTTTTTCTCAATGTTTGGATTTAAATTTATGGCTGTAATAACATGCATTAAACCTCGAGGTATGGCAAGAGAAGTTTTTGTAATTATGCAAATCTCGGGGAAATTTTGTGTAGTTAGGCAAAACCCCCGTGTATGCATGTGTAATTATCCTTTTTTGAAAAGGGAAAAAGAAAATGAATGTTGAGGGAAAAGGGTTTACCTCAATGATTACATGCATGTCAAATTCCTTTGTGTTGAGTCCAATGCCTTCATAGAAAGCTGTTCTTTGACAGTCGTTGAGGTACATTGTCACGTAAACCTGCATATTTGGTAAAATGCATGTGAGAAAAATAGATGAACAGAACTCACATATATGAGATATTGCTAAGGGGACGTTTGCAAGAGCTTTCGCTTTCTTGAATTGCTTAACTTAGAAATTTTAAGAAAAGTGGTTTTAAAAGCCATGGGGTTCAGAAATCAGAAGCTGCTCAAAGTTATTTCTAGCTTTTTCCTTTATAAAAAAAGTAAAAGCAGGCATTGCCAACACTTTCAGCAGCTAAAACAAGTAAAAAAAAACACTTAAAAAGCACTTATTTCAAGTTCATTACCGAGAGACAGAAGAAGCGGGCCCACAACTTAGCCTTCCAGTCATTGAGGAACTGCGGCTGCGCCTTCATCAATGCAGAGAAGAAATCACCATGGCGGTTCTCATCCTGGCACCAGTTCTCAAAGTACTTGAAAATTGGGTAGCATTGGTAATCGGGGTTTTGCTTCAGATGCCTGTATATGGTGATGTATCTCCAGTACCCAATCTTCTCGGACAAATAAGTTGCATAGAAAATGAACTTAGGCTTGAAGAAGGTGTATTTTCTAGCCTTTGTTAGGAATCCCAAATCAAGAGCCAAGTTGAAATCGGATAATCCTTTGTTCAAGAACCTGTTAAAAAGCATCCAAAACTACTTTCAGCATTCAAGAAACATAAGCCAAACATTTACTCATTTCCTCTTTTTTATTACGAGGGGTGTTTTAGGGGGCAGAGGAGGGAGTGTTGAACGTACCCAGCATGGCGGGCTTCATCTCTAGACATGAGAGAGAAGATCTCAGCTACAACAGGGTTAGTTTTCTGCAAAAGAAATCAATAATAAGCTGAGCTGAAATTTGAGTATCTAACTCCAAAATAACTGAAGAACATCCATAATACAACTGAACTTGGTTATGTTGTCTTTTTTTTTTTTTGACCCTGTTATGTTGTCTAAAACCAGCACTTCTCAAAATACATGCTAAAAATAGTATATCAGTGTGTGTGTGTGTGTCATGCAGTAGGACTGTCTCATAGTAAGCATATATATCTAGACAACCTAGGAATAATACCAAGCATATATACACAATCTAGAGTAATAATACTAAGCATTAACAATTAGAGAATAAAAATTAACTCAGTAATTTTTATATTGTCATTAAAGTATATATATCTAGACAACCTAGGAATAATACCAAGCATATATACACAATCTAGAGTAATAATACTAAGCATTAACAATTAGAGAATAAAAATTAACTCAGTAATTTTTATATTGTCATTAAAGTTCAATTTTTCACTCTCCTAAAGATGACAAATGCCTTCAAAATTCACAAAGATTCAATCTTGCTCCTAAAATTGAAATCACAGTCCCTTTTAATTAAGATCAATCAACCCAAACAAGCAAAATCAAGCATTCAGCTTTTGAAAACGCCACCCATATCACTAAATTACAAAAACACGAAGCACATAATCAATAATCCAAGCAAAACAATTCAAGAATCGAAGCATATACACACCTTCAGCCTCCTTCCAAGCTCCTTGTACAGAAGAAACCCCGAGAACTCAGCCGTACACGACCTCTCCAAGAACTCCACAAAAATCTGCCTCATGGGGCCCTGAATCTTATCAGCAGCCTCCTTAAATTCCTTGTTCCTCACAAAATGTGTCTGATTGAAATCGGTCTTGAATTCCTGAAGCAGAGCCTCGAACTCATCCATGTTCAAGTTCTTGTTGATCTCGGTGTTGAAAAGCTGCTCCATTTCGTCGAAGTCCGTGGTGTAGAACCTCGGCGTCAAAAGGGACTCCTTTATCCCCTGTTTCTGGGTCTTCTTCTTCTTGGCGGGGGCGGCGGACGGCGGCGGGGTGGCGGTGGACGACATTCTGACGGCGGAGAAGCGCGTGCATGGTGGGATTCTGGAGGTGCCCCCGATTCTTGAGGAGGGGAACTTGGAAATGGGTTTTGCTAGCGCCATTTCTGCTGCCATATTTGCTTATCTTCGGTGAGGAAGAAGAAGAAGATTAGCAGAGTGAGTGATGGAGATGAGGAGGGATTATATACTTTGATTGAATCTAATCTCATCCAATGAAATCCAAGAGTTTAATGGGTTTGTGACACGTGGCGTGATGTGATGGGCCAGCTTGATTGCCATTGGTGGTTTTTGGGTTTTCTGTGTGTGGCAAAATGGGACAAGAATTCTTGTGGTGTAGTTTACTCCACAGTGGAATTTCTGATATAAACTTGACAGATATTTCAACTTTTTTTTTTTTTTCAATTTAATTCAGTATTTTGATGTAAGATTTGTCACAACTTACTGAATTTTAGGGATAAAAAATGTCCCAAAACAATTATATAAACCCGTTGAAAATTGCATAATTACATTACGAAATCTTGCTCCAAGAGTTTTTCTCCTATATTTTGAAGTATTTGTAAACACAAACTTCTATTTACCTTTTTTTTTTTTTTTTTTTTTTTAACACACACCCCAAGTGGCCTAAGGGATTCGGACCCGGGACCTTGCCTTCGAGAGAGAACCCTCAGACCACTTGACCAACTCCTGTTGGCAAACTTCTATTTACTTTATAGATGAAAAAACAACTTACCCCTAGAATCTATACTTTGTAAAAAAGTTTAAATTATCTTTTCAATCATTTAGGTTAAACACATAGCTCATTTTTTATCGAAAATTGTTAAGTTTTTCACAGAAAATGAGCCACGTGTTAGCATTTAAATGATTGATATGACAATTTGAAAAATTTTACAAAATACAGATGACAATATGAAATATTTAAAAGTTTAGATAAAAAATTAAAAAATCAGTCGGTAATACAGGGGAAATTTTTTTCCCTCTAATTTAAACTATAAGCAAAATAAGTTAAGAACTAGAAACACCCGAACATATACTTTTTTAACTCCTAAGCTATTTTTGCCAAAAAATCTGCATAGTCTGTTAAAAGTGTTTTTGAAACTTATTTTTCCAAACACTCGTCACTTTTACTATTCTATTTGTTTATAACTTTAGCTTCTACTTCAACTTTTACGAATACAATAGCTTTTGCAAACACCCCCTTCACCAAAAAAAATAAATGCCAATGTAGTCATTTGAAACAATCCACAGTTACCAGGAAAACTGAATTCTTGCAGAATATGTCATTTAGTTACTCCAATTGTGTCACACAGCCAAACTCTAAATTATGCTTTCTTCATAAAAGAACACAATCAAAGTCTCTCAACAGCAAAAGGCCTTTTGAAGAAAGTAAAAGTAATGGGAGAAAGGGACAAATTGAATGAAATCAAGAGTAAAATAAACACAGAAAACCAAAGAAATCAACATGTTATAAAATCACACAATCTACAATTTGCCAATTCTCAATGTTCCTCCCTCCTTCTGTTTCAAGGATGCCATTGTTCTGAACATCGTCTTCATCAGAGTTTCGCACTTTCTGCAACAAGAAATGATCCTTCTCGTTCTTCGAACTTAAACAGCAGCAGAAAGCACGAAACTCGGGTCTTGAAAAGTCAGCAAAAAGGCGGCCTTGTCTTGAAAGTAAAATAAATCTGCATTTGCATCCAGATTTATTGCAAGTGGATATAGATTTCAAGTACATACTTAACTATGAACAGTCTGATATAATATCAACATATATTAATAATCAAAGACAATATAATTATAGAAAACATATTCAAATATTATGAACCAATGTTTCCTGCGAGTTATATACATTGTGGGGGGTTTCGACTACAAAAATCATCCTCGAGGAGAAGGGCAAGATTGGAGTCATCATAAAATGTAGATCTAAATAAGGAAGTTTAGGGTGTTTGCTAGAGCTTATGCTTGTGGCGAAATTGAAGTAGAACATGAAGTTGTGCAAAGTCATGATAGTAAAAGTTAGGACTTAGGGGCATATATAGGAGATATATATGCACTTTTAACTTATAGAAAAGGAGATCTTGGAAGTTGAAAACAGCACCCCAAAATGTACTTCTAGCTTATTTGAAGTAAAAGCAGCTAAACAGAACACTCTATTTCTACTTTGATTTAAGCTAAAAGCCAAAAACACTTATTTTTGCGACACTTGCTATACCTGATTTTCATGCTTTATCCGATGGTTCTGATGTTATGCCATCATGTTTCTCCCTATCATCATCCTCAACTTCGATTATTAAACCACTCGTTGACTCGTTGAGTTCTTTTTCAAGAGGAAGAACAAACTGGTCAGAATGAGAACTTTCATCACTCCCTTCCCTTATTTTCGTATTGTCCTCGATGATGTCATCATCATATTCAAGATTACGCAAAATATCAGGAAGCGAGAGGGCGTTATTGTCACCAAACTTAGAACCCACTTCAATATCTATTTTTTCTTTCGAGCTCATCACACTTCCCATTAAATTATGATCTGTGGGTTCGATAGCGTTACTAACTTCATCTTCCTTAACAATTGCCCTGAAATCATTCATTGAAGGCTCAATTTTTGAAAAGAAGACCTCTTTAAAGTTGTTGATCATTCCTCTGTTGTACGGATTCTCCCTCTTATCGTATCGGTACCTGAAGTTCTCATATGTAGTCTGCATAGAAAAAATGTATAATTTACAAAAAGAAAACCAACGATCTCTTACTAAAAAACTAAATACAGTAAAACAAAAACCCTCTTGATATTTTTTAACATATACTAAATCAAAAGATGGCTTTTCAGGAATCTAAATATCAAGATCCACAGCAAACAGTTTGCAACTAGTGATAAAGAATCTCATAAAAAACCCTGCAAAATATAAATTTTGTTCAGAGACCCTTGATTTGAACTTGTACCATGTGAAAACTGTAAATTCATCATTTTAACATGTTTAAAGAAGAAAAAAGTAATTTTACATACAAAAACTCTGATGTATTTTGCAGCAAATTTTGATGCTCATTTGGCATAACACCGTTTCGGTGGGTAGGGTCGGGTGGAGTGGGGTTGCAATTAATTCTTAATTATAGCCAGGAAATAAAAATACCACATTTTGATAGAAGAAAGATCACCTGGTTTGTGCTAATCAAGTAGAAGTGGAATATTGTCAAGCCTCCAACAAACCAGAATGAGATGAAGCAGTATACGATGAGAACATCTGACAGATAATCATGTGATATTGCTTCCCACGGATTGCCTTTGTGGTGGAAAATATTGTACCATGAGACAACAAACACATATATGCACAAGATTGTCGAGGTCGATATGAACATGTAGAAGAATCTATAGTTACGCTGCAATCCACATAGGAAAAGATATTTGTTAGTGTAAAACATGAAGCTGTTTCACAATACCAAATATTTAGAGATAACATCATGTTGGTCGATACTCATGTCTGATGAATATAGTTCGATGTAATACAATGAAAGTACAGTTTCACTGAATGGTTATCAAGAAATACATTAAGATGGTGTATGGTTGAGCTAATAAGCTGTTTAATTCTGAACAATGAAGCAGCATATATATCGTGATTATTCTTCAATATTACTTCCTAAGTCCTAACCACCAAAAACAATTGATTCATAATTTTAAGCTGTTCAATTCTAAACAATTAGACAGCATAGATATCTTAATCATTCTTCGACATTACATCCCTGGTTCCCCACCCTCTCAAAAAGTATTTATTCACACAAAATCAATGACATCCCATTTTTCGTAATTTCTTATACTAAAAGCAGCTTATAAGCTCTCATTTTAACAAAAAAATTATACTACGCAACAAACACACAAAGCTAAAAGCATAATATTAAATCCATAATGTGTAAGCATGTTTAAAATACTCACCAAACCAATGCATTGACCAACCCATGGGCAGTGATGATCGAATCTCCGAACGCAGTTGTTGCAGATGGAGCAATGAGAAGCACGAGGAGGCCTATACAGCAAGCATGTGTCACAAAATTTCACCTTCACTGCGTGTCCATTCACGACCACATCCTTTGTCCTGGGAAGTTTCAAATGAGGAGTTCTTCCATTGACCCACTCCATCGAAGGAGTGCTTAGTTCAATTGATTCATCGGCTTCCGGAGGGTTTGTATTCCTCGGCACAATCCCGGGATCCCTACTAGATGTAAGGAACAGAAAGCATACATCCTGAAGAAGAAAAAAAGCAAAAAATTTATCAAACACAAACAGATTTAACAAAGAAAAAAGGGGGTGGAGGGTGGGAAGGAGTTTGCTCACCGATATGGTTAATACTAGTCCGAAAAGGAGTATAAGATACCAAGGAACAACACTTTTATTTTCTCTGAGGTGTTTTGTGATGATAAGCAATATCTTTACACAGAATGCAATGCCTGGACCTGCAATTAGGAATACAGAAAAAAACAAAGAGGCGACATCTGGGCCAAACACCAATCTTCCTCCGAATAAAAATTTCTGCAAAATACAAAACAAAAAACAAATAAATAACTATAAATACCAAAATTAAATCTGATGAGTTCTAGATATCTAAAACATTGTTCCATCAAAAGAACAACATCTAGCTCTGTTCATAAAAACGTTGCATGATCACACACACACACACACATAGACAGAGAAGTGCATATACTCCATATGAACCCCTGAATTTGAGATACAATCATACAATAAACTTTCTCAATCAGACTATCGGAGAAATGTAACTTTGGTTCTGAACTGAACTTGCATTAATGCAGAACTTAAATTCAAAAACCTCAGAAATGAACTAAAGAAAAAACAAGAATTTTAATTCCATTAATCACATAAACTTTCATTGTTTACCAACTTCGATATCTCAGTAAAACATACCAAGAAAGTATCACACACAGCCAAGGACTTTCAACAAATACAGTATGAACATTCAGAAGTCCAGTACAGCTACACATCAAAATCAACTAATAATTAATCCCATTCTCCGCAGAAACAGAACCAATCGACCAAAATAAACAAAAAATGGAAAAAGGGGCTTACATTACTTCCTCTCCAAACCTGATAAAGCCTCTTGGGTTTGGGATTTCCCAGGTCCATACAGCTTAATTCAGCGTAAAATTAAAAAGAAGAATAATTTCTTATACAAAGGAGAAATCAATCAATTCAATTCTGAGCAACAAGAACTCATCTGATTCCTCCTCCTCCTCCCTTTTGAATCCTCACATTAACAGCCCGCATACAACAAGACATCAAGAATCGTAAAGGTCTCGCCTTTTCGCGATTCTCGATCATTGCATGCAAGAGCATGCATTCAGAGATTTACGAGTGGTTTGAACAAAATTTGATTTCTTGTCAATAAATCGTGAGATGGGGTTTGGGATAGAGAGAGAGAGGGAGAAACAAAACTGGAAAATGGTGGGGATGATCAACCAACAGCTGCCAGTTGCCCTTTCAAGACGGATTCTCTTAGGAAGAAAGATTTTGTTCTCTCTCTTTAAATTGATTTCTAATTGCTATTTTTTGAATAATTCAATTTTATTTAATCAAAAAAAAAAAAAAAAGAATAATTCAATTTTATATATTTTTTGGTAAAGAATATGCTATTATTTGCATTTTATTTGTTTTGGTAGCAATAGACACGAACTAAAAACTAGTTGTCCATATCATTGATTTCAAGATCAATGTCTTTTAATTGTGTTCGTTCTCTCGCCTAACTTGATCAAAGCATCCGTAAAGCTATTCCCTGTTCGATTGATGTTCTTAAATTAAACGTACAATCTCATGATTTGTTTAACACTGATTAACAGTCATAAGTTCTTGAAAATCTTAGGATATTAGTATTGGGATGATTAGTATGGTGGGTAAGTTAAATTTATGAGTAGGATAATATTTTCAGACGCGTTGAAACCTATGATGCACGGACACTCCTAAAAATATCACTTTGCCGTGTCGTATCGTGTCAGACACGCGTGTCCGACACCGTATCCGATACTCCTCAGGTGGAAAAATCAAGAAAAAATCCGTGTCGCCGTATCCGTGTCGTGTCGTGTCCGTGTCGCCGTGTCCGTATCCGTGCATCATAGGTTGAAACTAATTATGCAAAATTAGACCTAATTAGTCCGTAATTGATAAGAACCATAACTTCTTTTATCAAATTAGTTAAACAATTAATAGTAGAATCCTTTATGTGGATATTTGATTGACTTATAAGTTATAAAGCTATGAAAACTAACATTTTTCCGAGGTCAATGGAGAAAAATCATGTATGCATAATTGTACTTATCTAAGGGGCAAATGTGGTGTCTTGGACTCTTTCCTTTTCTGCTTCTGATTTTTCAATTTTTTCTTTTCTTTTTATTTACTTATTATCCCTGAATTTATGAACTCTTTTTTTTTCTTTACTTCTCAGACATAAATTCTACCCACGTATTTCAATAATTTTTTTGCTTAATCTCTTCCCCATTCATTGGACTCTTAAATTATTTTCTTATTTATTTAGTTATTTACGGCTCCAACACCATCTTTATTATTTCACTTTTCTCTCACTCTACTTCAATTCTTTTTTTTTCTTTAATGTATAATTTTTATCTTTTTCTTCTTATATCTTATATTTTTTATTTATCATAATTTAATAATTATATTAAAATTGATAGTATTATTTTTATTTTCACACGCAACGAGTGTGCAGCAATTACTAGTTAATATTATAAATTATTAATTTTGTAAGTGACAAAAAATATTTAAGAGAATATAGTAAAATATGATTCTTTTATGTCCATCATCCTGGTCTTTTGTTTTAGGGAAAAAAAAAATTTCACACCTGAACTTTACCCACTTTTGCAATTTACCATCTGAACTAACTTTCATGCAATACCACCATCCAAACTTTTCGATTGTTACAAACCACCATCTGAGCGAGGATTTAGGCGGTTTGGCTGGCTGAAAACAATTCACGTGATTTGCACATGATTTTAGTGAGGGCAAAATTATCTTTTTAAACTTACCTCCTTCAATAAAACTTCTGAACCACCACTTTTTCTCTCAATTCGTAACTCACACGACAGACATAGGGGGAGATGTGGAGGCAAACTGCAGAAGTTGCTTTGGATGAGGAGGATTTTTGTCTTTGTGGGCTGCACGCTGTTCGCCGGACCTCCTGGAACGACGACCATGCCGGTCGCCGTTTCTCCACTTGCAGCAAATTCCGGGTGAGGAAAGAATTTTCAATCTCTTCATCCTGTAATCCCCGAATGTATTAACCCGTAGTTTATGAAAATCCCTATTGTAATTTGTTCTTTTTTACAGCAAAATGGTGGTTGCACTTATTTTACGTGGGTTGATCCACCAATGTGCCATAGGGCTAAGCAAGTGATTCCTGGACTAGTTCGGCATGTGAATAGACTGGAGGCAGAACTGAAGAAAAAAAGCAGAAGGGAGAAGTGGTTGTTGTTGGTGTTGTTTTTATCTTGGATCATGTTTTACTACATGATGTAAATTCCTTGTGTTTATCTACTACTATGAACATAAATTCACATTTTCATTTGTAAGTGAATTATGTTCCGTTAGACAAAAATGTAATATTGGCATTTGTAGGAATGTATTGCTTCTGTGTTGCATACTATGAACAATTCAGTGACTAAATGTCCATAACCAAAGTAAAAAATCTACATAAATATTCATCATAGGAAACATAATAAACTGTTGGCCAATGTTTGCCTACATTCCTATGCAATTACAACAATACCAACTATTCAACAATCACAAGGGTTTAGTAATTGCACAACAAAACTTCCCATGAATAGATTCACAAAAGTTGTCCAAAAAAAAGACCAAGTACTACCAACTACTGCTGTCTACATTCTACAGCTTCTTCTCCTTCCTGCAAGAATTTTTTTTTGTTAGAGGTACTTCCAGTTGAAAACCTCACATCTTGTGTAATAGAGCTACCTGTTGGCTTCGACTTTGTGGTGACTGAAGATTGTTGAGTACCAGGAGCAACAGTTTTCTGACTTGTAAAAGATAATTGATCCTTCTCAGTTGGAAGCTTTCTGTGCACGAGAAGCTTTCTTTTTACTCCTAATGTTTTTCTTGTAACCCTGACAGTAGGGTCACTTTGAATAGGTGGAACACTCAAATCTGCTTCATTCACAGCTCCCCTAGCAACTGCACTTCTAGTTACCCTGGAAGGACTGGTGACACTTGATTGACCAATTTCTCCAGCTTTGAATTTTGATTTACTTCGACCAGTTTTCTCAACTCCACCTTTGGAAACCTGAATTATTGATAAATAGTAAAGGTGAGATAACAGAAATTGAAAAATAATATCAAAATCATACCAAAATTGTAAAGAAATGCATACCTTCTTCTTAGTCACTTTAAGTTGCTTTGCAGATGGAATATCTAGCCCTGATCTTTCACTTTCAGTTGCTGGCTTCTCAGGACATCCCCTAGCATTGTGATTTTCTTTACCACATACTCTACAGGTCATTACAACACCCTTTCTACTCATTTTTGTAGGTGCATCAGCCTTCTTCCTGAACTTTGATTGCTTGGCTTCATCCTCATCTTTTTTCCTGTTATGTTTCTTTGGCCTACCAGGGAGCCTAGTGGGAACAGGTGGTTGCAAAGGTGCATGAGGGGTTTTAGGCCACATAGAACTGTCATCTAAGGTGGACATCATGTACTTGTAAGCATTCATGAAAGTTGTCCTGCTGTAGCAAGCATCAAAATGATCTTCTGGCTCAAGTCCTAAATGCCAAAGTCCTGAAATTGCATGTGGACAAGGTATCCCAGTAAGGTCCCACCATCTGCAACTACATGTCTTTGTGCCCAAGTGCAGTTTAAATCTTGTACCATAGCAGTTTTCAATCTCAAATTGATTTTCTCCATTCCAGTGTGCCACATACTCCATTGCTTTCTTCTTCAGTTCTTCCATAAGCTTGTTGATCTTTGGACATAATTCCCCACCAGTGTAACTCTTCATTTTGTCTCTCCTCACATGCATTCTCTTCATAAGAATGTGTCTGATTATTTCCAACATGCCTATGATAGGCCTGTTTCTTGCTTTCAAAATGAGAGCATTGAAGCATTCAGACATATTGTTCAACAACACATCTGTCTTGGAGTTTGTTCTGAAATGTGATTTATGCCAATGATGAGGGGGTTTGGATGCTAACCATTCATAGGCTGCAATGTCTCTGCCTTTCATTTCATCCATATGCTTCTCAAAATCCACCACTCTTGTTGATCTAGCAGCTTTCCACAGCAAATCTTTCAATATCAGTCCCTTGTGTTTAAGTTTAAAATTCTTATACAGGTGCATCACACAAAATCTATGCTCAGCTTCTGGAAGTAATGCTTCAACAACTTCTATTAAGCCTTTCTGTTTGTCAGATACAATGGTCCACCTTCCTGAGTTTTGGATGTTTAAGTCTTGCATCAGTAAGCTCATAAACCAGCACCATGACTTAAACTTTTCTTTCTCTACCACAGCATATGCAAAAGGATATATACTGTTGTTTCCATCCATCCCAACAGCAGTCAACAGTATACCACCAGATTGTGCTTTCAAGTGGCAGCCATCCAAGAATATTACTGGCCTACACCCTTCAAGGAATCCCTTTCTCAAAGCACTCCAACAAATGTACATCCTCTTAAACTTGGGCAAACCATTTACAAGTTTGCATTTGATTTTCACTGTATTATCTGGATCAGCCTTCCTTATCTCTGCTGCATATGACCACAGCATAGCATACTCCTCTTTTTCAGACCCATTACCCATGGAGTCAACTAGCCTCTTAGCTCTGTACAATTGATGGGGCTGGAAATGTAGCTTAACTTCCTTCTGTAGAACAAATTGCATTGAGTTAATAGGCCATCTTGGATCACTCCATATCTTGTCTTTGTATCTCTCTGCAATCCATACTGCATTAGCAACCTTTACCCTCTGTTTTCTTGGACATTTATGTTTATTCACAAATGTCTTCACTTGAAAAGTGTCCTCACCCTTCACTCTTGAAGCATAAATCACCCAAGGGCAAGTTTTGTGTTTGCATTTTGCTTGAATTTTTGTCTTGTCATTCAAAGGCCACCTAAGATCCCTGCACAGATTGATAGCATGTTGTCTCACTGCTTTCCTAAAGGATGGACCATCAGGGTACTGCTTGCTTATTTCAAACTTGGGATTTAGATTTTCAGTCTTCTTGTCCACCACAGGAAACCCCCTATGTAAATTGACAACCTTAGAGGAAACCCTTTGTGCACTAGTGCTTTCAGCAGCAGCAGAATTATTTTTCCCAACATTAGCACCCCACTCAACTTCAGGATCAATAAATTCTTCAAATAGAACATCATCATCACTGACATCATAATCACTGTCTACCATAACATTTGAATCTGCTGAATCACTTCCCACTGATGCATTTTCATCATCACTATCACTCCCATTGTTATCTTGAATATCAAAACTCAACCCAAATTGTTGCTCATTAAAACCAGCTTCCATAGTCTCAATGTTTGCATTCCTACTGTTATCATCTTCACTCTCAGTTACTGCATCATCCCCATCACCTTCATTACCATATACAAACCTCATGCCCTGATTAAGACTTACAGATTCATCGATTTCATTCTCCACATGATCAGCATGTTCAACAAATACACTAACCATTTTATTGTCATCAACAAAATTAATCAAGTTCATTGCCTCCAAATCAGTTTGTAATTCACTTAAGCATTCTGTGCCATTGACAACAATCCTACTGTATCTAAATGTCATGCTTTCAACATCAGTTATACCTACGTCCTTAGCCATACTCTTAATCTCCACCATTGAAATCTCATCACTATTGCAATAGTCAATATAATCAAACTCACCACCAAAATATATGGGTCTGCCCAAATTATGCATGAATCGGCCATGATAGTGCATTTGAATGGTGAAATTTTCGCGCATGTTGCCTACAAAATAGGAACATTGTCAGATTATTAAACACTACAGGAAACGACAAGTTGGGACAGAACTCTGATTTTCAAATGGAAAAGGTTAAGCTTTAATGGGTCAACTAGGACCACAAAATACAAACATCCGACAATGGGGGACCATTGTACTTCGAAAACAAACAAAATCATGTATTTAATTAGGGAAAGGAACTAAACCCTACACTGACATAGATTTCCATAAAAAAGTAAAGAAAACTCACCATAAACAGGCGTTGGACGTCCTCTGGGGATCTTCGCCTTGGATTTGGACCGGACATTCCAGCTCATTGTGAGAATTTTTTACTTGGAAGAATGGGTTCTTTTCGTCGAATTTTTGGAGAAGAGAGAGAGCACTTTTTGGACTATAATGAAAATGGGTTGAGTGGAATTTCAGTCGTAAACCCTAATCTTGAAGGAGGTAAGTTTAAAAAGACAATTTTGCCCTCACTAAAATCATGTGCAAATCACGTGAATTGTTTTCAGCCAGCCAAACCGCCTAAATCCTCGCTCAGATGGTGGTTTGTAACAATCGAAAAGTTTGGATGGTGGTATTGCATGAAAGTTAGTTCAGATGGTAAATTGCAAAAGTGGGTAAAGTTCAGGTGTGAAAAAAAAAATTTCCCTTTGTTTTATTTACTTTTTAGTTTGTTGAATAATTGGAGAATTATTAATTACTTTTTATTATAATTGTTGAATGATAAATTAGTTGCTCTGGTTGTTTGTCGTCGTGCAGGCACAACACAACTAGCATCTTCCTAACGCTTAGGCATTTTTGTCAATTATCTGTCTCTTTTTTATTTTAGCTATTTTTTCAATAAATTATATACTGTTAGTTTTTAAATTTTTTAAAGATTATAACTTTCGTATTAGAATAATTCGTTCGACCTAACTCACCCTAAAAATTAGGTTAAAAAAAGGAAGATTATCAAATCATTATTTATTGAATGTTATATTATTAAACTTTCGATGTGAGACATTCAACTATACATGATATATGCCAAGAACACTATTAATTTGTTGAACTTGTACTTGGTTAACGTTTAATTGTGTTGTTACATATACTAATAACAAACTATAGCAGTCAAATTCCTAAATAATAACAATAATGAGTAATGAAACATAACACTTCCATTCATTTAATAACAAAATCAGTTAATTAATTAGTACTTGTGTTTTGTCCTTCGAGATATATGCATTAAATTTTTGTATCAAAAAATATATATATGCATTAGATTTTATAATTTTCCTTTTACTTTCATGAAATAAATTTTAGCCAAAATCGACATAGTTGAACCCAATCAACTACCAATTAAAAGGGCAATTAATATATTTATCATTTGATTTGTCACTCTCTTTAAATTTTCAATCAACCACGCGTCAAGTATAAGACACTTGAAACTAGAATTACCCTTTAGTATAAAACACTCGTCCTCGTAATTTGTTTGCTCCAAGCAAGGAGCTGCCCCCTCAATTTTTGCATCAAGTGAAAATTTTTAAATTTGTTTTATTTAAATGTTGAATAATGTGCTTGGAGCAAATTCTATCCAATGTTTGTCTCTCTCATCTCCACACCCAAAGATTTCATTTCTACATTCTTCCCACTCCAACTGTTCCATATATCCACAGTCGTTGGCGTGTGGGCGGTGGGGTTTTATGGCATATGTCTCATATCGAAATTTTAAAGAAATAGTTTTTTTACTCTTTCGATATATAACTGTTTGATAATTATCCTCTTAATGACTATTAATTTTTGGATGAGTTAAATTAAACATATTTTTCAATAGAGCAAAATGTATTTTTGGTCCCATACGAATGAGTCATTATCACTTTTGGTCCTATGTTTTTCAAAAGTGGTTTTTTTGGTCCCATAGTAATTTTGTTTTGTCAATTTGAGGACTTCCGTTAAATAATTGACGGAAGTCACTGTTCATCCGTTAAATTGGATGAACAGTGACTTCTATCAATGGATGAACAGTGGCTTCCATTAAATATTTGACGGAAGTCCTCAAATTGACAAAAAAAAATTACTATGGAACCAAAAAAACTACTTTTGAAAAACATGGGACCAAAAGTGATAATGACCCATTAGTATGGGATCAAAAATACAATTTGCTCTTTTCAATATGTCCTTATTTCCAAATTGAAAAAAATGTTAGTGTTTACCTAAAATTAATTAACAAGTGTAATTTCTTTTTCCTCAAAAACAAGAATTAGGTGTGCTTGTTTGTGTCAACCATGTGTAGGTAGAAGTTAGATAGTTGCAGGCACAAATGTCCAATTGTGGCCATTTGGTTAGCTTCAAACTATAATATAAAGTTTAAGTAGACAAACATTCTCATCCACCTACATGCAGACATGACAATAATATTATTCCATAATTAATATAATTAAATAAACTGACCGCCTAGCACGATGTCGAAGAATATTCGGGGTTTATAATACTCATAAGGACCCTCCTATCTGTCAATTTTTGATACTCAAACTCAGAAAATCTACACACATATATATATATTGATGGGGATTATTTCATGAGGGACACCTGAGAACCTTTGAACTATAGAATATACGAGAGGTGAGTCTGTTAATTTCAGAATGCCTTAAAAAGAAACCAACAAATGTACGACTCTTAATAGGAGAAAGACTCTTCCTTTTCACAGAGGTGAATCTTATGAGGACCCATTTCCTCTTTTCCTTCACGAGTCGAGTAGTATTCGTTTATATAAAAGAAGAGAGCAAACCCAAGTGGAGAACATACCAGAAGAGAAGCAAGAGAGAAAGAGAGAACCGCTCCTCATCATATATATAATTAAAAAACACAAATAATTTTCTCAATTTAGAACAAAATTTTGTAAGGGATTTTTTGAAAAATCTTCCTATTTGACCAAAAAATATTTAGTTCACTCCCCACTTCTAATAAATTTTTAGTTTACTTCCTAAATTGGGATTTCATTTTTTATAAACTATTTACTAACATAAATTATCTATTTTTCCCTTAATTATCTAAATATGATGCTCTTAAATTTGAATTTGCAGAACTATATATAAATTTCGAAGAACTATTATGTTACCCAACGGTTGTAGTTGGATGAAAGACTTTTATATTAATTTGAAGTATTCTCTTGTGCTTTTTTGGAACTATATTTAAATTTTAAGGAACTATTGTGTTATTTAGCAATGAGGAGTATGAAAATTTTTATTCTAAATATGAAGTATTTACATTTGTGTTTGTATAAATATATTTAAATTTTGAGGAATTGTATGCGGAATAAAATAACTTAATGAAGTACTTTTCTCTTAATATGAAATATTAATATTTGGATTTGTAGAATTGTATCTAAATATTGAGGAATTATTGTGTTACGACAATTAGATATTAAATTAAGAACTTTTATCTTGATATGAAGTATTTACTTTTGAATTTTGAGCATTTGAGAAATTATAATGTTACATAATTACTAAATGAAGAATTTTTCTTTGAAAATAAAGTATAAAATTATGTTTTTCTAGGACTATATCTGAGTTTTGAGGAATTGTCGTGTAATTCAACAACATGGTTAAATGAAGAATAATTAAGTCATTTTAGGGAGTTAAGTAAAAATTAAATTTTAAAATAAGGATTACGCTTAAATTTTTTCTGACTTGGGGTGTATACTCAAAATTCAAACCTCATTTGATGAGTTAACTCTAAATTTCCTATTTTGTAAATAGTACATATTTTTTTGGATAAATTACATCTAGACATCTTGTAGTTATACGGACTCATGCATTGAGCCTTCTTTTTAAAAATTACACTTTCATCTCTTATTATGATTTGTTAATGAATTACGAACTTCCTTTCATTAGACTCTACTAGGAAATGTAACGATTTCTGATGAAATTAATGTACAGTATCCGAATTATCTCAATAGCATGAGTTTTTTTATTTTTGATAAGGTACGACAATCTTAGTTGTTCATACACGAGGTCACTTTATGAAGTTTTGACAGAGTTGGTAGCCGAGGACGACGCCACTTGAGGGAAATTTATGTTTAATGATATCATAAATATTAGAAGCCCATCACCCAAATAATATATTTTTTTTATTAAAAATCTAATTTTTAATAAAATTTACTGAAAATACAGATTTTCCATGAAGTTCGAACAATTATGAACCTCCTCTAGCATTTATACCCTCACAAATTATTCCCAAACACTAGTGACGGTATTCAAAAGTTACTGACGTCAACCAAACCTCACGAACAAATCTGTATTTTCGTCAAATCCCACTCTATTGATTCGCACAAGCCAAACTATGACCTACTTTACTGTAAAAACTAAAAACAATCACTTGTAAAGTAAAAGGAAATGACAGATAAACTAAAAAACATTTCCCATATTTGATGTGACAAATATCCTTCCTTTTATTAAAATCCAAAGAAACGACTGATAAACTAATCCTTCCTGAGATTTTCCTGGTAAGACAATCTGAGAACATGAGACCTAACCCAGAAAAAGAAAATTGTAAATATTCTTCAAAAAAGAACCCAAAAAAAAAAAAAAAAAAGAAAAAGAAAGACAGAAGAATACTGAGAAATTTATCCAGCCACATCAGTAGTATGAGAGGGTATAAATCACATACAAATCTGTCTAATTTCACAGCACTTTTCCTCTTTACAAAGCTCTCTGGCTGCTAGACTATATGTACCATAAATCATATCTCTTTCTTGTCAACTTTACAGTTGGCTAAAATCGTCCCCAAATCTTGGAACATTCGCTGCGAAATAAAAACGACACATCAAAACGGGAATACAGAAAAGAGAATGGCAGATAATTACACTGACATCCCCTCTAACTGTATGAAATTTTTGTACTAATCAAAATACGTACGAACCATTTGAAAACTTTACAGAAATTGAATTATAACATTATGGGAATGTGTGCAAAAACTTCTGCTTTCGGAGAAGCAAAAGTTGTAAAAAGAATTGTAGTAGTAAAACCGGTGAGTGGTTGGAAAAGGAAAAGTTGGAAGTAAAAGAACAAAAACAAGAACAATGGAGGGTAAAAAAGAAGTCGAGAACACTTTATTAGACGACTAACCAAACTTCCATTTATTTACCGAAATAGCCTAGACATTAGAAGGGGAAACTAGGAAATTGGTCCGTAGATGCTTCTAGCTTCTAGCTTAGATTGGCTTCGCTGAAGCTGGTTTCCTAAACACTTTCAAAGTGCTTAAAAAAGCGAAATGTGTAACAGTGCTTTTAACATGGTAAGCTCTGAAGCGGAATTAAGTCATGAAGGAGATATATATAACTTTGAAATCAAGAACAAATAATTGTATAGTTCATTTAGTTGAAAAGGAGGACAGTAGGACACTGTAATTATTTCAGTACCTAAGAATAGTTTACCTCATCTCTTAGGCAAATCCGACTGCAATCTTTGAGAGTCAACCTCAGTCAGATCATCATCTACAGCGCTATCTCCAGCACTAGATTTTTCTTCATGATCAGTAGGGTAAAAATAAAGATTAGGAGTTGGCTTTCCTCCTTTCTCATTCTTCAAGTTGTCATCAACTCCAGTATAATCCAAACTCTGAAGAATAGCTGGCAACGGTTTACCAAGTTCTAAGTCTATCTTTCCATTTGCCTTCAAACTATAATCACCAAATCTTCTATTGATGGATATTCCAACTGAATCCTCTTCTTCCGTCACCCATTCACGGAAATTGACAAGAGAAGGTTCTGTCTTAGAGAAAAAAACTTGCTTTATGTTCAAAAGGAGCCCAACGTTGTAAGGATTTTCCTTCTTATCGTAACGGTAACGGAAGTTTTCGTACGTCGTCTGCGCCATAATTGAACTTGTATTAGATATATGTATATTAAAAGTTGAAATTTACAGAATTTTCTGTGGAACTTTTCTACCATGAGATCTTTTTATGCTCAGAAGGTGGCTAACCTGATTCGTGCTCATAAGATATGCATGAAAGACACTCAAGCCACCAACAAACCAAACAGCAATGAAGCAGTAAACTATTAGGGCAACTGATATAATGTCCTTTGACATTGTTTTCCAAATGCTGGCTGGTTCTCGAATGATGTTCAATATAGAAAATGTGAAAACATATATACACAAGATTGTTGCTGAATTCACAAACAAGATGAAAGTCCGGTAGTTTCGCTGCAATAAATCAAAGACCATATATTATTATCATTCCAAAAAGAAAAATGAAGGAAGTGAAAGGACTACAATAGCAAAATACGCGATGGGTTCAATTACAATAACTTCCTCTCTTTGTTTCAAAATTACAAATAGCCGCTTCTGGTCATCCTACGTTCAATCCAGCATCTTTCAAACATGAAAAGGAAAACTTAAAAGTTGCCTAAGATTCGAACTACAAGATGTGTAAGAATCAACAGAAGAAGGGGATAATTGTAAGGTGATAGAAGGGAGGTATATGTAATTTTATAACCAACAAGGCATACTTGCATAGTTGCTCATATTACCTACAACCATCATTGTTTCCTCATATGACAAGAAACATTATAAAATTGTTAAAATCTCCATTTATCACAAATTCACAATCTAACATTCTAAAACATTAGATCTGCATACAAAAAGAATCATCTCAAATGAAAACCTTTGATCCAAAAATACTTACAGCTCCAATACACTGGCCCACCCAAGGACAGTGGTGATCAAACTTCTGTACACAGTTGTTGCAAATCGAGCAATGAGAAGCACGTGGGGGACGGTACAACAAACAAGTCTCACAGTACTTCACCTTCACCGTATGACCATTCACAAACACATCCTTTGTTCTTGGCAACTTCAAATCGGGAGACGAACTGTTGACCCAATCCATTGACCTAAATGAATTTGCTACACTTTCTATTTCATTAGACCTCGAGTTCCTTGGAACTATTCCAGGATTTCTTGCAGATGTCAAGTAGAGAAAAGTCAAATTCTGAAAAAAACAAAACAAAAAGTGTTGATATAGTAAGCTGAGAAAAAACATATAATGAATATAGTTTACATATTCTTTTTCTTGAAAATTTAAATAATAGTTTGCCCACCGAAACTAATAGGACAAATCCCACTATCAATACAACATGGCCATACACGGAGTCAATATTTGGTATCCTCACAAGCATCCTGAGACAGAATGCCGCAGCAGGCGCCCCAATCAGAAAGGTAGACAAAAGGACTGATCCACCATCGGGACCAAAGACCAGTCTTCCTCCACATAAAAATTTCTGCAGAAATCATCAAGAATTAATCTTTACTCATTGTGGCATTTCATCAAACACTTCAAATAACGTACATACTTCCACATGCCAAAAATATGCAAAAAATCCAGGAACCATTGTCCCATTATCTCAAACCCCATTTGCATCCAATAATTTCTCGCACCAAAACATTCGTAAATAATGAGGGAGAAAAACCACATTCGAATTTCAACAACAAAAATCAAAAACCCAAATTGATAAAACATAATGGGAAGAAAGATCTTACATTTCGACCCTTCCAAACTTGATAAAGCCTCTTCTTGGGTTTGGGAGGATCTGTGGCTTTGGAGGGCGGAGCCAAATCCTGATTTTGAGGCCCACCCATCTCAGACATTATTGTTTTCCTATTCTTTTGCCAATGTTCGAATGGTTCATGCAAAACAATATTGTCTGTGAATGGGTGAGCGAAAGATCACGATTTTCTCAGAGGGGCCAGCAATGGAGGAAGAAACATGTGACAAAACAAGCCCTTCTCTAATGTTTTTTTCTCCCTCTGCTTTTATGTAATAATATTTTCTTCGTTAACCTTTATTTTTGGGGGTTATTTTCGCATTACCAGCTACCCCTGCTCTACATCCCTCCCTACACGAATGAATTTCCAATTACCCTAAGGAGGATTCTGGTCTTCTCTCTCTTCTCTCTTTTCGTCTCTTTCTCTCTCAAGAAAACGCCTATTCTGGGAACATTGCAACGGTTGGTTTTCAGGGTTCCCAAGTATATGCGAATTTCTCGCGGGGAAGGTGATGAAATCAAAACACTATACACTAGCCATGCAAACGAGCCGATGCGGGGCACGAGCCTGGCGAGCCGGCTCATCAAAAAGCTTAAACTCGTTTAGGGATGTAAACAAGCGAGCCGGTTCGGCTCGAGCCAAGGGAAAAGGCCAAGGCTCAGCTCGGCTCGTTTACACCCCTAAACTCGTCACGTTTGCTTCCTAAAAAAATTATAAAAAAAAAGAATTTAAAATATTACAATTGTACCTATTAGTCATTTCATTATATTTCAGTTTCTTCTAAAAATTATAAATTACATCATATCAGTTTTGTATTAAATTTAGGCGACGTGATAGATTTTCATTTTGGACTTGAATTTATCGTTTTTATACCAAATTTACACTAAATTGAAGGTAGGAATAAAAGTTTGAGGTAGGAGTAAAATAAAAAAATTCAAATTTCAAAATCTAAGTTGTCATCTAAATTTAACGAAAAATTAATCCGATACAATTTATAATTTTTAGGGTTAATTACATATAGACCCCATGTAAGTATTAGAAACTACAACTTGTAACCCTCTTAGTCAAACAATTACATATACACCCATTGGGGAGTTTGAAAATTACATAAAACACCCAATAATTAGGGTTTTGTTAAATTTTTGATGACATCATCAAACTTTTAACTTGATTTTCCTATTTTGTCCCTTCATTTAATATAACAATTTTTATCCCAAGAATTATCTCTATTTATATTTAAATTGGTATTCGAAATTTGAATTTAATAAATTAAATAATTGACTAATATAAAATGGTATAATTTTGTCATTTAAAATATTAAATTACATATAATAAATCTGAATTTAGTATGATAAATATAATATTTGAAAACATAACATATATAGAGAGTTATAATATATAATTAATATATATAATAAAGTAATATTTATATATATTATATATCATATATATATTACGTTAGATACATATCATATATATTACATATCTATATATATCTATATATATATATATATATCATTACTGCGCCATCACCGTACCCCTTCCCTCCACGGCCTACGACCGCCGTCGCACACCATCCGACCGCCGCAACACCGCCGTTGCTCGCCGATGCCTCCCCGACAAAGCACCACCACCGCACTTCGACGCCGATCGACGCCACACCACCACCGCAGCACTCCGCCGCCGCTTGACACAGCACCACCGCTGCACATTTATGCCGGCCCAACAAAGCACCGCACCCCGATTGTAGATCTGAGCATGGATCTATGTTGTGTTTGTGCGGTGGTGGTGGCGCTGCATCCGTCGGCATCGGAGTGCGGTGGTGGTGCAGCGTCGGGGCGGCATCGGCGAGTGGCAGCGGTGTTTCGTCGGTCGGATGGCGTGCGGCGGCGATCGTAGGATGCCGTGGTGGGAGCTGTACGATGGTGGTGCAGTAATAGTGTATATATATATATACACATATATATAATATATATACATAAATATATATATTTTGTACAGATATGTAATATATATGAAATGTATATCTAACGTAATAGATATGATATATAATATATATAAATATTACTTTATTATATATATTAATTATATATTATAATCTATATATTTATTTCTTTTTTTTTTCAAATATTAAATTTAACATATTAAGTTTAAATTTATTATATAATTTAATATTTGAAATGTCAAAATCATATCATTTTATATTAATTAATTATTAGATTAATTATTGAGATTCAAATTTCCAATACCAATTCAAATATAATTAGGGATAATTCTTAAAATAAAAATTATTATACTAAATGAAGGGACAAAATAGGAAAATCTAGTTAAAAGTTCAATGATGTCATCAAAAATTTAACAAAACCCTAATTATTGGGTGTTTTCTGTAATTTTCAAACTCCTCAATGGGTGTATGTGTAATTGTTTGACTAATAGGGTCACAAGTTGTAATTTTTAATACTTCCATGGAATCTATATGTAATTAACCCTAATTTTTAAAATAAATTAAAATATAATAAAATAATTAACTAAAATCCAATTATAATATTCAAAACTTCAAATACTAAATATAATTAGGGATAAATATTTTTTGGCATCCGAACTATGCCCGTTTTTGCAATTTACCATCCAAACAATTTTTCATTGCAAACCGCCATCCAACCTTTGCATTTTTGACAAAACGCCATCTAAACCATTTTTTTTGGTGGTTTCGGAAAAAAAATTTGACACGTGGCATTTTCTTAAAAGATACACGTCGGACCAAACCACCTTTAGATGGCGTTTTGTCAAAAATGCAAAGGTTGGATGGCGGTTTGCAATGAAAAATTGTTTTGATGGTAAATTGCAAAAACGGGCATAGTTCGGATGCAAAAAAATCTTTTTCCCATATAATTAACCCTAACAAAACCCTAGCGCCCCCTTCTTCACCCATTGTCTCCCGCCATCCTGTGCCACCACCGCCGCCACCCCGACAGTCCCCGGTCCACCATCGCGCTCCTCCCACTGCACTACATAATTTATTCAGGTTGGTTAATAATTTGATTTAATTCGATTTATTTCTTATTTAACGCGATTTTGTGGGTAGAGATTGAATTCGATTTAATTGCTTATTTAATTAGATTTGTTCTTGTGGTTGTTTTTGCCTAGAAATTGTGTATGTGTGTGATAAGAAGCTCCACACCACTGTTCGGTGTCTCAAAAAGAACAGTTCTTCAATTATGGTGCTCGCTATCACGTTGTGCCATCTCATTGCATGAATAGTGGAAAACCTTTTCTTCTCGATAAGGAGCTCGAAACCACTGTCCCGTGTCTCAACAACGGATCTTCGATCAACATGCCCACGACGTCGCACGAACACCACTAGGATTGGAATGCACGCGCCACCCTACCTCTTTTTTCTGTCAAATGTTTTTAGTTTCTTTAGCATTGAACTGTTTTCTCAATATACCTTAAATCCCTATCTATTTGTGTACTTCCATGTACAATGATGCTCTTGGTAGTGTATATAAGGGGCATACATACATACAAACACAGAAAACATGCCATGATATGGGGCGTGATAAAACACCCGATTCATACAAGAATTTTCCACGCACATCGCGCTTAAATTGGTTTCAAACCCTTCACTGAGATAAAAACCACTTAAACCTACATCAAGTGTCCTAAACCAGGATGTAAGAACCATAAAACATCAACATGGCTTCAATCAGAAAGAGGTAGGAATGAAGAAACATCAAACACCTTAAAACAAATAATCCACAAAACGCGCAAATTCTGTTTTATACTTTACCTTAGGACGAGGGTGTTTCAGAATTCAGATCATCGTTTCTCCTTATAAGTTAAATAGGGTAGCATAAACATAAGAGGAGCTAGTGAAACTAAAACAAATTCCGCCTTAACAAAGTTCCAAACTGCAATTCTAACGTTATGGTACATCGCAACTAACCACACAACTAACCCCAAAACTAACGGTGATTAAATATGCTACTTTGTTACCTTCACCAGAACATTTGGATTCACTTGCATACCTGCAACTTACAAAACTACGGTTCGAGGCGAGTTCGTTCCTATCATCAACTTCCATGGACTGGGGAAAAGGAGAAATACAGCTTCGTAAGAATTATGAATAACAGAAAAAAATAAGAATACCAGCTAATGATCTTATAACTTCCCTTTTTCCAACATCTAGATAGCCAAAATAATGGATACGGGTAATGATTACATTAAATTTTTTCTTTTTTCAAAATGTGTAGTTTTGACATGCTCTTGCTGGCAGCACCCAAGCAATAAATGTCCTCCTGGTTTACAGGTATCTTGGAAAAATAACCTTTCAGAAGAAATTCAAACTTTAATACGTCGAAAATGAGTTCAAAACCATATAGAAGGGTCATTTTTTCTCATTTACGAAGTTCCTTCGTACATGCAAAATGTGTGGATTTCTTAAACACTAACCAACAAGCAATCACACCATGATGGGTAATATAAGGGAGACAAAACAAATAAGAGAAATAAGATTCAGATGATTTAATCAAGAAATGGAGTTAATTAACTAACCTTGTTTTCCTAAGGAATTGCTTGGAGCCATCAATAGAAGTACCCTCGGCACTTCACAGATCCACACAAGCACTTTTTCTTCGCATTCTCTCCTTTCTCAGGAGAAACCATCCCATAATCAAAAGTTAACTCCTGCATGGGAGGAATATGCCTTATAGCAAAGAAAGCAACATAAAGATATGCTTCATTATTACTCTCACGCAAAACCGGCTGCCACATAACATTAGGCGAACAACTATGGTTCATAAAGCGCGCCACATTCCCACTATTTTTCCCACTTATAACAAGCGGGAAAGGTGCTTTTCCAACACTATCACCTTCACGAACACCTTCTAATGGCTCATAATAACGGGTTGCATCAAAAACATAATCATCATCATCTGCTCCAGTCCCAAAATCATTCTTGATCACATCTCCAGCATACTGACATACAAAGCCTCCACTACGAATGGGGTCCCACGACCTAAGCCCCCAACCTTTGTTCTTTGTCTTGAAAACCTCCAAACGAACCTTCAAACCAGCTTGGGACATACGGTTCCTACAATTTGGAGGACACGCACAATTCTGTCCACACTCATGAATCAAATTTTTGTCAGTCAGAAGAACACCAAGTGAAGAATATGGAAGAAGACCATCATTCTTCTGATTGCAAGGGCAATTAACATCTCCAGGCTGGCATCCACCAATGCACCGACACCCCAAAAAAGGTTTAGATGCCCTAAAGGGTTCTTTATATTTCAAATCAGGAATATATGTGAAATGGGCTGGTCCCTTTTCACCATCAACATCATTCACAAGGACAACAGGTTGAACCTCAGCACCAGAAGTCAAATCAGGTAGGATAACACCGCTACGAGCAGCTGTCCCATCCTTCCATTGTTGAATTGACTTCCATAAAGAAAAAGCCTCAGGCTGCCCGGAAACCCTAACCAGCTTGTACTTGAAAACATTGCACCCCGATTTGTTATTCTTTTCAACCCACGATTCTTGAATTTTGTACACTCCATCATAGATATAGATCTTACCAGTTGAACCACCAATATCTTTTAAACCCCTTATGACTCTCACATCATTGGCACGATGCAGACTCTTTTCAAGTGCGAGGTTTCCCCTTTCCAGCTTCTGGTCAGACATTTGACCATCTTTATTGGTCCCACCTTGACCACTGTAAACCAACACATCTGAATTATTCCCATCATCATCATATCCACCAGATGAAACTATACTAACAGCTATAGGTTCTTCATCCATGGTGATTTTGACACTCATGTAGTCTATTCCAGCCATGCTAGGAGCATGCAGACCCACAATGCAGAGCTCCATCCTAAAGAAGAAAATATCACCAATTTCAACTCCCGGCACGTGCCCAATCCTCTTAGTGCTATTTGTCCTTACTCCTTTTGTCATCATAAGAGCACCAGTTTTCAGATCCGGACGTCGAGCAAGATTCAAATGCTTTGCTTCTTCATGTTGCGTAAGTTTTCTCCGGATCACATCAAAGACTAATAGTATGGTTCCAACTGTATCCTTGTCACCATTGGTTCTTCTAAAGTCATCAAACTCCTTAAGCTTGAATTGGGCCAAAAAGCTATTCACTAAAGATTCAATATCAAACCCATAACCGGTTTCTGCTCCTCCTCTTCTTTTGCTTGGACGACCCCTTCTCTTCGCTGGAGTATTAGCAACATCAGCATCATCTACATGTGTCCCAAACAGGTCACTATGATTCTGTGAGTCACTATATCCATCATCCTCCATAGCTACTGGTGCTGAAGTATGAGCTTTGGAGACTCTTTTAGCCCGAGCAGTGCTCCCATTGGCTTGGGGAGTTGGGGTTCTAAATGAGTTAAGTGGAATTGGAGCTGCTATATTGCTACTACCGAAACCAACATTATTAGGTCGAGATGTGGTTTGTTGAGCGCTATTGGGAGCAAGAAATGGGTAAAAAGGTTGTATTCCAGGTGGAAATGGGCCAGAAGGTGGAACACATGTAAAGGGTGTTGGTTGTGGAGTTGAAGCTGAAGACATGTCACCTGAATTCGGGAAAACAGGGGCAAGACATCTCAATGGCTTCACATCCAAAACCCTAGATTTATCGATTGAGCCATGAGGAGCATCTGCTTGGGAACCAAATCCTTGCTCCATTTAATTTGACCACAAAAACGATGCTCCAGAAGACACGTTTTAAATCAACTACAACAACTCAATGATGTAATTACTCCCACCACAAGAGAAGAAACTCTTTCCAATCAAACAACAACAACAGATTAAATCAGGGAAATTCCTGAGAACGAACCGCAGCTGCACAAACTTTATCGGACCATGCGAAGACTGCAACATGCAAAGAACATAATCAAACTTAATAAGAGAAAAACATCGACACATGAACAGTAAATCCCTAATTTCTTGTTAAACCCCCAAACCCCATCAAAAATGAAACATAGAAAATTGAACTACAAGACAAGAATTACGCATGCAAGAACAAAAAATGATGAAAACCCATCTACAAAATCAAAGAAAAACCAGATATTTTTGCTTCAAACTTCTTCCAGCTGACAAATCCGTACAGAGCAACTGAACATCAAATAAAAGAGAAATCAGAAGAAAAAGAACGAATACTTACTCGAAATTTCAGATTAATGGAGGTCTAGTCATTGCGAAAGATCACGAAATTGAGAGAAAACATCTGATTTGTCGGGGAAGAGACAGAGATCTTGAGATGGCGAGATTACCCGTTAAGGTTGAGAAATGTGTCTGAGAGTGTAAGAACGAACTGAAGGTGATACGTCTCACACGTATGAGTTTACACGTGTATATGCGAATCTTTAATTTACAGATATACCATTTTTATTTTTATTTTCACGCATGCATAAATCATTTATTCATTTATAATACATTTTTACCTATTTTTTAAGGAAAAATTTGGCCCTGCCATAATTAGAACTAATTAATTATTATAAAATTGTCATAATTTATTTCTTTATGATAATTAATACAGTTTCTACATATGATAAAATATTTGATTATGATTAATGTGGCGTGATTATAACAATTATAGCCTTTTGATAGGGAATTAATGATTTGGGATTCTTTGATTAAATTTATTTTTAGTACAATTGATTGACATTTGTTTTTTCACATATTGTGTTCTAAATGATCGAGTTTTAAGTTACGTAATGCTATTCTTAATGCACTCACATTCAGTTTTTTACGCTAACGAATTATGCTGAATTTTTCGTTTTAAAATGATTCAATATTTTTTTATTTTTGCTTTTAAAACTTTTGGTATATGACTTTTGTAAATTGTAAAATATATATTAGGTTATTTTTTGTCAATGACTAATTAAAATTACGGATAATTAATGTTTCATCCCTGATAATGAGACAGAAAATCACGCTCGTATCAGAACCATCCACGTGTCGCCATCAACCGACCTAGAGATTGGACGCTCGTATTGATGGGCTCACGGGGTTGACCCAGCCCACTCACTTGCTGGCTAATACAGGCCCATGAGCCTCGGCCAACTGTCCAAGTAAAGGATTCAAGCTGCCAGAATTGACGCTCACATTCTGGCCCTCAAGGTCGCACTTCCCAAGGAGACATCCACGCGAGGGCCCCCACCTCTGATGCTCGGGAGTTTGACGCTCAAGGGCCATCTGTAACGGGAGACCAATCCGTGCGTCTTTCGAGCGTCACCAGCGCTCGCTTATGGTCCTCTTCCTTGTGATGGATCCAAACTCTAGTAAGACGGACCTTGAGCCTTCCCTACTCATGACCCTCGCCAACAACCTCTGACACAGAGGCCATGCACACCTTGTACCTGACACGCCGTCTGCTTTTCAGAGACGTCGTTCTCATGCCCTCACAGGCCTCCACGTGTTAGGGCAACACAGGTTTGGGACCACACGATCAATTTACCCAATATACCCTCACCCCTAACATATAAATAGGGGAGAACACTTGCATTCTCCCCCAAGTCATCTTCCTCACACACGCCATACTAGGCATATTTTCCTCCATCTTCTCAAGCTCTGTAACATATTCACCACAGTTGCTTCATCATCACGTTTTGCACGCATTGGTATTATCCTAGCTGGAAGAACCCACGCTCATAAGGAAACCCAGTTCCTGAGGCTCTAACGCCTGTGATGGTCTTTCCCTTTTCATACAAATATTGAAAGTGTTGTTGCATTTAGGAAACTCAGATTCTTGCACCATCACCTGATAAGGTTAATGACTTATCCCAAACACCCCAGTTTGAAAATAACCAATTTTACATCCCCAATACACAACATATTTTTTGTAAACCCCCTAAAACGTGTAAAAAGGCCGTTTTGCCCTTCTTGAATGCCAGTGAAACCCAACCTTTGAATCATCTTTGAGAAGCTTCATTTTTCAGAACCCGATACCTGTAACCTGCCGCCGCAGACGAGCACTCCGGCCTCCATACTTCCGCCCCCACATCCGGTAATTGTAACAACCCTGATACTGCAATTTAGGTTTTTAATTCCGGATTTGTGGGTATTAATTCGGCATTTAGGGATTCCAATTCGGTGTTTAGGGCTTGCAATTAATTGGGCAGTTTTCGTTCTCAATTAGTTCCGATGGCTAGATTGAAGCAAATCTCAAATAGGTCAGCAGTAAAACTACACGGCGCGACGAAATACAATACCGTTGCTCGCCAACATATTTTACTAAAAAAATGGCCGAAATTGGTGTGCTAACTGATGCCCAAAGGCAAAGGATATTGGCGACTCCATTTGGCTCATTCCTTCAAATGCATGGAGTTCAAGGTACAAACAAACCCGTTGGGACGCTGCTGGAACGTTATAACGTGGATCTACGGACATTCAACTTTGGGCAAGTCAGTGTACCCTTTACTGACACAGAGCTCTCAATTGTGTTGGGGCTACAATGTGGGGGTAACCCTGTTGATCCTTATGTTAGAGTGAAATCACGATTCCAGCAACTGTATTTTGACAACAAAAATGGTAGGGTGACATGTGCTAACATATTGGCCAGGTTACAGGGCTTGGCTTGTAGGAGTGATGCCGAAGGCATCGGTGATTTTGCAAGAATGTTCATATTGTTTGTTTTTTCTACATTGCTTTTTCCACGCAGCAGCCTTACCCTGTCAATTGGTCTGATATGCTATGTAGATGACGTAACGTATATCGACCGATTCGCTTGAGGTGCTGCTGTTTATATTTTTTTTGGTTTTGTCAATTGAGAAGTTCAAAGTTGATTCCAAACGGTTTCTTGACGGTTGTACCATGGGGCTGATGGTAAGAATATATATATATTGTTATCTTGTTTTTTATATCTACGCGGTTGTGTTTGTCTTTTTGATCCCCCTAGTCTGTTTTAAATCCAGTCTTGGTTCATTGAGCATTTTCCCTCCTATGGGCATGCCGTGCTGGTGTAGGCCTTCCCACGGTTTTTGAAGTGGGGGAAGAGTAATTTGTCTGCACAAAAGAAGGAAATTGAAAAGCGTTTCAGCAAGCTGACCTTCTCCGACGTAAGTAAACATTATGATTAAAAACATTATGTATACATGAATTATGATGAGCTATACACTTATTTTATACAATTTAATCGTTTGCTTGCCGCTATATCAAATTAAACCTGCTAATAAAAAGGAGCTTAAGTTGCTTGATTGTGTATAGGATCTACCAGAGTCTGACTTTCAAAATGGGGTTGATGATGATGATGATGATGATGGTTTAGAGGATGATGTGGACGAGGAGAAGAAAGATGGTAAGAGGAAAAAATCTAATGAGCGTGCAAAGTCTAACAAAAGAAGGAAGGCAGCTGCTGAGAACTCTGTTGTACAAGGGGTTGAAGGGGATGTTGGTGAGGGGAAGGATGAAGCTGAGGAGCAGGATGAGGGTGAGGAGAATTCTGTAGAGGATGAGAATGTTGTAGAGGAGAAGGTTGAAGATGTGCAGGAGTTTTCGAGTCGTGATTCTGTAGCCCTTTTTGTGTGTGATGTCATGTGTGATTTGAAGAGTAAATGGGGGAAATCTGAGGATGAAGTTCAGGGGGTTGCTGCTGATGAGGTTGAGCGAGATGCCGCTGAGTTCCCTCATGAATCAGTTCATGTTGTTGAGGAGGCTGATGATGATGATGTTGATGCCCCAGTTTATTCTGTTGCTGATGATTTGAAGTCCTTTGTAGGTAGAAAAGATTTTGATGGGCGTGCATTTTGAACGATGAAGCCCTTGAGATGATCGATGGGATCATTGATGACTACGCTAGCACGTTCAAGTAAGTTGTTTTTTATGCGTAATTAGTAATTTCAAAATCAAATCTGTATCAATGTGTAATTGTCTTTTATTTTATTCCCAGTGATAAGTTCTTGGCGTACAACTCCATGAGCTCGCCTAGAACACGCCACGCGGAGAAGGTATGGGGTTGTTTCATGAAAGCATACTGGGAATACAAGGGCATTGCCAAAGTTGCTGCAACTGAAAGGCACCCAGAAGCCACATCTAGCCGTACTCAAGCACCAGGAAGCTTGGACTGTGGGGTGTTTATTTGCCTCTTCGTGGAGTCGCTTGCAAAGGACACCGCGGAGTACAACCAGTTTGCAAAAGAGGTCCCCATTGTTGATTACCGTGTTCACATCGCCCACTTGCTTCTAAAATTTGGTCTTCAACAGCTTGTATGAAAGAAATATTATTTTTTTATAATTTTGTACGTATAAAGTTTCTTTGTAATTTTGGTAATTGAAAGTTGGGTTTGTCAAGTAAAAGGTAAAAATTGCGTAATTGAAAGTTGGGTGTGTCCAGTGAAACTGTAATAATGCGTAATTGGATGGGTGAAGTGTCCAGTGAAACTGTAATAATGCGTAATTGGAAGGGTGAAGTGTCAAGTGAAACTGTAATAATGCGTAATTAGATGGGGACTTTGTCCAGTGAAACTGTACTAATGCGTAATTGGAAGGGTGAAGTATCAAGTGAAACTGTAATAATGCGTAATTGGATGGGGACTTTGTCCAGTGAAACTGTAATAATGCGTAATTGGATGGGTGAAGTGTCCAGTGAAACTGTAATAATGCGTAATTGGAAGGGTGAAGTGTCCAGTGAAACTGTAATAATGCGTAATTGGAAGGGTGAAGTGTCAAGTGAAACTGTAATAAAGCGTAATTGGATGGGGACTTTGTCAAGTGAAACTGTAATAAAGCGTAATTGGATGGGGACTTTGTCAAGTGAAACTGTAATAATGTGTAATTGGAAGGGTGAAGTATCATGTGAAACTGTAATAATGCGTAATTGGATGGGGACTTTGTCCAGTGAAACTGTAATAATGCGTAATTGGATGGGTGAAGTGTCTAGTGAAACTGTAATAATGCGTAATTGGAAGAGTGAAGTGTCAAGTGAAACTGTAATAATGCATAATTGGATGGGGACTTTGTCCAATGAAACTGTAATAATGCGTAATTGGATGGGTGAAGTGTCAAGGGGAACTGTAATAATGCGTAATTGGATGGGTGAACTGTCAAGTGAAACTGTAATAATGCGTAATTGGATGGGGACTTTGTCAAGTGAAACTGTAATAATGCGTAATTGGATGGGTGAAGTGTCAAGTGAAACTGTAATAGTACAATCATGACGATTAATTGAATCATAACTATACGTTAAGACGATTAATTGAATAATGATCACATCATTGCAACACTTACAAGGTTGATTGAATCATGATCACATCAGTACAACAATATAGTTATGAAAAAGATAGTGATTAAAACATTGCGACATTAACAAGATTGGTTGAATGATGATCACATCATTAACAATATAGTTATGAACAAGATTGTGATTAAAACATTGCAACATTAACAAGATTGATTGAATGATGATCACATCATTACAACAATATAGTTATGAACAAGATTGTGATTAAAACATTGCAACATTAACAACAATATATAATTGAATCATGATCACAACATTACAACATTATTAGTTTCATTGATCCTATATTGTAACATTGTAACATTGACGCATTATTTTCCTTTCACTTGACAAAGTCCCCTTCCAATTACGCATTATTACAGTTTCACTTGACACTTCACCCATACAATTACACATTATTACAGTTTCACTTGACAAAGTCCCCATCCAATTACGCATTATTACAGTTTCACTTGACAAAGTCCCCTTCCAATTAAGTATTATTACAGTTTCACTTGACACTTCACCCATCAAATTACGCATTATTACAGTTTCACTTGACAAAGTCCCCATCCAATTACGCATTATTACAGTTTCACTTGACACTTCACCCTTCCAATTACGCATTATTACAGTTTCACTGGACAGTTCACCCATCCAATTACGCATTATTACCATCCAATTACGCATTATTACAGTTTCACTGGACACTTCACCCATCCAATTAAACATTATTACAGTTTCACTGGACAAAGTCCCAATCCAATTACGCATTATTACAGTTTCACTTGACAAAGTCCCCATCCAATTACGCATTATTACAGTTTCACTGGACACTTCACCCATCCAATTACGCATTACTACAGTTTCACTGGACACTTCACCCATCCAATTACGCATTATTACAGTTTCACTTGACACTTCACCCTTCCAATTACGCATTATTAAAGTTTCACTGGACAAAGTCCCCATCCAATTACGCATTATTACTGTTTCACTTGACACTTCACCCATCCAATTACGCATTATTACAGTTTCACTTGACAAGGTCCCCATCCAATTACGCATTATTACAGTTTCACTTGACACTTCACCCTTCCAATTACGCATTATTACAGTTTCACTTGACACTTCACCCTTCCAATTACGTATTATTACAGTTTCACTGGAGAAAGTCCCCATCCAATTACGCATTACTACAGTTTCACTTGACACTTCACCCTTTCAATTACGCATTATTACAGTTTCACTGGACAAAGTCCCCATCACCCTTCCAATTACGCATTATTACAGTTTCACTGGACAAAGTCCCCATCCAATTACGCATTATTACAGTTTCACTGGACACTTCACCCATCCAATTACGCATTATTACAGTTTCACTAGACAAAGTCCCCATCTTACGCATTATTATAGTTTCACTTGACACTTCACCCTTCTAATTACGCATTATTACAGTTTCACTTGACACTTCACCCTTCCAATTACGCATTATTACAGTTTCACTGGACACTTCACCCATCCAATTACGCATTATTACAGTTTCACTTGACAAAGTCCCCATCCAATTATGCATTATTACAGTTTCACTGGACACTTCACCCATCCAATTACTCATTATTACAGTTTCACTGGACAAAGTCCCCATCCAATTATGCATTACTATAGTTTTACTTGACACTTCACCCATCCAATTACACATTATTACAGTTTCACTGGACACTTCACCCATCCAATTACGCATTATTACAGTTTCACTTGCGTATTACAGTTTCACTTGACAAAGTCCCCATCCAATTACGCATTATTACAGTTTCACTTGACAAAGTCCCCATCCAATTACGAGTTTTTAACCCTGCTTTTAGTCTTCCAAGGCGTGACTCTCCAACTCCCGGCATTTAATTCCCCCATTACCCAAGGCGATGTGATTACAGATGGTCTCCTTTATACTCACCATCAACTCCCCACTTCTACAGATCTCTTATGCTAAATAATCTATGTATTGGTTTAGCTCTAACCGATCTGTATATAGATGCTCCCTTTCTTCCATCTGCAACAAATTCAGATGGGTAAGAAAATAAACATGGGAGCATCTATACACAATCGGTGACAGCTAAACCAATAAGGGGGTGAACTTACTGCTTTTAAAGGTGACAGTGGGCTGCCAGGCATCAAAACCCCACTTCTACAGATCTGTATGGTCGATCATCTATGTACGATTTAGCTCTCACCGATCTGTGTAAATATGCTCCCATTTTTTCCCCTGCAATAAATTCACATGGGTGGGAAAATAAAAATGGGAGCATCTTTGCACAGATCGGTGATAGCTAAACCAATAGGGGGTGGACAAGAATACAATGTAAGAATTGCTCGCAAGTTGTTCGATTAAATGCCTTACAAAGAATGTAGTCAGCTGGAATATATATTGTTTGCATAAACTGGTTGATTATTTGCTACTTTCTTTGTTTCCCACCTTTTAATTACGAGTTCTCGTAGCCTAACTCGACAAAACCAGCCTTTAATTCCAAATATTCATGGCCTGTTCTACAAATTCACCTTCTAATTACGATTCTCATAGCCTAACTAGACAAACCCAGAATTTAATTCCGAATATTCATGACCTAACTCTACAAACCCAGCTTTTAATTAAAACTTTTTCACACCTTTTCACTCGACAAACCCAACTTTTAATTACGAGTTTTCATCTCTTAATTTGACAAGCACAGGTTCTCCCCATTCGCCAAAGCAGATAATAGACAACCGAATATACACTGCAAAATATTTACATGCTTGTTTAAATGTAGAATTACAACCGAGGGTGACCGTACTACCAAAAATGAAGAATCACCCATAATCTTAAACCAAGAGGAATCATCAAATAAATCATCGTACTACGAAGGCTATCCATGAGACAAGAAGAAGAGCTGCTATACATTTTAACTTCAACTTCAAAAGTCTCATTTCAGCATCCCAGACAGCGATCTTCTCCTCATAGCTGGCGGAAAGCGCTCTCATTTCAGGGGTGAGTTCTGGATCTATCCACACCCACAAGCGACAATTTCCCTTGCAACATTTAGCAAACCTCCGATGAGGATTTCTGGAAGTCTTAAAAATGAAAACACGGGTCGGGACACCACAATAACAGCACAGCCTCGACTCATTCTGCGTCGACGCTATTGAATTAAACATCTTAACAAGATAATCTGCACATTAACAACCATTGACGCGTTATTACAGTCAATACCATTTCCAGCTAAACATTGCAGATATAAACCAAAATGGAAATGAAATGCAAACAAAACAGGAAAGAATACTGTTAGGAATAGTGTCCTAAAAGCCGATTGTATATCCGCTTTGTGTTTTTCCTTATTGTAATCACAGACAATCTTTGAATGAAATAACGAATTGAGGCAACACTTCTTTATATGCTCTTGTTTGGTATGCGTTTACTTTAGCTGTGCATGTATGAGAACTCCCCTAATCCTGATGACTTTAGGACTCTACCATTTAGGTGAAATGGTTCATGAAACCAGCCCTATATCACATAAGTCATGATTAGTAAAATACTCCAAGCCGATGAGTCCTACAGACAGTGGGAGTGTCGACCTGACTCCTCTAAGGCTTGCTTGTGGGATCACGCCCTTAAGAAGGACCACCTTGTTTCATGGAGGTGCAAAGTGTATAGTTGATACGTACGTGATACATGAGGGTGCTTACTTTAATAAGTAAGTTCACTGAGGTGCCCCGTGTGAGAACATTCCTAAATGGGAAAGGAAGTTTCTATTTCAGGAAATGGAAACTTCCAGATTAGGAAATATCTCACGAGTCATTGATGTGATTAATTGATCCTTAGACTTGAGGTTCCTTGTCACTTTATGAGTTAACTCTGTAGTCTTAAGTATAAGCTTTAAAGGGTGTCGCCTTAGACAACTGATTCAAGGCTTATGATGGGGCTGCACAAGTGATTCATGAAAGTGAATGAGAATCAAGAAATGACCTACACTTGCATTTGCAAGGGGATCTCTTATTGTGTAAGTCATTCATATGCCACATGGAGTCCTTGGCCAAGGCAGTAGATCAAGACATCAAGAAAAGGGTTTCTTGGATTGAGATCAAATGGATATGAAATGCACTTAGCTTTAAGACCGGATTATTAGGGTTCTGATTATTCCCTTACCCTAGATCTTGGTTGAGAGATAGTAAGTAGGAGGATTGTAGCTCACATGAATCAATGACTTAAAGGTTCTGTCGAATCCGAACATTCCAATTCAGCTAGGGCTTAAACACCTGTTGCTAGACTATGGTCGTTTAATCTGTGGGCTGATTAATTAATTAGTGAATTAATTAATTAGGGTCACTGCTAATTGAATTGAGAACCTAGAGGGTCACACACAACAACTTGGTTACATGAGTTGAGGCTTGAAAATGATTAAACGAGTTAATCGGGCCAAGAGGGTTCCACACGTGTGAAATCACACGTGTGGCTCACGTGAGTGACACGTGTCACTGTGACACGTGTCACACACGTGTGAATATATATATATTATATATATGTATTAAATAATTAAATGTGTTAATTATTTAATAGACTTTGGTTTAATTTTGAATTAAAAAGAAAGTCTTATTTTGGAGAAAATAATCTAGTTAATTAATTACGAATTAATTAATTAGATAATAAAATAAGTTATTTATTTTAAATAAATAAAGTATAAAATTATCCAAAAATAGTTTGGATATTTTTAGCTCTCTTAAAAGTTGACTTGAATTAGAATTCAAAGTCAAAGTTGGAAAATACTTGATGATCAAGTAATAGGAGAGAGAGGAACCAAATCCTTGCCCAACAAGGAATAGGTTCGGCCGTCCCTCTCCCTTTCCTATATATAGGGGAGCTCATGCTCCCCTTTAGAGCTAATTGATAATTCTTTTGGTTCATGTGTTGAACACCTTCCTTTCTCCAAGATCAAATAAACCCTAGGTTAAGCCTAAACACTAACTAGAGAACTAGCATCCTTACTAGTTAGATTGTGATCAAGTTGGTGGACTTTGTCTAGAGACTTCAAGTTAGAAGTTTGAAGATTCGAGCTTTACCAAGGAGAGGGATCAAGCCGCGGGAAGAGCGTTCTTGGGTGGCTTGAAACGCTTCAAGAAAGAATAAAAGAAAAGTAAGTTTTCTATCTCTACGAATTTGGTTACACGATTGCGAGTCTAAGATCCTTTTGTTGGGAAATTTTTTAAATTTCGCTGCTTTCTGTTTCGTGTTTTCCAACAAATACAACATCAAAGATTTAAATCTAGAATGGCAAAAGGTCTCATACACTTCCTTGATATGCTTTACTGTCCTGGTCTTCGTCGCCAGATGAAAATTACGGCACCAATCGCGCAAAGCAAGCTTGAAAAAGAAGACTCCGATGGGGGGCTGGTGAGAGTTAGTAAAGCAGAGGTTTGGAGGAAGCAAATTTGGGCTGGCGGTAGGAAAAACGTAAGGGCAACCCAGTCTTTTTAGGTGATTAGGGGGTTTAGGAAAAATATATTGTGTATTATTGACCTCAAACATAGATTTTTCAAACTAGGGTGTTTAGGATAACTTTTTAACATTATTGATCCTGTTTAATAACTCCCCCTTAAAATTAAGTTGTTTATTAAAATTATATATATCGGTGGAGAATTTTTGTAAGGAATAACAAAAATATTTTTGGGTTATTAATAATGTTATGTTTAGTTTTTCTTATATTATATCTTAAATTTTATTTAAAATTGAATAAAAAATAAATCTATGTCATATATAATATTATTTATAATTGTTTTTTTATGAGACGTTACATGGCTAGATTTCGTCATGACACGAGGCATCACGTAGCATTTGAACCACCATACATGTGGAAGAATCTATTTTTACATGGAGAATGATACGTCACCAACTTCTAAATATGCGACATGTCAACATCTATTGTGGTGGACTAATTCAACCACCCCACGTTACCCAACAAGCGGTCGATCTACTACCCTGCTCAAAGAGTACAGGTCCACCAATACACTCCTTAGGTTTCTCACGATCAGGGAAACTCAATCGGCGAAGCACCTCAACCAATCCTAACTTAATCAAGTGATGAGACCAACCATTTCGACTCTCATTTGATCTTTAGGAGTCGGTCCCTTATCGGGAACTAGAACCCCTAAGGGAACAGGTTCTGACACCGCCTACATAGCAGTCCGTTCGATCTCTTAACCACTATACGAACGCATCTAATATACCGTTAGTGTGTGGACAGGTGTCGCGCATAGATTCTAATCCTATAAATATCCCCAGCATTTATGTCATTTGGTAAACAATTATTGTTCACTCGACCGCTTTTACTTTCCTCTTATATTGAGCAAGTAACTGATTTGAGTGTCGGAGTGTCAAAACAAAGTAAAATCCCTCATTCCCTGTAGCACCCCGCACGTGGGATATCACATCCCCCGCAATAAGACCCGAACCCGAATACGAAATGGGAAGTCCGTATCCAAGTCCAAATCAAAGTGAATGGGATATCACATTCCCCCAGTTTGACCTTTAGCTCACGTATGCACTCCTTAACCAACTTACAATTTGGAGTCTCCACATAATACAAATTCTTAAGTGATCGAGCGCGGAACCAAGGGCCACATCAGCAGAACCAAATTTGAGTACGATCAACACGCTTTAAAGTGTTTTCATACTTTAATTTTTGAGAAAAGGCACTAGCACATTCATATCTATATACATACATACTTTACACCGCACTATATAATTAATCGGATCTAAAACATAAAACCCTCAATATGAGAGTTCAAACACGAGATTTATCACATGCATAATATTTATTATCATTAGAGCTTAAAAGACAAAATTTTATTATCATTAAATCACACTCTTACTAATAAATTGGTTCTTTTTTAAGTAATTGATCAAAATAGTCGAAATTAAATATGCACATGTCATAAAAAATCAAGCGAAGATAAATCGAAAAATGTCACTCTTCTTTTTTCAATTCAATATTTTCCAAATTTCAATATAGCAAAGATTCAATATCAAGACGATCTTCCAATCAGAGTTGCTAAATAGTAAATTCATAATGATAAAATTTGAATCGTGCAATCTAAAAAAAAACAAAAGCATAAAGTGTTTGCTTCCCCAATTGGTTAATTTATGACGAAAGAAATGGTAAAGAGGAAACTTGGCTTGAATGAAAGAAAAGCAAATCAAGATAGACATGACAAGTGACAACGACCTTATGCCACTGTTAGCTAACTTGAAATTAATTGGGAGATATCCACAATAATCCATTTTAATATAAAGTATGATCATTTTCATTTGTCATGAGAAATTCCATGTTTCTCAAGATGTCTATCATGAGATATATCCATATAATATAGTAAAGTGTTTTTCTTTTTCCAACTTAAGTGATGTTATATATTGTCTTTTAAATAAGTTCTTAAAACAGTTTAATCATGCAATTAAAATGATGTTTAATCATAAGATAATAATAATGACGTTAGATCTGTAATTTAAATAGAGCTAACTGTTTAGCCTCTTACATAAATTATAAAATTAGTTTAAAAAATAGTGCAAAAATACTCCTTTCGGTACATATCAATACTCATGAAATCATTGACATCACATGGACTTTTCAAAATAAATCTGCATTAAGCGGCCGAGAATGCTCCATCTTACTAACATTAATCTTAAATTTCTGCAACTATCCAAAAATTATAAAATTTATGATAATAGTACTAAATGTTATTGGAAATAACAACTTTTTTTCCTAATAAAAATAATAAATAGAGTATTTTTAATCTATTACCAAATTATAATAAGTGAGATCGTACTTTTTGAAACCAAAGTCCAAAGGGACTTCAAGTGTAAATACACCTAACTTGAGGGAGTCTAGTGCAATCTACCCTAATTATTTTAATGTTCATTAATTTCATTAGATGACCAAAGTAGCTAATCTTGTATTATTAAAATCCAGACCTATATAATATTGCAATGAAGAATCAACCACATTTATCTAGCTATTAAAGTCATGACTCGGCTCTATAATGCATGTATACGTACATAGGACATAAATATAAATATAGACATAATATTTTTTTAAAATTTTTTTTAATGTGAATAGTATAGTATGGTGTCCTATATAAGTATCCCACACGATATGATAAAATAATATTGGTGGGAGTGTGGGTACTCTATAACTTGCCACCTCATAGTAATCATATCATAGCATTTAAGTAAGTCATCAATTAACTTAATAAAGAGGGATTAATGTTGCCATCTCTGAATAAAGAAGTCTTGATAAAGGGTAAACTTAGAACAATGTGCTTAGGTATTAAGATAAGCAATAATCCGTTTAAGCCTTAAAGCATGTTCCTTAACATTTATCCTTACAAAGGAAGAGCTCCACGTAAAAGCCAAACGCTGCTTGCGTTAAGGCAAAGATAAGATCAAAACCTGGACTCATGTTTGATTGTTTATCAATTATTCTCAATACTTTGCGGCTTCAAGCAATACAAATACCACACACAGTGAGTGTGTTTGTGGCTTAATTTGTGCAACAAATTTCAAATGTCAAAAGTGGTTAATGATAAGCAGACGCCACTGCGTCTGAGCTCACTATATAACTGCTACTCTCTCCTCATTATCTCTCTCAGCAAGAGTCCAAGAACCCTTCTTTGGTTTTACCGCTCTCACGCAGACACGCACTGTAAATACGCGAAACTCAGAGCTGGATTGTTTCCTGGTTGACCCATTTCCAGGTAAATCATTGATTTTTCAAAAATAGAAAAAAGAATTGATTTAAGTGGATAAAGTTTCAATCTTTACTCTGATACGCGTAGTTCTTGAATATCTGTGACAAGAATTCGTGCTTTGGGTTTTGAGTGATATCCCTCTTCGATTGGTCTTGAATTCCGTATAATTTAGCTTTTGAAATAATGAATTGTGATAAAGCAAGATTGTAGCTTTGCGTATATAGAGATGTTGATTATTCTGCTTATCAATTTGGGACAATATTAATCTATTTTTGCAAATTTACTGAAAATTTTTCTATGTTTTACTAACACTTGATCAATGAAAGAAATAAGAAAAGCCCCAATGCTAAATAAAAGTCAACATTCTAATCCAATTGATTGTTGTGGACTGCAGTTTTCCATTGCAATATATGCTTAGTCTTCAAAGTTCCAGACACAACACACGCATTGAGACATGCATAGATTATAACATGTGCCTACAAATCTCTGTAACAGATCATCATTTAGTCGTTTAGATCATATAAATTGCAGCTATTTCTAAAGAGGGTATAAATTAATCTCCTTTTGAACAAAAAATAAAAATAAAAGAAAAAACCAAGGAAGTCTAACAAGTTATAATTGGTTGTATGCTGTAAAGTTTTTTGGGTTCGAGCTGTATGCTCTTGCTATAGGATAAGGTTCAGTGTCAAAGACAGCTCTTTTATTTTGTTTTATTTCACTGAAAGATAACTGAATTTCCATCTTTTGCATCTTCATATGTTCTTAAATAGGCTGCACAGCTTCTGGATAGATCAAGAAAGAAATGGGAAATATTACTCCGATTATGCTTTTCTTTATTATTCTGCTGAGCGCTTTCTATAAGTCTTCTGCTAATGGGATTGAAGCGAACGAGACTGTTGCACTGTTAGTAGATGCTTCTGAAGCATCAGCGAAAAAGATACCGGATACTTTGTTTGGTATTTTTTTTGAGGTAACATTAATCAGTCATGATGAAATTCTATGTATTATACTGAGGTTGCAGTATGAGATTGTTCGAAAATATTTGTAGGAGATTAATCATGCTGGAGCTGGAGGATTATGGGCAGAGCTCGTCAACAATAGAGGTTAACTTGATTATTTGATATTTTCTCTTAAATACCAAAGATTACATTTCTTTAATAAGCATTGTTGTTTTAAGAACTATAATAATCTGCTTTCGTAGAAGAGTAACACAATAGGCAACTCTGATATTATGGTTTTAGCGAACATTCAATTTATAGCGAAATTTCTATTGAGCATATTCAAATTATATAACCAAAATTGCTAAAGTTTCCTTTTTTTCTTTCTCCCGTAAATCTTCCGCTGAGGGTGATGATAAGTAAATGAAAGCACAGAGATAATAAGCTTGTTAAAAGAAATGAGTTTACGTCAGGTTATTGCCTCTTCCTTATCGATCCCCTAACATTTGGGAGAATTGTGTAAACATAATACAGGTTTTGAAGCCGGTGGTCCCAACATACCTTCAAATATTGATCCTTGGTCTATCATTGGGAACGAATCATCTTTAATAATATCAACAGACCGTTCTTCATGTTTCGAAAGAAATAAAATTGCATTAAAAATGGAGGTGTTCTGTGATAGTAAAGGCACTAATATTTGTCCTTCTGGAGGAGTTGGCATATACAACCCAGGCTTCTGGGGAATGGTATGATTTATTGTTTTTCATTAAAGACATGTAAGAAATTATTATTGTGTTTTCTTTATTTTCTTCAAGATGGGATTTATATATATGCTAATGAAAAAATTATAACTGGACCTGAATTTTTGTGCAGAATATTGAACAAGGGAAGTCCTATAAGTTGGTCTTTTATATGCGTTCATCGGGGCCAATTGATGTGTTGGTGTCATTGACTGGGTCGTCTGGGCAAACACTTGCTGCCATTAGTATTGTGTAAGAATTACTAACTAGTATTTATTGACTCATTCGAAACTTCATTTTTCCGACTATTTATGTATATATGTGTGTTTTGTTGCAGGGCTTCTGATGTTTCAAACTGGACTAAGATGGAGGCTACGTTGCAATCAAAAGGAGCTGATCCAAAAGCAAGACTTCAACTGACGACGACCAAGAAGGGTGTTATATGGTTTGATCAAGTGTCTTTAATGCCCACAGATACTTACAAGGTAACTAGGTGATTTAACCGAAAGAAAGTGCCTCCCAAACAAATATTGGAATGAGACTGTATTATATTACGTCTACCTTGGAACATTTTCTTTTGCAGCATTTATACCATTGTGTCTCTACATTTTTTTTTACTTTAAATCGTAATTGATCACTATTTTCTTGACACAGGGACATGGTTTCCGCAATGATCTTTTTGATATGCTGAAAAATTTGAAACCAGGATTTCTTAGATTTCCAGGTATCAGTAATAAAAACTCTTCATGAAGTTTTGTATTTAAATTCTCCCTGTGTAAATGTACCGTCATATTCTGAGGTTTGGCATAACTACAGAAACTTCCCCCGAGTTTGAGACATCACAAAAACTTATCGTGTCAAAGAATTTACATGACATCTGGAATCATCCATTTTGATGATTCGTCCCTATATATTCTATGAATGACCTAATTTTCCCTTGACACTTACTAATTAATATTGACTTTAAATTCATGACTATATGTGTTGAGCCAAATTCTAGAGTAGGCCAGGGGGAGCTTTTGTAATTTCTCAAAACCTACCGAGAGGAATTTTGGTTTTTATAATTGGGAGACCTCAAAACATATCGGTGTAATTATCCCATTTTAATGTATATAACATGCTTGTTCCCATGTTGTCAGGCGGTTGTTTCGTTGAAGGTGAATGGTTAAGAAATGCATTTCGATGGAAAGAAACAATTGGGCCATGGGAAGAGAGGCCTGGACATTTCGGTGATGTTTGGCATTACTGGACCGATGATGGACTTGGTCATTTTGAGTTTCTCCAGGTACCTTTGTATCATATATAGTTACATCTCTCTCCTCCGTGACTATATAAATTACACAAATATTCCTTTTGGTTTCATATTTACATACCCATCCTTTGTACTTATTTTCCACTTTATTTTAAACTCCTGATCATTATACACAAATAAATGATGTAAATTTTAAATCTTAATGAATTTCCAAATTGTTGTATGGATGTTCGGAATAAAGAAGGAATTTGTAATTTTGAAACTAAGAGGGGAAGTTTATGTAATTTGACATAGTTATTTTTGTCCCTTTCTTAATTACTTCTTATGCAGCTTGCAGAGGATTTGGGTGCAGCACCTATATGGGTGTTCAACAACGGTACTCTTTTATACTATATTAATAGATATCCCATCTCATGAATTGCCTATTTATTTTTCATTTTTTGTTATTTTAAATTCTTGTCCCTTTTGTGAATGTTTTATGATTTTCAGGTGTCAGCCACAATGATCAAGTTGACACTACTGCCGTCGAACCTTTTGTGAACGTAATGAGTTAAATTTTGTTTACATTTTCAAAGTCGAGACTATCTAAAATAAGTATTTTAATCCTTCTTTTTTTTAGCTGTTACGACATTAATTCTTATGTTTATATCGAATTGCAGGAAATTCTGGACGGTCTTGAGTTTGCCAGGGGCGATCCTACTTCAAAATGGGGTTCTGTAAGAGCGGCAATGGGCCGGAAAGAACCTTTTGATTTGAAATATGTTGCAGTGGGGAATGAGGATTGTGGAAAGAAAAATTATGTTGGTATGAAACATTTTTGGATTGAATGGTTAAAACATGAATAAGATTTATATGAATTAAATGCCTTGTCTGAAAGCTTAAGCTGTTAGAAACTAGAGATATTAAATATTTGATATATTTGATTCAGGAAACTACCTAAAGTTCTACTCAGCAATAAAACGCGAATATCCTGACATTAAAATAATATCAAATTGTGATGCTTCTGCACAACCATTGGACCATCCAGCTGATTATTATGATTACCACGTAAGAGCAAAGAAGTGTGATTATTTCGAGCACGTATCGTTGTACGTTTGCATCCTCATGGCTACTTACTGCTTAATTCAAATTTCCTATATTACCAGGTTTACAGCAATGCAAATGACGTCTTCACACGATCCAAAGTATTTGATAAAGCACCTCGAACCAGTCCAAAGGTTTGCTTACATTCACTTTAAAATTGTTACAGGTGAAATGAGGAGAACATTAACATTTAATAATGTGGGTGATGTAATAAATGGTGCAGGCTTTTGTGAGTGAATATGCTGTCACTGGAAACGATGCGGGCAAGGGTAGTCTCTTAGCAGCTCTCGGCGAAGCTGGCTTTCTTATTGGAATAGAGAAGAACTGGTATTGTTACTCAACTTCAAACTTAATTATTGCATGAAAACAAAAAAGAATTGTGGAAATCCATTCTTTAATTCTCCTTTTCATTTTTCTTTCAATTATTTTCTTGACCATATCATGGTGTGAGAAGGATGAATTTGACCATCATATGGCTACCAAGTACTGAAATTCTACTAAACAAAATTTTGGATTTCTTTTTACAGTGATGCAGTCGAAATGGCAAGTTATGCGCCATTATTTGTGAATGTCAATGACCAAACGTACGCTTAACTTTACCCTTCTTACTTCCCGAGTTACAGGTTTTGCTTCTTTATAGTTTTTCTAAAGAGGAAAAGCTGTTTTTTGCTGTATAGGTGGAACCCAGATGCAATTGTGTTCGACTCTTCCCAGTTTTACGGAACTCCTAGTTATTGGATGCAACATTTCTTCAAAGACTCAAATGGTGCCACTCTCCTTAAATCGACCCTTCAATCTAACCCTTCGATTTCTGTTACCGCTTCTGCTATTACTTGGAAAGATAGTGACGGCAGGAAACACCTCAAAGTGAAGGTATGTTAAATAACTATATATATGTATATATTTTTTATTTCTAATAATTTAATTATGTGGCACAATCCTGACTGTTTCATGCATAGGTAGGGTTCACGATGGTGCATTCAAGAAATTTCCTGTTGCATATGTCTCGTGTGTTTGGTGTTATTGACATAAATACCCCTTAGTAAGATAGTGGCTTTAAATGTGATTCTTGCAGGTGGTGAATTTTGGAAGCAGCAGTGTGACTCTGCAAATATCTGTTGACGGCTTGGAGGTGAACTCATTGCAATCGTTAGGGTCGACAAAGACTGAGTTAACTTCTATTAATGTCATGGACGAGAATTCATTCCAATTGCCGAATAAGGTAATGCAAAATCACTCCTTTTCTTATTTGCTATACAAGTGAAGTGGTTTTTAAATGGAGTAATTACACTGACATACGCTGAGATTTGGCCTAATTACAAAAATTTTCCCCAACTTCCCCTGAGGTTTGTGAAATTACAAAAACTCCCCTTATTAGAGAACTTACATTACATCTAGATTGGTGGACTTTGATAACAACTCTAATATTTTACAATACCCTTACTCATTTGACACTCACTGTTCAATATTACTGCACTGGACCGAAATTTGGGTTATTTTAGGGATGTTTTTGTAATTTCTCAAACCTTAAGAAAAGTTTGTGTAATTAGGCCTTAGGAAAAGTTTATGTAATTGGCCAAATCTAGGACATACCAGTGTAATTATCCCCTTTCTTTGAATTATTTGTTTGATTTATACTCTCTAGCGATGTGCCCCCGGGGATGACTATGTATAATGTAGACATTTCACTTAGAAAAGGGTTAGGACAAAATGAAACTCTGTAAACACGAAACAATGAAACCTTAAAACGGGTTTGTCTGATTATTTACTCATTTTAGTTTTTCCGATTCTTGAACGCTGAAGTAAGTGTTGTTCTGCCTTTTGTTTCGGTGCAGATTGTGCCTTCGAAATCTCAGCTGGAGGATGTTGGTGAGGACATGGATATTGTGCTGTCTCCTCATTCTTTGACATCACTTGACATTTTAGTAAACTCAAACAATATTATTAGGCTTGTGGGATCTGGTTCTGTTGATAAATCTTCATACTAATGTTAACCTTATGGTGAAATTTATATATTTTAATAAAATTACAATGAGATTTCACTTGGTAATATGGTATTTACAGCATATACAGTTATGTTCAAACTTCAAAAGGACCTAAGTTGATATGCATATATACTACAGTACAAGTTTGCTGACAATATGGACATGTTACCAAGTCTTTACTGCAAATAATATAAACTATTATTGAACATGATGATTTATGTTATTATTGGATTTTGATTGATCTACTCTCTGCTGTCCTTACTCCTAATCTTCTATATAACCAACAGTCATCAATTAGATTTAAATTTAGGGATAATCCTAAATATATTACTAAAATAAATCGCTGCATGTTGATAAATGTATTGAATACACAACGATTTGGGGTCATTTTATAGCCAAGTCCTTTGCCATTGTTGTATCTTCATCGGTGACAATGGTCTTTGGTTCTTTTCCGGACATGATTCTAATAAATGTATCAAATAAACGCATAAATATTGATGCAATTTCATCATACAATAATGTTGCACCAAGTATGACGGTTTGTTTGTGGTGATTCACCCAAACAAAGAGGATAAATGATCGACCCTCTTTATTTTCCCTATAATTTGTATCAAAGCACACCAAATCATCGGATGAGTATACTCAACCTACATTAATCCATATTAATTTTGATGATTCGAGAATTATTTTTCTCATTTCAAAACATAAAGTACATAATATTTATTAGAGATCTTCTATTATATTTAATGTTTCATCTCATACTTCATATAGTGGATGCGTGTTTCTAACCGATAGAATTGCGTGAGACATATAAGTTTTTGTCGAATTTTCTAACCAATATAATTATAATGTTAATGGAGTGAACATAATTCTATCAACGAAAAGGAAAAGAAAATCTTTATATATTTGATATTAAAAAAGAGAAAAATTTATATATCCAATAAATAGAAAAAAAAAAAAGACTTCTATCTATTCAATGTCAAAAAATATATCTTAATTTTTACATATTTTTATGTTAACATAAAAATTGATTATCTATTCAATATTAACTTAAAAATAGAAATAGAAAAAGGATAGTTAAAAAATAATATTTAGACAAGAGATACATTGCATAATTTGAAAATTAAAAAATTTAGAGAAAGAAAAGGAAAAGAAACGAAGATTGGTCCGTTTGAAGAATTTTTTAGCAACTCCTTTTTATTTCCCTGCAAATTTTGAGTGATGTAAATTATTGGAAAATTGTTTTTGAGAGGTGCAACAAAATTAGCAACGCATTTTTACTATTCGAAAAAATTAAATTTTACAGTCAAATTTTTCTTAAAAAATATTTACATATAGTTCAGTAATACTAAAAAAAAAAAGTGATAAATTGTTTATTTTATCCTTATTCTGTTTGTCCGTCCATAAAATTTTCATATGGGGAGAAGAAGATTGTCACAGAGATTTGCAGATTATTTTTTGAAACCAAAAAAAGAACTTTTCGGACTCTTTGTTTTGTTTTAATTTTTTAGTAGATATATACGCATAGTGATAATTTATTTTCATGTTCATCTCTAACTTTCCATGCATATCTTTCGATTTGAATATTACAATATTTCTGTTAAACGTTTTTTTTTTCTAATCTTTCGGATATATGAAATCTACTTTTCCTTCCATTTAGGAGACGAAATAAGAGAAAATGGAGGAGAAGATCCGAACGGCCAATTTTCCTCATCCATCTTCACTCTTCTTCACCTTCATTCCGACTCTCTGTCAGAAAATGAACCACGAATACTCGGCTTTACCCGGCGGCGACGACTCAAACGGGAGAATTACAGCAGCGCTGAGGATGGTTCAGCTGCAACAGCGGCGTGCTATTGTGGATACTGGAGACCCTTTATGTTTCTGGAAATGATATGGAACTTTAGCTAATCTCTGTTTTTGTGCTTTGGACCACTGTCGGAGAGAAACCCCCCACCCCTTTACGGCTCTGGATTTGTGGATTCGCTTTGCGGTGCCTTCTGCATGTGCGTTTTGTGTGGAATAAGTACCGAAGGCTGAGTCTTGATGCTGATTTTGATGTTCAAGACTCTCGTTTTCGTGGGCTTTCTTCATTTCCTGCTAACAGTAACAGGTCCTCTCTCTCTCTCTATTTCTCTCGATTAATGATTAGGTAACTATGGTTTAATCTTGGACTGGTAATGGCATTTTGGGTTTTTTTTTTTTTGTAAAGTTAGTTTCTTCTGGGTTGGTTTTCTTGTCTGCTAAAATCTAGTGTTAATAATTGGGTTTTAAAGGACTGAAGAAACGAATGATGTTGGACGGGTAAGTCAAACTCGTGCTTAGCTTGACCAAATCGGTGTCACGAAAGAGAGTGTTTTACACTTGTTGTGTGGTGCATGGAAAACTTAGGGAGAGTAACAAATCAAATGAATAAACTTACTCTTTTAATTGGTTGTGTTCGGCCTAGAGGGGTCTGAACTAAAATTTTCCATATGATTTCTGTTTATAAATTTTGAGAGGGAATTTGGTGGATGGAGTGTCATTGTTTGTTAGATTTAGGGTTGAAATTCTCTGAAATATTCTTTGCATTTCTTGGATTCGTTCTCTACTTAATCTGGATTTTCCCCCTCTAAAAATTGAGTCTTTATGGTATGCAATAATGGTTTTCATTATTACAGTTTCCAACTAATGAATTCCTGCCTCCTTATGGGTCTGTCTGTAATAAATAAACAAAATCATCTTCTTTATTGTTGTCTAATGTCTATGATGAAATTAGCTAGTTGTAGTCCTCCACCAATTTCCCTGCATCATGTTGAACAACGGCAAAGATCACACCTTCTTTCCTTTTGGATAATCCTTTTGTTTATCATTTATCAGTATCAGCAAGAAGTTGGAATACATTAGGACCAACCTTCCAATAGTGTGGTGCTTTTTTGGATCTTGTTGCATCCTACTCGGAGGTCAACAAATTGTCCGCAATTCTCCTCATCTTCTCGGGTAACTCTTATACATTACTCGCAACAGTGTGAATTCGATACAAATACGTGTAGTGTATAACTATCAATCTGATATATTGCAACTAAATTACTAAAAAAAGCAGAGCTTTTGTACGTGCAGGTGGTCACTGGTGTTTTTAACCTCCGAGGTGTTCTTGTCCATTGTTTACTGTTTGCTGGTTTGTTCTATTCCAATCTTTGCTATAGCTGCCTATAGTGGGGCTATCAGAAAAGGAACCTCTGAAAATGATATCACTCGTCTTCGAAGTATTTACACGGGCCTCAAAGTAGAATGGGAGCATTTGAGGTTGACAAGAAACAAGAAGTTAAATCTACTGCGGTTGCCGACAATAGGATTTATGCGACAAAGATTCTTCGTCACCCCAAAGATTCTGTAAGAACATATCGACTCTTATCCTCCGATTGTGCAATAGCTTTGATTCCTTAGTCTTTGCCCGTTCGCCGGTGTTTTTAATTTGCAATGTTACGACTTTGAGTTAGAAACTGATCTAATCTTAACTCTGTAATATACAAAGGGGGGAACTGTAAGGTGAAAATAAGCTATAAGGGAGGTATTGGTAATTTTAAAAGGGTTATGAGATTATACATATAGTCATTGTTTATTGTTTTTTCATTTTTTATTTGATGTTTATCTAACTTGCTATATATATTCTTTAATTACCCCATAGGCCATAGGAATGCTGCATATGCCTTTTAATCGTTAACTTCTACTGGTGCATGGATGAGGATTCTTTCCAAGTGCCAAAAAGGTAATGGAAATATCACGCCCTTTCTTGTTTCGCTGCACGAGTTGAGTAGAGTGGTTTCGTATGGAATACTTACACTGACTTATCCTTAGTTTTCGCCTAATTACACAAACTTTCCCCAGCTTCCCCTGAAGTTTCGCCTAATTACACAAACTTCCCTTATCGGATAATTTTCGTTACATCTAGATTGGTGAACTTTGATGATGACATATTGTATATTTTATAATACTGTACCTCGTTTGACACTTACTGTTCAATATTCGACTTTAAATTCATAACTTTAATAGCATTGAATCGAAGTTTAGGTTATTTTAGGGAAGTTGTAATTTCTCAAACCTTATGAAAAGTTTGTGTAATTAGGCCAAACCTAGGGTTTGCCCGCGTAATAACCATGCATAACACAGAAATTACTCTTAGAAAAAGGCTGGGGCAAAATGAACTTATGTTTAGTGTTGTAAGCACGAAACAACGAAACGCGTTCGTCTGATTATCAATTTTTCCGATTCTTGAACGCTGAAGTTATTGTTATTTCTTCCGTTTGTTTCGAAGCAGATTGTGCCTTCGAAAACTCAGCCGGAGTGATGCTGGTGAGGACGTGGACATTGTGCTGTCTCTGCATTCTTTGACATTACTTGACATTTTAGTAAACCTAGGTTTGTGGGATCTGGTCCTGTTGATAAATCTTCATACTAAAGTTGACCTTATGGTGAATTTTTTATATATATTAGTAAAATTACAATGAGATTTCACTTGCTAATATGGTATTTCCAGCATATACTGTTGTGTTCAAACTTCAGAAGGACCTAAGTTGATATGCATCTATACTGCAAAGTTTGCTGGCCATATATCATGTCAATAAGTCTTCACCGCAAATACCATAAACTATTACTGAACATGATAGTTTATGTTATGTGAAAATTACATTCTACTACTTTTAGGTTTGACCTAATTACAAACCAATCCTTATTTTTTGCGTATTTATTGTGTAGTTTCTAAATTTTACATTCTGTTTGAGGTACATGACATCCGTTAGGGTCCGTTAGATTGGTAAGTTATCTTTCTTAAACTTCAAAAAGTATTGAGATCTTTTTGTCATTAAAAAGAACTGTATTTATAATAAATTCAGGGATAATTAAAAATACATCAGAAGCTTATTTCAATTATGAAAAACACTTTCATACTTAAAAAAAATTACTATATGCATCCTGAGGTTTAAACAATTACTACGAAAAAATACTCTAATAAATTATTTAGAATTTTTTACTTTTCATAACAATGTAAGCAAGGGAAGTTGATAAAATGAATCTGTAACTTCGGAAAAATGATTGCCTTTGAGGGATGGGCACGGGTTCCCAAACTAAAACCCAGTCGATTTTTTATTTTTTGTAGATTTTCAACTATGATCATTTATGATGCACGCACACTTCTAAAAATATCATTTTACCGTATCGTGTCGTGTCGGACACGTATCCGACACTCCTTACGTGGGAAATTCAAGAAAAAATCCGTATCGTCGTATCCGTATCGTGTCCGTGTTACCGTATCCGTGTTCATACATCATAGATGATCATCCTTTTTGAAATTAGATTAAACTTTAGAGAGAGATTTGTAATTATCGCTTAAATTTAATGAAACGTGAAATTATGTGAATAAGGGAGAGTTTGGTTAAGCCCAGTGTTTTCAAAACCGGACCGGACCGGCCGGTTCGACCGGTTTAACCGGTAACCGGTGGCCTGTCCGGTCCGGCAGACCCTATAAAACCGGTGTTGTTCGGACCAGTCCAGGACCGGAAAAACCGCCCGGTTAACCGGCGGTTTTGGTCCTGGAAACCGGACCGGACCGCCGGTTATTGATTTTTCCTTTTTTTTTTTGTTTTTTTTTGGCTTTTCTCTCTTTTTTGTTCTTCCTACCCAGAATTTCACGCAGCAAAGGCGCTGTGTTTTTCTTCAAAGTGCTGTTTGATATATAATGGGAGAGGTGCTGTGTTTTTCTTCGAAACACTCTCTGATATATAGAAAGAGAGATTAGAAATATCTTTAGAGAACACTTACCAGAATGTCAATGAATTGTCGTATGAGAGTGAGATGCCAGATTAGTTGAACAAGACAACAAGAAGAGACTGCGGCGTGCTGCTGAGCAAAGTCAGCAAACAATTTCATTAGGTTTTCATATAATAGTGTTTGGGCTTTGGAGCTTTGGGGCTTTGGGCCTTATAAGGATAAGATAAAATATTTGTTACTTTCTTTTTCTTTTTTCTTTGTTTTCTTTTTGAGTTATTTATTATGAAATTTTAATTTATTGAAAAAAACAAATGTTGGTATGGTGTTAAAAAATAAAATTTTGTGTTTTAAATGTGTTATATTTGTATAAAGAAATATTATTTTTTATTTTAAATATTGAACTTATAAATTTATATCATATATTCATAATATTATATATTTAATTAATTAATTAAAAAATTATTATTATTTATTACGTCATACCGGTTCAACCGGTGGTTGAACCGATCGAACCGGTTGAACCGGTAACCAGTAAGCCTGCCGGTTCGACCTCCGGTCCGGTTTTGAAAACATTGGTTAAGCCTCGTTTAAATAGCTTATATCTTATTTTTTGTTAGTTGTTTTTGGAGCTAACTTAATAGGATATTGGATCCTACATTAAACACATAAAAGTACTGTGACTTTATAAGATTTTGTAATTAATATGGTTAGAGAAAAGGACGTATTGAGCTGTTATAATCTTGACCAATGGGATCGTCAATTCGGCAGCTCAGTTCGACTAAATCTTAATATAAGCAGGAGATATAAGCGTTTCTTTTTATTAATAAAACTAAAAACACGGATCAACTCGGCTGTTCAACTAGACTAACTCTTAATAGGGGCGAGTATTCGGTAAAAAATCGAAATTTCGATTAAACGGTTTCAGTTAATATTTTTACTAGTCATTTACCGAACCAAAGTAGCTCGATTTCGGTTATTTACCGAGAAACCGAAGTTGGATATAAAATTAAAAAAAATAACAAAAAAATGAGGGGAAAAAAGAAAAAAAAAACCCGAAAAACCGAAAAACTAACTAAAACCAAAATCCATTTAATTTACCAAAAAATCCAAAATAACCTAACCTGAAAATAAAAAACAGAGTTTCAAAAATCAAATTCATTAATTTCATCTCAACTCTCTATATTTGAAAAAACCGAGAGTTGAAAGACAATAGCAGCAAGCAAATGTCTGAACCTTTTCTTCCCAAAGTCAAAAGACATTTTCAATTTTGAAAACGTACATATAGCTTAGCCTCCATTCAACGTAAAAACATATTCATTTATACTCTTGTTCCGTTTTGATTTGGATAAAAACCGAATCAAAATCGAATTGAACCCAAAAACTAAAAAAAATCACTAATCGAAACCGAACCGAACCAGGTTTGATTCGATTTGCTTAGCATCGGTTCGATTTTGGTTAGGTTCGGTTTTTTATTTCGATTCGATTTCTGCTCACCCCTAAATCTTAGCACAATCAGGTGTTTCTTTTTATAAGTAGAATAGTTTCTCGCCGAAAATATTCTTAAGAAATATTTTAAATTAATTCTTAATGGTGCACATGACCTGTATTTGTCTTTTTCATTATCAAGTTAACAGTGAGACAATTGTTGTAATGTTTTCTTAAACTATGAGACTTTTTTATATTTTTAAAATGAATGAAACTAATATTGGAACGCTCTAAATTGAATGGAGTTTTTTATATTTTTAAAAATGAATGACACAAATATTGGAACACTCTAAATTGAATAGAGCAAAAAATAAATTTTTCTTATTTTAAAATTTTAGAATTGCTTAAAGAAAAACTTTGTTAAATACTTTAAAAAATATTTACAATAACTTATAAGCTAAACAAGTATCCTCTAAGTTCATTTCATTTGAAATGTCAATTGACATAGATCTTTTGATTTAACTTTATTTATCAAACCAAAGACAAACTAACTCAACCAAATTAATATTTTATAAACAAATTTATCACTCAAAAAAAAAATAAATAAATAAATAAAAATTAATGGTTGTGTTAAATAAAGAAGTATTAGGAACCTTGAGAGTTTAACCTAGGCTTGCAATAGGTCCCAAGCTAACCTAGAAGCAGCAATATTTGGGTCAAAGCCCATTAATTATATTAGGAAGTAGGAATTTATTATTATTTGATATTTAACACACATTAATATTTCTAGGTTTTCGGATTATTATTATTATTATTTTGGTTCATGCATCAAATGTATATTGCCTTATTGGTCAAATTCATTGCGGCATGCCAAACCTATTTTCAACCTAATTCACTTTTGACCATATATTATGTATATAAAATGAGTAACATTTAATCACTTGTCTTATTGTAATTCAAATCAATTCAATCTGTAACAAAATCATCACTATTATCAAATAATTAAAAAATCCCACAATAATTAAAACTCTTAAGGTACTTTCCAAGCATTCAAGTTCAGAATCTGATATTTTCGGAGTTTCCTTCTTTTTTTCCGCACTGTATTAGTAATCTGCCAATACAAATATATAATAATAAGTTAAAATTTTGAATGGAAGTGAAAGTTGATGTATTATTGAAAACATAACATATGAATAATGTCATCAAATCTTGAATGGTGACTTAAAATAAATGAAATCCTCAAGAACAATTATAACCATGGAATTATAGGAGTGCCCTTTACCACCAACCACTTCTTTTAACCATCTTTATTCCTCCTTTTTTTTCCCATTGTTTTCGTTTTGTGGTGCAAAATTCTTGCTTTTGAACTAACTTCCTAACTATGTAGCAAATTTAGCAAATCCTAGCTTTTGCCCTAGTTTCCATATCATTTTGTTATACTAAGCAAACAATGTTCGTTGTATGATCAATAAATAAATTGGGGTTCTCGGTAAATACCCTACGATCGTGTTGGCCAGTTAAAAAAAATAAAAAAAATCGTTATATGATCAAATACTTTATGAATTATGAGTAATTGAACTATATGAGAAACTTACCACAAATGTTAAAAAAGAAAAAGAATAACACACATCAAATTATATCAACATCAAGATTTTACATCATCCTAGAATAATAGAATTGTATTGCCCAATGCTCTAACAAAATATTTAAAGATAAATAGTAAAAAGTAAAAGTTAAGCTACACATTTAGTAATCTTCCATCAATTTGAAATGGTTGAATCTACACTATTGAGTATTCTATATAAGGTGTTCTCTTATTTTTTACAATAAATATATGATCCTTAAAAGGAAAAAAGCAATAAAAAGTACTCTCTCCACCTTATATCTAAACTTAGAGAAATAGTAAAATTTGCACTATATTGAAATGACATAATCCACATTCCACATCACATTATTAAGTAAATATATATATTGATGTAACTCCTTTTTATTTTAACTTTTTACATTCTAGTTACACCAATTTCTCAAATTCATAATAAATAAACATAGCATAAGAAATAATAATTATTTTTCTTGCTATAATTTTCTCAAAATTTTTCCTTAATTTTCATTATCCCCTCAAAAACTACAAATATTTGTACGAGGATTTAGGTTGTCTAGTTGTCTTGTAGTCAAAACCATTTGTATAGTGTGACTATGACAACATTTTCCAACCCCACCCCACCCATACCCACCCCCTTGTGGGCCCCACCACTCAACTACACACACCATTTCCAAATTTCCTCCTCCCTTCCCAATAAGTTTACCACTCCTCACTCTTCTTCACCTTCATTCTCTCTCTCTCTCTCTCTCGAAATGAACCACGAATACACGACTTTACTCGGCGGCGACGGCGGTGGTTCCGCCGCAAACTCCGTGGCCGCCTCCTGTGCACACCCTTTTACCAGGACACCCTCAAACGCCGACCAAAATGCAATCTTGATAGACGAGGAACACGAAAATTACAACAGCGATGATGAGGAAGAGGATGGTTCAGCTGCTCCACTGACGAGGGATTGTGGATACTCGAGGCCCTTTTTGTTTCTCGACGTGATATGGAACTTAGCATTCGTTCTGGTCTCTGTTTTTGTGCTTTTGGCCACCGTTGGGGAGAAACCCTCCACCCCTTTACGGCTGTGGGTTTGTGGATACGCTTTGCAGTGCCTTCTGCATGTGGGTTTTGTGTGGGATGAATACCAAAGGCGGAGTCTTGATGTTGATTTTGATCTTCAAGATTCTCATTTTCATGCCCCTTTTTCATTTTCTGCTCTTTGTCACAACAGGTACTCTCTCTCTTGTTTAATGATTAGGTAACTACGGTTTAATCTTGGATTCGTTGTGTTTGCGATTTGGGGTGGTGTGAAATTGGAGGTGGGATTTCGGTTTTTTTTTTTTGAAGTTCAAATTTTCTGGGTTGGTTATGATTTTGGTTTATTTAATGTTGCTGGCTATGATGGAGGCCGTAATTGACAGCTAGGGAAACAGTTGGGAGTGTTGACTTGTTATTGTGTGGGTTCATTTGTAATTTCTTGTCTATTAATTTTAGTGTTAGTAACTTGGTTTTAAAGGACTGTAGAAAGGAATGTTGTTGGAAGAGTATTTGTTTTTTGAATGGTCTCTGTTTATTTATTTGGAGTGGGAAAATTTGGTGGATGGAGTGTCATTGTTTGTTAGGTTTAGGGTTGAAATTCTCTAAATATTCTTTGCATTTCTTGGATTTGTTCTCTACTTAATATGGATTTTTCCCCTCTAAAAATTGAGTCTTTATGGTATGCAATAATGGTGTTCATTATTACAGTCTCCAAATAAAGAATAGAATTTAGGTGGAGATAGTATAATGAGCTCCTGCCTTATGGGATTGGTTTGTAATGAAACAATAAAGTTTGTTTGTATGATTCCTGCCATCTAAATCATTGAGGGTTCATCTTCTTTACTTATTGTCCATAATGAAATTAGCCAGTTGGAATTCATGAATTTCCTGTACCCTACATGTTGAGCAACTGCAAAGATTCCACTTTTTTTTTTTTTTTTATAATTCTTTTGTTTATCATTTATCAGTATCATCAAGAAGTTGGAATCCATCAACACTATCGTTTCATCGGTGTGGTGGGTGTTTGGATTTTATTGGATCGTGATGGGAGGCCAACCACTTCTCCAAGATTCTCCTCGTCTTTACTGGTAAAGATCGTACATTGCTTAAACCATGTGAATTTGATAAAAATATGTATAATGTATTATTATCAGTCTGATGTGTTGCAACTAAATTACTGAAAAAGTGAAGTTTTCTTATGTGCAGGTTGTCGGTGGTGTTTTTAGCCTTTGATGTGTTTTTTATGCTCTTCTGCATTGCGATGGCGTGCATTATTTTCCTTTTGCTGTTCTGTTGTTTTCCCATCTTAGCTTCAGTTGCCTATGCTATGACTATTGGAGAAGGAGCCTCTGAAAATGATATTACTTCTCTTCCGAAGTATTTATACAGGCAGCAAAGTAGTTTTGGAGCATTTGAGGTTGACAAGGAACAGCAAGTTAGATTAACAGCAGTTTCCGGCAATAGTATTTCTGCATCGGAGCTTGTTCTTCATCCGGAAGATTCTGTAAGTACATTTATCCTTGACTTTATTCTATATTTCAAATTCTGGCTCATTTATCCTTTTTGGAAACATTTAAAGAACAAAAAAGTTGACCAAAAAGGACTACATGTATCAATTTTCAAAACATTTTGATTTTTAAAAATTACGGATGAAATGTGACAACATGAATGACAAAAGTCATATATAGGCTTACTTCGTAGGATTTTCGCAGTTTTACCACTTCGAATTATAAACTGATGTGATCTTCCTCTAATAAACAAAAGGGGGTAATTATAAGGTGAAAATAAGCTATAAGAGAGTATCTGTAATTTTAAAAGGGTTATGGAATTAAACATATAATCATTAATATTGTTTATGCATTTGATGTTTATCTAACTTGCTATATATATTCTTTTACCCCATAGGAATGCTGCATATGCCTTTACAAGTATGTTGATGGAGCAGAACTATGTTCACTTCCCTGCAACCACCATTTCCACCACAAATGCGTTACGAAATGGCTTCGTATAAACGCGACGTGCCCTCTCTGCAAATTCAACATTCTCAGAGGCGACACGCTGGTTTGAAAATGACAGAAACGCCCTCAGCTTCGTCCTGATCTGCTAAATCTAATGTACAGTAGAAAACAACAAGAGGCAAAAATCCCATGAAAACAGTTAGAAATGTAGAGTTAGTATTAAATTTGGCCTTTTCCTCAGATTTAGTAAGATTTGCCTATTTGACTATTGATATGTAGCTTGATTATTATACAGTTGAAGATAATGTTTCAGGCTTTCAGCCATGTTAGTTGTAGAAATTGACAAGAGTCAAGATTGCAACAGATTCCAACTCTCTACCATATATGGGATTATAAAAGTGTGTAAGTGGACATTCCTCTTACCACATAGTTTTTGTGCTCCATTATGTGAGATTAATGGGTTAGTTTAGTCAAATTTCAATATTAGCATCCGTGATTGTGGACTTTTGAGGCTGTCATTATAGATAACAACATATTTCAAAGGGGTGGCTATGAAGAATCAAAGCTTCTTTGATGACTTTCCACCAAAAACATAACAGAAAATATTGTAGTAGTTGTCAACTCAATCTGTAGTTTGTCATATTATGGGATAATTACGAATACCCCCTAAGATATAATCCATTTACGGAAACATTTGTACTTCCGAAATTACAAAAAACACCCTGAGTAGGGTGACATTCTTGTAACTTCTCGGTTCAAACCTCATGGTGTTTTCCGTAATATACAAAATTACAAAAGAGATTATAACACATACCTTTTTTATCCAAAAATCAATTTCCAAATACAAAAACCACAAGACCGTACATTTACCAAAAAAATTGAAGATTTTTGTCACAACTGAGCAGCTGCAACAAAACAGTACTTGACCAAGTCAGCGGTAAAAACCTGCAAGAAATCTAGATTTGCATCTCTAAACATTCTTATTCTTCTTCAACTTTGAAGGTGGCCATCGGCCCTTCTTCCTCAAATGGCGCTTCCTCACGAGCCTTTTTCTCCTTAGCCTAAGCTTCTTCGCCAGTTTCATTTTCAATTGCTGCTCCTGTTTCTGCTGAAGCTTAGATTCCAAAGGAAGGTTCTCAACAGATACACTTCCTCGCTTGTTGTCCGAGGGAGGAGGAGGAGGGGGAGATTCGGGAGTTGTGGGATCCACTCCATCCACACCTGAAGTTGCCTTAACAATCAAGGGTCGTCTGGTATTGGTGACGAGGGGGAATCGAATACTGCCTACAACATGGCGTTTTTGGTGCAAAGTGATGGACTTGTTGCACAACCTGAAGCCTAAAACCAAAAAGGAGAAAACCTTGAAATGAAATTGGGATGATGTTGTAATTCCATTGAAAGACATAGATCACTTAAATCTAATACCCCCGAAACATAAAATAGGTGCAACAATTCCACCTTTGTGAGTTGCAACTATGTCTATGTGCAAATTTACACAAGTCTTATCTCTTTGTTTTGCAATAACATATAGATATATAATGGCCTTGTAACTTATGTTCGCCTTACAGTTAACCCCTTCTATTGATGATTACACATAGTTCAATGATGTTTTCATTCGAATTCTATAAACTTTTCAAACTAATCTTAGCATATATCGATGATGTTAGTGCAAGTTTTTTTTTTTTTTTTTTTTTTTTTTTTTTCTTTATGGTATGATGGTTTGAAGAGGGCATTTCTGGTTGTGGAACTAGGATCGAATATTTGGTGTAACTATGCATACTTAAGGGGAGAGCACTGTAATTGATCCTCAGAAAATATTGGGTTTGAGCTCATCATAACCTAAAAGTACAGGACATGCAGTGTTCTTGTGTCTCCAATAGCCAAACATAGAAACATCAAGCAAGTTAAATGGAAGAACTATCAAAAGTAAGTTCAATGGTTTTGATACTTTGCAAGATTTGGAATGCAACAATCAGTTCAATTCCTATTCACAATGACATGCAGACCACATGTTTGCTGAAATGCCTCCCAAAGAAGGGGCACCCAAAAAGATGTACAATCACATAAAAGATATCTTGATATACTTGCACATTCTCAGATATAATTATTTTAAACCAGATTTCAGCTTTCAAGGGATAAAGACACAAACTTTAAACTTCCCCGAAAGACCCATATCAGAAAAATCGAAAGTAAGTAAATGGTTGCGTCTAATTGCGCAATAAGCCAAGAAAACCACTCATAATACTTCAATTGAGCATTACAACTCAAAAGTTAAAGATATATCAACCGCATCAACCAAAAACATACCAAAATTCGTACTCATATCCTAATATTCAAACAGACCAGATTAAGAACTGCCAAAATGCAGCTAGAAATATGTAAGCTTTACAATTTCCACTTAATCAAATCATCAGAAAACGTTGAAATTTACCAGGTTGAGCAGCTAGTCTGGAAGTAGACGATGAAGGCGAAGAAAGAAAGGAAATAGGAGAAGTGAAGAGAAGCGCCATTTCTCCGCGTTCTTTTGAGAACTTAGGATAAGCCCTTTTCTACACCTTTTATTCTATCTAACTATTTTTCGAGAAATCGAAAAGATAAGGGTAATACACTTTTCCCCCCACAACTATTTCAAATTGCATTTTTGACCCCAAAATTTCTACAACAATAACGCTTTTGTACACATACATATACCCGGAGTCTAATATCCAATCCCTGAAAACCAGTCAAACCAGTTTCAAGAACACATCGTCGTCTTCTCCGGCGGGATGCGAGTGTTACACAGAATCATTCACAGTCGATTATCCAAAGGCCCATTTACTGCAACAATCCAAACCCGTTTCAAGAAACCCGCAAACACAGCTCAGACCCGTCTCGAAACCCGAACCCACGACCCCAAACTCGACCTACTCGCCTTCCGCCGCCGCCGCCTCGCCGTCGTCCTCAGCCTCTACGCCGTCGTCTCCGGCAAGAAACGCGGCCCCTTCATCTCACTACAGCTCCTGTCCCGATGGGCCCCACACGCCGGCCTTACGTCGCTCCCCGCCGGAGAATTTGTGCAGAAGTACCCTCATGTATTCGAGGTATTCACCCACCCCGTAAGAAGAAACGCATGCTGTAAATTCACTTCGAAATTCGTTGAACTTCTTAAGGTGGAAGATGAAATTGTGTCTCACATGGAGGATGGTAATGTGGTTAAATTGAGGAAGATTATGTCCATGTCTGTGAATGGGAGAGTTCATTTACATGCATTGAGGTTGATGAGGAGGGAACTGGGATTGCCTGAGAATTTTAGAGATTCAATAATTAGGAAATATGCAAATGTATTCAGAATGGTTGATTTGGAGGTAGTGGAATTGGTTGATTGGGATGAGAAAGAAGACACCTTGAGTTTTTCGGCTGAGGTTGAGAAATGGAGGGAGAGAGAGTATAGAGAGAAATGGTTGAGCGAATTCGAGACGAAGTATGCGTTTCCTATTAATTTTCCAACGGGGTTCAAGATAGTTCAAGGTTTTAGGGAGAGATTGAGGAACTGGCAGAGGCTTTCGTATGTGAAGCCCTATGAGAAGATGGAAAAAGTTCGAGTTCGGACGTGTGGTGGGATCGAGAGGTATGAGAAACGAGCGGTTGGAGTCATCCACGAGCTTTTGACACTGACTGTGGAGAAGATGGTGGAGATTGAGAGATTGGCTCATTTTCGGAAGGATCTTGGAATAGAGGTTAATTTGCGAGAGGTTATTTTGAAGCATCCTGGGATATTTTATATATCAATAAGAGGGAATAGTCATGTGGTCTTTTTGCGGGAAGCGTATGTCCGAGGGTGTTTGATTGAAACAGATGTGATTTACGATGTTAGGAGGAGGATGTTGGAGCTTATGTTGTTGGGACGTCGGAATGCTAGAGTGTTGAGAGAGCAAGAGGAAGGCGGAGAAGCGATGTGTGTAGTGAATGATGAGAATAAAAGTACTGCTAAAGATGGTGATTTTGTGATTCAAATTTTGGAGAACTATTCTTGTAATGATGAGAATGGTTCTTATATCACTGACAATAGTGATTCGATCTGATTTGATTCAACAATTTACTGATCTTGTTTCTCTCTATATGTACAAGTTTCGGGCTTGAATTAGTTTATCTATTCAACCATTTACTGATCTTGTTTCTTCACTATATGTACAGGTTTCGGGCTTGAATTAGTTTATCCATTCGTTTGTCAACATGTTCAAGATCTCAGGTTTAGGTTGTGGGGGACTTAAAGTAATAAATCAGTTTGTTTGTCACTTGGTCAAAGTTCTCAGGTTTAGGTTGTGCATGACGCTTATTTAAGCAGAATTAAGCTTAAAGCTACAAGTGCCGACAGGATTGATTCAAGTGATTATTGGATGGTTCTCTAAGGTAGGATCCACTTACGTGTGTTAAAAAATAAATAAAAAAACAAAAAACAAAAAAAATAGAGCTAAAAGCTACAAGCATCAAATGACCAGCTTCTAGTTTATTTGCTAACAAAATGAAAAATTTGTCGTCTAATATTTGAACGAACTTTCAAAGTCCAATTGCAACATTGTTCCCCCGACAAATCTGTCTTGCCAAAAGCCTGAACATGAAATCTGACCACAGAATTCCATAAATGCATACCAAAGAGACTACTTCAAGTTCAAATAGAACATGGAGTATGTGGTTACCAAAAACCAAGAGAAAATTCTAAATTCTAATCAGTATTACAATACTAGTAGGAACAATAACCACCGTCTCACAGAATTTATATTATTTCCTACAGCGAGAAACATCCTTACAAGACAAGCACCTCAACATGGCCACAAGTGCTGAACTCAAGTTAGACAAACATATGCAGTTCAGGTCTGCAGAACACATTACTCTCTTCATCCTCCAGCACCGGATAAGAAGCAACGAGCGCATCCTGTGCACCAATATAGAGCGAATTATAGATTTTCCAATACACTTCCCTAACCTTTCTAGCAGGATGGAACAACCCCTGGAGACAATAGTTCAACACAACAGCAGCTCCCAAAGCCACTCTCATTCCTTCAATAGCTTCAGTCACAGCATTGATAACATGAGGAGATGTCTCGAAAATGTTAGGCCACACATAGTTCAACAAATGTACTAAAGCATCCTCACATCCCAAACCAGCAACACCGAGAGCCATGTGCTTCACAGCCGAAGCTGCAGTCTGCCTATGAACCAAATCTCTGTCCATTAAAGCATCTTCCAGTAATGGAGTCACAGCATATATGTAATCTTTGCCCATCTCACCAATGTATTCGAAAAGAAAAGAAAGGGACTTCAGGACACCATTTTGAACATTGAGTTCGGGCACACGGTACTCGTTCATTAAGGCAGGTAGAACTGTGAAAGGGGAGCATGTTTCTGCAACAATGGCTATGGCTACAGTAGTGCAGACACGATTTTGACGTTCTTGCACTTTAAGGTTGTTTAATAAGGTTGCAAGAACATCTTGTGGTCCAATGGCTTTGGCAATGTACCCAAAAGTGTTGACTGTAGCTCTACGAATGCCCTTTTTGTGAGCTTTGAGCATTTCCAGAAGCTCAAAACAGATCCTCATCCACTCCCTTGCTGGAACAAACTCAGCACCACGATCAGCAATTCGACCAACAAGATCAATGCAATTTTCCTGAACCTTCTCATGACGATTTTTCAATATGGGAGTGAGACGAGGAAGCAAATCTTTGATTGGTGGTGTCATTTTAGTCATTCCAATAACATTGACAATAGCTTTAAGGGCACCCAAAATCGACCCCAAAACTTCTGGGTATTCCTCACCCAAATACTCGTACAATACAACACCAAGATGACCCATTAATTGTTCTTCCCCACATTGTTTCATAACCACAGCAATTCTAGATATAAGGTCCGCTGCTTGTTGCCTCACTTTGGCACTCTTATTGTTGAGGCGCCATTTTATGGTCCCACATATCTGGGGAAGATATGGTTTAACTCTCTGCCCAAGGGAGTTGACCACAGCACCAAAGCCATTAAGCATAACATTGGCATCATCACTAGTCTGCTCTTGGAATGCATAGAGGATTCCATCAATTAATAGCTCTTCCAAACGAGCATCAATATCAGAAGCTCCCAGGTTGACCACCACTTTCTCAATCGTCTCCATAACCATTCTTCTATAGGGTTCACTTTCATCTTTGAGATCTTCAACAATTCTACCAACAATATCCGCCACACCAACTTTGTTAGCTATCTCAACAGTTGTTTCAACAAGCTGCTTGTAATTTCTTCTGTCCAAGGCCATTCTACGGACCCAGAAGTTACGGAAGAACTCTGGGAGAATATCATTTCTAATGTAATCTGGCTCCACACCTTCAGTACTCACACACTGTTTCACCACTTTGAGAACTATTTTCTTCATTTCTTCATCTGGTGACTGGAATTCTCGAATCAGAATAACCATAACTTCCTTGGTGTAGTAGCTGGCATATATGGCATCCATGAGTGGTATGATAAAACCAATGGCCTTCAAAAAGGCAGCCAAGACTTTCCCACGGTGGGATCTGATACCCTTCCACAGAGGCTTCAACACTGAATCAAAGCTTTCAATACCATAGGGAGCAGCAGCCTCCGCAAGAGCAGCCAAGGAAAGAGCTGTGATTGTTCTGACTTTTTGATTTTCGTCATTCAGCCCATGCTCAATGATCTCAACGAGGGACCTCAAGTGGGGAAGAACAGCACAACCAATTAAAATTGCTATCTGCTGCACAATCTTGATACCTGTGTGACGGGCTTGCCATGATTTCTTACTCTGACAAACAGCTTTCAAGAATGGCAGTAATGCAGGAATCCCAAGGGCAGAGGCAACAACACTGAAAGCTCTTGCAGTGGTGTTCCTCACATATTCATCAATGTTATCAATGTCCGGACGCATTGCAGCAATCATAGTGGCCAACCCAGCAGCCTTACTAAGATTCGAGATGATTTCTCTACCTTCAACACGAGCATAGTAATCCTCATCAATCAGAAGAGGCTCGATAACCACCAAGATTTTGTGGACATAGGGACGTACCAACTCATCCAACTTATAAAGCACCCTATCAATAACCTTTACCAGCAAGTGTCTTTCCTGGTCCTCCAATGTGGGCTGCATGAGCAGTGGCAGAATACGGTTGAACAGTGGTCCAGCACCAAATTCCCTTGCCTTATCTGTCAGCTGCCTTAAAGCAGTTTTCCTCTGTGGAGGTGTCCCATTTTTAACTTTCAGCAAGAGTTTCATGATCTTTCTCTCCTTCTGCTCGTCTGGGGATAACTCCTCTTCATCATCTTCATTCAGCAGTGAACCAAAGTACTGATAATCTTCAGGTTTCATAAATGGCAATCCACCCGGCATCTCCTTGGGCACATCAAACTGCTGACCTCGATTTTCTTCTGGGATGTTGTACAGAGGTGTACCCATTGGAGTGGGTGTAGCAAGAAGCTTCCGCGCAGGTGTCCTAATAGGAACATACGAAGCAGGGGGTTCCAAAATTTTATACCCTTCCTGTGGAAACATAGCATCTAGCTCCTCATCAGTCAACGGCCTATTCCTATCCTCGATATCCTTCTCCCACCTCAACAAATTATACTGCTCCGGAGTCATTGCACTTCGCATAATAGCATTTGGGGTCGGGGTAGCCATATCAACAGCACCAAAAGGAGTGACACCAGGTGTATAGGCTGCAGCAGGGGTAGCTCCAGGTGTAGCACTGCCCATGGTAGCAGGAGTCTCGTCCCACCTTGACCTCTGCCTCTTGGGAGTTGGAGTAGCCAACCCTCCAAGCTTCGGGGTTGCATCCCAAGCCATTCCTGCAGGGGTTGCTCCAGGTGTAACCCCTCCTGCAGGAGTTGCATCCGAGTCATTGATTCGCCCAGGAGTTGGAGTTTCATCCCATCTATTTTTCCTAGAAACAGATGGTGTTGCATCTCCAATTCTCCCAGGTGTTGGGGTAGCATCCCACCTTCCACTTCCAATTCCAGGAGTTGAGTCGGGCAAATCCCAGTCAGATCCTGCCTTAGCCTTCTTAGCACCACCAGCTGCATCCTGAGATACATCCCATCTATTCCTCTTCTTTGGCTTCTCAACATCTTTATCCTTCTCCTTGGCCGCCTCCTCCTCTTCTTTCTTCCTTTTTGCTATCTCCCTCTTCACCTCCTCCTCCTTCCTCTTCAGTGCTTCTTCCCTCATCACATCAGCATAAGTCCTTACCTCGGGCCCTGGAGTCTTGTCCAAAAATGGATCGTTCCTCTCAGGAGATATAATCCTGTTCAACCTTCTCCTTCTATAATCATCTTCTCGATCAATAATCTTACCAGGCTGCTTAAATCCTGACATCTCATCCTCCTCTCCAGTTCTTAGTGGCTCCTTAAAGAACTGTTTAGGAGCAGTAAATGAAGCCATCTTCCGAGCAATCTCATTCTCGGCTGCATCCAAATTATCCTCCTCATCATTCACCGGGATAGATTGCTCATAACCCTCAAACTTGTTTGCACTGTAAAGATCGGTGTCAAAAGTCAGAGAGTTGAGAGCAGCAAGGTCCTTCTCCATTTTTTGCCTCTCTTCTTTAACCCTCTGAATTTCTGAATCCACGTCCATCTTTGATATCTCAAAGTTCCTTCAGGGCTGAGAATACAAAACCCTAAGCCTCAATTCCAGAATTACTTCCCGAAACCTGTAGGAGGAACCAAGGAAACGTAAGATTTCAGGATGAGAGATGCTCACATCAAATTACACTAATCTAGAGCAAAAAAAATAAAACAAAGAAGGGCCACCTTTAACAATTACACACAAATCATAGCACACCCATCGCAAAAGCAAAAATACATATTTACCTGCCTCATACACAAACACAACAAACCACCACCATTTCTGAAAAACCAAAACAGGGAACCCCAGCACGAATCTAAGATTTCAGTATTTCACAAAGTAACATACGGTAGTGAAAACGAGTACAAGTGCGCGCAGAAAAACACAAACACGCACATACAAACTATCGATTACTAACGCATAATACGCAGAACAGAGATGAATACACATATCATTTGATCGAATACGCAATCATCTGAGCCTAGGGTTCTCGACGAATTTCCAAAAATCACACTAACCTCAATTTGGGGATTTTCGTCAGAGCAGAAGCGTTGCCCGAATGGGATTAGAGTTTGCGAGATTCATCTACGCATACCCTATTAATATCTATTTGGAGCCCTACCGACTTAAAATTGTCAAAAATATTGTCGGGTCGGATCCAATCATTTGGATAGTCCGATTATAAAAGGACCGACCCCAAAAGAATAATGAATAGTCTAAACAGTCTATTGGGTCACATATTTTATCCGGCCCAATTTAATATGTTTTTTGAGTATTCGGCCCAAAGTTGAAGTTCTTATAATAATATTGAACATTGTAAGGATCATATTAATTAAAGGTTGGTCAAGTGGTTTGAGGGTTGATTCTCGAAGGAAAAGACCCGGGTTCAAATCCCTCTGGGCACTTGGGGTGCGTGTGTTAAAAAAATATATATGTATTAATTAAAGGTGTCAACCGGGTTTGACGTTTGTCAAGGGTCCTTTTGTTTTTTTTTTTTTTGAGCAATGATTTTGAGTTTGAATCATTTTCAGCTATATCCCTCTATTGGTAGGTCATTTATAAAATTTAAAAGTTCGTACTGATTAATAGTCAAGGTCTATAAATCTTGAAAAGCCAGTGATATGCCCTGACTTTGGAGATGGGATAGCTACCATTACTCCTAAATTTTTGGATAACAAAATATTATATAAAGGTTTTAAATTTAAAATAAAAGAATCACAAATGATTAACCAATTTAGTCAACTAAGAGTTTCAGTCTGAAATTTATTAACATTTTAAAATTAATGAAATAATATATATTCCAATTAATTCTTATATTACTTTTTCTAGTTTAGAATTCACACGAGATATTAAATTTCTTGTTGGTTGATTGTTATTATTATTATTTGTTTTAGTAATAGAAAACGACTTACGGTCGTCGGACTATATATAAGTGAATTTGTACTTTTGTTTATATGCTTGAAATAACTCGTTCATAATCTTTTCATTAAGTAGCAACAATCTTCAACCACGTGTTTGAGGGGATGATTCTCCACTTCGCCTTTTAAAATCAGATCAACAGCCTATTTCGAGTCACTTTCCACTTTTATCTTCTCATATCTCCTCTCCCAAGCTATTTTCAACACTTCCCTAATTCCATAGATTTTAGTCGTTAGAATGTCCATATTTCCCAACTTCATGCAAAACCCACCTTCCACTCTCCATTTTCGTCTCGGACAACTTCCCCCGCTGTGACCATACCTCTACTTCCATACACACTCCCATCCGTGTTCAATTTGACCCATCCGGATGAGGCGCGTTCCAACGAATCAGCGGTTGATTGTTAGTTGTTTTAACTTCTGAATAGTTATTTGCGAAGTTAATTTCAATTTCATAAATAGATTGTATCGTTAGTGATTTAATACCATATTGTGGTTTTCATTGGGCCGAAAAGGTTTATTTCTGGAATTGGGCTTAGCCCATTATACTTCTTATGGGCCTGCTTGCTATAAGCCTCTCTTGCTTCATTTAGTTTCCATTATAAACACACTTACAGACACATGTAAGAAAAAGTGGACGATCAAGATAAAATGATAAAAAAAAATGGGTTTTGTAATTTAATTGCAATTGAATGTTCCTGGTTATAATATCCGACACACGAACATTTGAAGAAATTTTATTGTGATTTAAAAGTGAACACAAATTGATTTAAATGGTTAATGTGTTCGTTCCTCGTGATAATGTTTCAGGTAAGAATTCTGATTCAGAGCTAAGATCACTCTAAACTAGATTTCAAGGGTTTTTGGCTAAGTTCATTTTCAATAACTTGTTATCTACTTATCTCTCACGTATTATGCCATGTGTTTAGAACTTATAAAATGTTGGGTCATATTTTATGGGTAAGATCTCAAATTATTTGGATAAGAATAAAAGTATGATGAGTTTAAAGTATGGGAAATTTGTCAGGTATCCAAATAATTTGGTGCTTTCCAACTTATTTGAAAGAAACCTATAAACTCCTAATATATTATATTGGACAAATTACATCCGACTACCTTCATAATAGGTGAAATAACAACGCAGGATCTCTAGTTTGAAAAATTATATATTAGTCCCTAACCTTTATGTTCCGTTTGAGGTCCCTTCATTCCGTAAGGGTTCCGTCAAATTTGATCCCTGTAATGACCAAAATACCCTCGGGGACTGTTTTGTAATATACATAAAAGTGAGGGTTCGTTTTGCTAGAAAATTTGAACCCAGGGACTATTTTGTTATATATTAAATGTTAAGGGATCGATTTGTTAATATTTATAAAATTTAAGGATTATTATTTACATTTTTTTTGTGTGTTTAAATTATATTTTAAAAATTAATATTTATAATTTATGCATAATATAATTAATAAATTTATTGTTATTGAATTTAAAATTTTTAAAAATAAAATAAAATTCCAACAAAGAATATCATTGTCATAATATTTATCATATACAAAATAAACATATATCCTTTTATATTCACATAAATGACATTTATTATGTTTCTAAATCAATCAAATATAATATTTATAATCGTAAATATATACATAAAAGTAAAATTCTACTATTTATCATATATAATATAATATAATATTATTTTTATTCTTAAATCTAATTAATCAAACCTTACATTTTCTAACAAAATGAACACTCACTTTTATGTATATTACAAAACAATCCTCGAGGGTATTTTGGTCATTACAGGGGTCAAATTTGACGGAACCCTAACGGAGTGAAGGGACCTCAAACGCAACATAAAGGTTAGGGATTAATATGTAATTTTTCAAACCAGAGGTCTTGCGTTGTAATTTCGCCTATTGTGAGGGTAGTTAGATGTAATTTGCCCTATATTATTTTGTCAAACTAAAAAAAAAGTTATTTAACATTTATAAAAAAAAATATATTTATACGGTTATAAGTTTCTATTTCCAATGCACGGTATTTCTAAAAATATCATTTTGTAGTGTCTTATCATGTTAGACACCCATATCCGACACTTCTTCAATTAAAATTTCAAGAAAAAATCTGTATTACCGTATTCGTATTGTATCATATCCGTACCCGTACATCATATAATTTTATAACGAACTCCTTTGTCATCAAACACTTCATATATATTAATTACCTATCAAACTACTTATAAATTTTTTGAAAGTACTTAACAATCCAACAACACGCACTCTCGGTCCAAAATACCTAACCTCAAAAATTATAAATTTGAAAAACCATTCTTGTATTTTACTATTAAAACCCTTAAACTTGCACTAAATTAATTCAAATCCATGCAAGTCGTCCCTAGAATGCTTCTTGTGGAGCTTTCAAGCTTGTCAAACTTTTTGAAAGACATACTGCCACAGTCAAATGGCCTAAAAGTTTAGGAAGAAAATACAACTTAAATAAGACTCCTTTTTTTCCACTCTATTATTATGATAATTATGTAAAAGAAAATTGATTCTAGCTTTATGAGTCAAGAAAGCCACTTAATGCTTTAGAGTTTAGACCAAGTCTTGCATATTGATTCTACTTATTAGCTTTAGTTGGAGTTGTTACATTCCCACCATATGAGATGAGATTATATATTCTGAAGTCTTATTAATATCTTTTGGAAAATTAGGAAGGATAAGTAATTAATCCAAATGCATGTATCAAAGAATCCTAACATTTGGTTCATTTGTTTTGTATATTTTGACATTAATAAAGTCCTTAATTACCACAAAACATTTATGCTTTATGTTGAAAAACAAGATTTCTAACTACTTGTCAATCAACATGAATTATTCATGGTCACCATTATTGTCAACTAATCCTTACCTTTTCTTTCTTACATATTACCATGTAAGAGTGCTATAATGCTCAGCAGCTCATATACAAACATGCCATGATATGGTGATACAGAAAAAAAAAAAAAAAATTTCCACCTCGAAAATGTACGATTAGTATCCAACATGATATAATATAGTAAAATAATATTTTTAAAAATATCAGCGCATTAGAGATGAGATATAAAAATTGGATTAATTCGGGCTAACAATTTATATATGTAAATTAATTAAGTTATTAAATAAATATCAATCATATTTATATTATTTATATCCTGGTTTTAGTATGAACCCTTGTTAAATTTCTTGATTTAATGTCCAACTCTTTTAGCTGTCTATAATTTATCGAGCGGATAGTTACTATAACCAACGACTGATCCTCTCTGCTAGACCAAACAAACAAGGTTTTAATTAAGTTCAAATCCCACAAACTCCAATTCTTTTAGTCTTGGTGTTGAGGAATCAGTAACTCGGATGGTCGTTCAAATGTCTTATAGCGACTAAATAAAAACAGGTGATCTAAGTGAATAATGCATACTATAAAACAAAACCGCAGGCAAGTAAAATCGCATTAACTTTTGAAAAAAGTATAAAATGAAACTTATAAGCAATATAGATCTTGTCATCAAACCATATTGAAGTAGATACCAACATATTGCCTATTGGAGAATAATATATATGGAATTGTAAACAATTACATAATATTTCTTCAATATTGATGATAATATTGGTGAAATGATATAGGGATGTGACACCTAAAAAGGCAAAAAGTAATAGCTGATAAATCGTCTTCTACTAACTTTTTTCAAAAGAGGTAATATTATATAAATCATAAATGTATATAGTTTATGATTGATTATGACGTAATTAAGTGATAAGCATGGCGTCATTTTGCCATAGTACAAAAATGTGATAAGTATTAAGTACAGACAAAAGATGAGTTAGTAAAAAGTATTAATAAATGAATAGCAAAGACTTTGACAAAGTCAATGTCCACGTCACTGATGACAGACCCGAGACCAAGTGGTTGCAGGTCAACAACCTCCCCCACTATCAATGATGCTCCCCCAGATAATATAATTACCTATTTTTATTAGAAAAATGGGTAGTTATTAAATAGGATCAATAATGCTAAAAAGTTATTTTAAACACTCTAATTTAAAAAATCTATGTTTGAGGTCAACAATACATAATATATTTTTCCTAAACCCCCTAATCATTCAAAAAAGCTGGGTTGCCCTTACGTTTTTCTTACCGTCAATCTAAATTTGCTTCCTCCAAACCTCTGCTTTACTAAGTCTCACCAGTCCCCATCGGAGTCTTCTTTTGCAAGCTTGTTTTGCGCGATTGGTGCCGTAATTTTCATCTGGTGACGGAGAGCAGGACAATAAAGCATATCAAGGAAGTGTATGAGACATTTTTCTGTTCTAGATTTGAATCTTTGATGTTATATTATGTCCTGTTCTATTTGCATTTCATTTCCATTTTGGTTTATATCTAAAAATGGTATTGATGCCAACTAACGTTTCAATGGTTGTTAATGGACATATTATATTGTTAAGATGTTTAATTCAACATCGTCGGCGCAGAATGAGTCAAGGCTGTTCTGTTATTGTGGTGTCCAGGCCCGTGTTTTCACTTCTAAGACTTCCAGAAATCCTCATCGGAGGTTTGCTAAATGTTGCAAGGGAACTTGTCGCATGTGGGTGTGGATCGATCCAGAACCCACCCCTGAAATGAGAGCACTTTTCGCCAGCTACGACAAGAAGATCGTTGTCCGGGATGCTGAAATCAGACTTCTAAAGTTGAAATTAAAATTTATGGCAGCTCTTCTTCTTGTCTCATGGATAGCCTTCCTAGTACGATGATTTAGTTGATGATTCCTCTTGGTGTAAGATTATGGGTGATTTTTCATTTTTGGTAGTGTGGTCCCCTTCGGTTGTAATCCTACATTTAAACAATCATGTAAATATTTTGCAGTGTATATTCGATTGTTTATTTTATGCTTTGGCGAATGAGGAAAAGTTGTGCTTGTCGAATTAAGAGATGAAAACTCGTAATTAAAAGTTGGGTTTGTCGAGTTAGGCTATGAAAAATTTTAATTAAAAGTTGGGTTTGTAGAGTTAGGCCATGGATATTCGGAATTAAAAGTTGGGTTTGTCTAGTTAGGCTATGAGAATTGTAATTAAAAGGTGAAAAGTGAAGAGTCAGGCCATGAATATTTGGAATTAAAGGCTTGGTTTGTCGAATTAGGCTACGAGAACTCGTAATTAAAAGGTGGGAAACAAAGAAAGTAGCAAATAATCAGCCAGTTTATGCAAACAATAAATATTAATTCAGTCCAGCTGACTATATTCTTCTAAGGCATTTAATCGAACAACTTGCGAGCACTTCTTACATTGCATTCTTATCCACCCCTTATTGGTTTAGCTGTCACCGATCTATGCAAAGGTGCTCCCATTTTTATTTTCTCACCCATCTCAATTTGTTGCAGGGAAAAAAAAAATGGGAGCATCCATGCATAGATCGGTGAGATCTAAATCATACATAAATGATCTACCATTACAGATATGTAGAAGTGGGAATTTGATGCCTGACAGCCCACTGTCACCTTTAAAAGCAGTAAGTTCACCCCCTTATTGGTTTAGTGTCACAGATTGTGTATAGATGCTCCCATGTTTGTTTTCTTACCTATCTGAATTTGTTGCAGATGGAAAAACGGGAGCATCTATACACAGATCGGTGAGAGCTAAACCAATACATAGATAATTTAGCATAAGAGATCTGTAGAAGTGGGGATTTGGTGGTAAATATAAAGGAGACCATCGATAATCACATCGCCTTGGATAATGGGAGAATTAAATGCCAGGAGTTGGAGAGTCACGCCTTGGAAGACTAAAAACAGGGTTAAAAATGCGTAATTGAAGGTTGGGTTTGTCCAGTGTTAGGCCATAAGAATGCGTGATTGAAGGTTGGGTTTGTCCAGTGAAAGGTTAAAAATGCGTAATTGAATGTTGGGTTTGTCCAGTGTTAGGCCATAAAAATGTGTAATTGAAGGTTGGATTTGTCCACTGAAAGGTTAAAAATGCGTAATTAAAAGTTGAGTTTGTCCAGTGTTAGGACTTAAAAATGCGTAATTGAAGGTTGGGTTTGTACAGTGAAAGGTTAAAAATGTGTAATTGAAGTCATGGTTTGTCCAGTGTTAGGCCATAAAAATGCGTAATTGAAGGTTGGGTTTGTCCAGTGTTAGGCCATAAAAATGCGTAATTGAATGTTGGGTTTGTCCAGTGAAAGGTTAAAAATGCGTAATTGAAGTCATGGTTTGTCCAGTGTTAGTCCATAAAAATGCGTAATTGAAGGTTGGGTTTGCCAAGTGAAAGGTTAAAAATGCGTAATTTAATGTTGGGTTTGTCCAGTGTTAGGCCATAAAAATGCATAATTGAAGTCAAGGTTTGTCCATTGAAAGGTTAAAAATGCGAAATTGAAGGTTTGGTTTGCCCAGTGAAAGGTTAAAAATGCGTAATTGAAGGTTGTCCAGTGTAGGTCATAAAAATGCGTAATTGATGGTTGAGTTTGTCCATTGAAAGGTTAAAAATGCGTAATTGAAGTCATGGTTTGTCCAGTGAAATGTTAAAAATGCGTAATTGAATGTTGGGTTTATCCAGTGTTAGGCCATAAAAATGCGTAATTGAAGGTTGGGTTTGTCCATTGAAAGGTTAAAAATGCGTAATTGAATGTTGGGTTTATCCAGTATTAGGCCATAAAAATGCGTAATTGAAGGTTGGGTTTGTCCATTGAAAGGTTAAAAATGCGTAATTGAAGGTTAAGTTTGTCCAGTGTATGCCATAAAAATACGTAATTGAAGGTTGGGTTTGTCCAGTGAAAGGTTAAAAATGCGTAATTGAAGTCATGGTTTGTCCAGTATTAGGTCATAAAGATGCGTAATTGAAGGTTGGGTTTATCCAGTTAAAGGTTAAAAATGCGTAATTGAAGTCATGGTTTGTCCAGTGTTGCAATGTTGTGGTTATGATTCAATCAATCTTGTTAATGTTGCAATCTTGTAATCACAATCTTGTTAATGTTGTAATGATGTGATCATGATTTAATCAATTTTATTAATGTTGCAATGTTGTATGATGTGATCATGATTAAGTCAATCTTATTAATGTTGCCATAAATTGTAATGATGTGATCATGATTCAATGAATCTTATTAATGTTGCAATGTTGTAATGATGTAATCATGATTCAATCAATCTTATTAATGTTGTAATGATGTGATCATGATTCAATCAATCTTATTAATGTTGCAATGTTGAATCTTATTATGCATTTTTATGGCCTACACTGGACAAACCCAACATTCAATTACGTATTTTTAACCTTTCACTGGACAAACCCAACCTTCAATTACGCATTTTATGACCTAACACCGGACAAACCCTGACTTTAATTACACATTTTTAACCTTTCAGTGGACAAACCCAACCTTCAATTACACATTTTTATGGCCTACACTAGACAAACCCAACCTTCAATTACGTATTTTTAACATTTCACTGGACAAACCAAACATTCAATTGCGCATTTTTATGGCCTAACATTGGACAAACCCAACATTCAATTATGCATTTTTAACCTTTCACTTGATAAGCCCAACCTTCAATTACGCATTTTTATGGCCTAACACTGGACAAACCATGACTTCAATTACGCATTTTTAGCCTTTCAATGGACAAACCCAACCTTCAATTACGCATTTTTATGGCCTAACACTGGACAAACCCAACATTCAATTACGCATTTTTAACCTTTCACTTGACAAACTCAACCTTCAATTACGGTCGATGTGAACACAGTAATATAAAAAATTATAAAAAGAGGCAATGCGACAACTAAATTACAAAGAAAGTTAATATATGTACAAAATTATAAAAAATTAATATTTCTTTCATACAAGTTGTTGACAACCAAATTTTAGAAGCATGTGGACGATGTGAACACGATAATCAGCAATGGGGACCTCTTTTGCATACTGCCTATACTCCGCGGTATCCTTTGCAAGCCACTCCACGAAGAGGCAAATAAACGCCCCACAGTCCAAGCTTTCTAGTGCTTGAGTACGGATGGATGTGGCTTTTGGGAACCTTTTAGCTGCAACAACTTTGACAATGCCCTTGTATTCCCAGTATGCTTTCATGAAACAACCCCATACCTTCTCCGTGTGGCGTGTTTTAGGCGAGCTCATGGAGTTGTACGCTAAGAACTTATTCTCCACAGTGTTGTACACTACCAAATGCCAATGATTGGTAGTGTACAATGGGAATATAACGTACCGGCATTGGTCAATGACACCGCTGTTGAGCCTTTCCAGCTGCATCACCACATAATTCATCAATTTGGGCTCTTGAAGAAATTTAACCATCCTTTTCGCTGAGAGATAGTGGGTTTTCGTGGATCCCTTCACCAAATCTATTATATGTTGTGTGAGAAATGAAGAAGCGCAATAGATTTTGTGGGATTCTGTAGGAATGTACTCACTACCCATCAATATATGAAAATAGGCCTCGAAAACCCTTTGATTCATTAACTGACCCCATATCAGTCTCAGAATATTACTCACAAACACCCGCGTTTCATCGTCACCCACATATACCTCCTTATCACTGGCAATAAAATAAAATAAAATAAAATTACACATTGATACAAATTTGATTTTGAAATTACTAATTACGCATAAAAAACAACTTACTTGAACGTGCTAGAGTAGTCATCAATGATCCCGTTGATTATCTTAAGGGCTTCATCGTTCAAAGATCCCATCAAAATCCTTTCTACCTTGAAAGGACTTAAAATCATCAGCAATAGAATAAACTGGGGCATCAAAATCATCATCATCAGCCTCTTCCACAACATGAACTGCTTCATGAGGGAACTCAGCGGCACCTCGCTCAACCTCATCAGCAGCAGCCCTCTAAACTTCATGCTCAGATTTCCCCCATTCAATCCTCAAATCACACATCATGTCACAAACAAGAAGATCTACAAAATCACGCCTCGAAAGGTCCTGGGCATCTTCAACCTTCTCATCTACAGCATTCTTCTTACCCTCATCCTGCTCCTCAACTTCATCCTTCCCCTCACCAACATCCCCTTCAACCCCTTATACAATAGAGTTCTCAGCAATTGTCTTCCTTCTTTTCTTAGACTTTGTACGCTTATTAGATTTTTTCCTCTTACCATCTTTCTTCTCCTCGTCCACATCATCCTCTAAACCATCATCATCGTCATCGTCATCATCAACCTCATATTGAAAGGCAGACTCTGGTAGATCCTCTACACAATCAAGCAACTTAAGCTCCTTTTTATTAGCAGGTTTAATTTGATATAGCTGCAAGCAAACAATTAAATTGTATAATATAAGCATATAGCTCATCATAATTCATGTATACATAACGTTTTTAATTATAATGTTTACTTACGTCGGAGAAGGTCAGCTTGCTGAAACGCTTTTCAATTTCCTTCTTCTGTGCAGACAAATTACTCTTCCCCCACTTCAAAAACCGTGGGAAGGCCTGCACCAACACGGCATGTCCACAGGAGGGAAAATGCTCAATGAACCAAGCCTGGATTTATAACAAACTAGGGGGATCAAAAAGACAAACACAACCGCGTAGATATAAAAAACAAGATAACAATATATATATTCTTACCATCAGCCCCATGGTACAACTGTCAAGAAACTGTTTGGAATCAACTTTGAACTTCTCAATTGACAAAACTAAAAAATTATAAACAGCAGCACCCCAAGCGAATCGATCGATATACGTTAAGTTATCTACATAGCATATCATACCAATTGGCAGCTTAAGGCTGCTGCGTGGAAAAAGCAATTTAGAAAAAGCAAACAATATGAACATTCTTGTAAAATCATTGATGCCTTCGGCATCACTCCTACAAGCCAAGCCCTGTAACCTGGCCAATATGTTAGCACGTGTCACCCTACCGTTTTTGTTGTCAAAATACAGTTGTCGGAATCATGATTTCACTCTAACATAAGGATCAACAGGGTTACACTCACGTTGTAGCCCCAATACAATTGAGAGCTCTGTGTCAGTAAAAGGTACACTAACTTGCCCAAAGTTGAATGTCCACGTTATAACATTCCAGCAGCACCCCAACACGTTTGTTTGTACCTTGAACTCCATGCATTTGAAGGAATGAGTCAAATGGAGTTGCCAATATCCTTTGCCTTTGGGCATCAGTTAGCATACCAATTTCGGCCATTTTTCCAGTAAAATATGTTGGCGAGCAACAACATTGTATTTCGTCGGGTCGCGTAGTTTTACCGCTGCTTTTTCCGACGCTGGACCTATCTGAGATTTGCTTCAATCTAGCCACCGGAACTAATTGACAACGAAAACTGCCCAATTAATTGCAAGCCCTAAACGCCAAATTGCAAGCCTTAAATGCCGAATTAAGATCCTCAAATCCGGAATTAAAAACCTAATTTGCAGTATCAGGGTTGTTACAATTACCAGATGTGGGGGAGGATGTATGGAGGTCGGAGTGCTCGTCGACGGCGGTCGATATCGAATTTTCAAAGATGAAGATTCTCAAAGATGATTCAAGGGAAAGTTACACTGATTCTTGAATTCAAGGAGGGTAAAACGGTATTTTCACACGTTTTAGAGGGTTTACAAAAAATATGTTTTGTATTGGGGATGTAAAATTGGTTAATTTCAAACTGGGGTGTTTGGGATAAGTCATGAGCCTTATCAGGGATAAAACATTAATTCTCCGTCAAAAAAATTAGTAATTCTATTTATCTGTTTTACTAAAAAGTTTTTATAATTTTTGGGGAAAAAAAGATAATTGTATAATACGTTGGACGCTATTCTTGGGAGTTATTGCGGAGGATTGTCTAATATTTCTATGAAAGCTATGGAAATGTAGTCTCAAGCATATTAGAAGATCAGAAAATAGTCGTCTCGAGGATTCTTTGATAAAGGATGGGTCAAATGATGCAAAAGAACATCAAGATTTGGGATTACATATATAGTCGAGGATCTCGAGTTTGAAGAGGTTTAATTAGGTAATTTTGTAGGCCGTTCCTGTGGTTACTAAAAAAAACTCTTGGGATGGTATGATAGTTTGCTTAAATCGATCGTCCGACGAAATTCTCAAGTTTCAATATCGATCTGAATATTAGAACGTATATCGTATATATCACGAGGTTGCTTGATGTAAACTCTCAAATACGTCGAGGTTCGTCATTAATAATATATATTTTGGGATAAAAGATTTGGTAGAGTCCATATTTATATTATTTTGGGGTAAGTTGTTACCATATTAATTTAGACTGCATGCAACGGGTTGATTGCGTACACCCAATGCATAGATTTGAAGGTTCGAGTGTGACATTAAACCTAATGATACAGTAAAGACTAGTGTTATGAATTAATTAATTAATACCGGTAGATATATAGTATTGTTGTATTGGAAGATTGATGCAACCCAATACTTTTCTACTTATTATTAAAAAACAAAAGAAAAAAAAGATAAATTTCTACATGTGGTGGATCTAAAAGTATGAGTATTTTTTTAAAAAAATTATTAAATATTTAAATATCTCAACATATTCCGTACGGGCATACTTCATTTAGTGAAACTTTATATATTAATGTATGTACATGTATATAATCAAATACATCGATAATGATTAATACGACTTTAGAACTTCGTCAAATTGTGTTCTGATACCATACCATTTAAGGTAAAAGCTTAATTTATTGGCAATGCTCTGACATTTTGTAAAAGTAATACATTGTTGTGTTGTAATATGTTGGACACCGATCGCATATTTTTTTAAATAATTATCACTGTATTTATATCATATTATGTTCTTATCTAATCACCATAAGTTATTAAAAATGAAATACGTCAAATATTTAAATATCTCCAAATTTCAGATCAAATCATCACCTATAAGTCCTTGCCTTGTAATTGCAACTATTATTTCAAAATACTTTGACCTGTCTTACTCATTTTGTATAAAATATACATCAATTCGATTCCAAGAAACTTAAGGGATATGATGTTATTAATATTTTATTATTAATTTTAAGGAAAATATTCATATTAAAGATGTAGATATTTCTGGCTAGTCAACTGTCAACGTTTCTTTGTGAAGTGAAACATATATATATAGGCTTAGATGAGTTACCAGATTAATTCTCTTCAAAGTGTTTGTTGTATGAGCATTAATGTCCATTTTGACTTAGGTACATCTAATTAAGAATCTTGCCTGTCCTTGTACCGTACATCAGATCATCATATTTATTTTTCTTTAATTTGGTTGACAATTAATGAAAATTATCAATTAATGAGAGCTGGTATTTAGGTTCCATCCTACGTTGGATGGTCAAAATTTTCTCATGTTGAAATTAACAAAAATTATATATGTAGGGGATGGGTGCTACTTTATAAGACACTTTGTTAGAATCAGGGCTATATTTAATTTGGGAGCTCATCAATCGGTGAATTCTCAAAAATATTTCAATTGATCGAGAATTAAAGAGTTAAATGATATTCTTGAGTAATAGAATTCCCAACAAGACCCTTTTTTAAAAAAGAGGGCCATAAATTAGATATTGAGTATAGAACAAAACGAGAGAAAAGAAGGGAAAAAGAAGATTACATTCGATGAATACTCATCGATAAGGGATGTGGATTGATCTTGATTTTCTAATATAGTATCTATAAACTTCACAATATCAATTACTTATGGCAAGCACAACTATTACAACAAATTAAAATAAAAAATTTATATTATCATGATTTTGTCGTATATGTCTATATTCTTGTATCTATATCTGCACGTTATAGCTTATCACGAATCCATACAAATTTTCTACCAAAAAACTACCATAAAAATTGTCATGGTTAGTTATGGTGTGTAGAATAATAAAAAATAACATAACTTATAATACTATATACATATATATGTATGTAGTTAGATTAAAAAGAAGTTATAATAGTGCCGGCATAACGAGCACATCTAAGTTGGATAGTGCATATACTAGGGTCGTTAGTGAATTACGATCTCCTTATTTTAAAATTAAACCTATATATTTATTACCAAAATGACATATACAAGCGACCAAAGTTATAATTATTTTTCGTTCAAATTCCCCGACTTTATAATTATCTCTTTTGTATACATTTCAATTGTGAAGAAATTTTTTTATTGACTATTTCTTTGAACATAATTCAAAGACACACATTACATCCCTAACACATGATATGTAATTGACTAATTGTTGTACAATTGTGGGGACTGCGACAAATACTACTTAGAACTTAAGAGATTATGTGATCATTTAATTGAGACTTAAATAAATAATGTGACACATTTTCAAGAACTTAAGAGGTTACTTAAATTGATTTAGGCAAAATTAAGTAACATATATCACAATTGTTGGAGTCTAAGTCAAATAGGAAAAGGACGAGATAGTACAAATCAAGTACAGCAACCCTTATTTGACTCTGGGGTCTTTTGTTTGAATATTTCAACTACATTTATGCTCAACTTCCAGAAGGTAATGGAATAATCAATGTACGAAAAATATTAAAAATATTTATATACCCTTTATTCCATTTTTAATAGGAAATTCCCGAAAAATCCCCAAATGAGAATTTAAATTTGCTTTAACTCCCCATTTTTAAAAAAGTTCCTCTTTGCTCCCTAGATGACAGACCAAATTTGCTTTAACTCCCCATGGTTGTATTAAAACTCAAGAATCTCGTACCCGAACCCCGAAATCACGTACTTAAATGCCCAAATGATGTATTTGGGGGCAAATACATCATTTGGGCATTTAAGTACGTGATTTCGGGGTTCGGGTACTGATGGGTTCCAAAAGGGGTGGATCAGAATCCGATCACTTTAGAATTTGTTTGAGTGGGGAAATCGCCAGAAGTCGCCGGAAAGAATGGGGGTTCTACCTGTTAGGACAAACACACAGAAGAGTCAGAAGGCCAAGCTGGGGAAACTGGGGATGGTACCCAGTTTGGCTCTCCGACGCTCAAGTCAGATGCAGATCTGAAAGAGAAGAAGTAAGTTTAGTATGAGCTGTAGCAATGGAGACCGCTTACAGTGAAAGAGATAACTCTGTTTATTTATAGTTGAGGGTCAGGGACCCTTTGGTCATTTGCCACATGTGGTCCTGGCCGAATGTTGCCCTAACACGTGGCGCTGTGAGAGAGAAACCTAGGAGGAATCTTCTGCAAAAGCTGCTGGGAGTTAGTGTTGGCAACAGTGGCAGGTGCGCGGGCATGTACGGTGTGTCAGAGAGCCGTTTGGAGGGTTGGTGACGAGGGCTTGAGAGCACGCTCGTGACAACCAAAAGCCTTGGAAGCCAAGCAATCCGCCGGGGGGAATGAGGGCCCAGGCTTGTGTAACGGATTGCAGGGGAAGCCTTTCTGAGGGAACGTAGCGTTCGAAGAAGGCTCCTTCTGATGGATTGGAATACTAGTCATGTCGCGTGAAAGGCGCTCGTAGGAGAGCGGTAACAACGGTCACGTGCGAGGGTGGCAGGGATGGCATGTGTTCTTGGAGGGTACTGGCGCTTTAATGGGTTCATCGCTCGTGTATTACTATTGTAATCAGCTGGACAAACGCCGTTATCTAAGAAAGGCCACGTGTCCAAACATGGAACGAGCAGATCTTGACCCCATCATTTTGCCCCCTCAATTCTGCAGTCCTTTGTAATAAGGGCTGTAGAATTCATCATGTGCAATCCTCCGATCGTGGCGCTCGGGAGGGTTTTTGACGTGTTGAACAATATTCTTTCCGATTGCACCATTAATGCGGTCCTTTCATCTGATTGCTTGTCATGTCCAGGTAGGGATGGCAACGAGCCGAGCCGGCTCGCGAGCTACACGAGCCGAGCCCGAACCCGAACCCTTTATTTCTTGGCTCGGGGCTCGCGAGCCCATATATTTAATTAAAAAAATAATATTTTTAATTTTTATGTATATAAATATTTTATTAATATATAATATTATATATATATTCATTAAATTTAATACAAAATGAATAAAAAATAATATATTTATTATATATATTCATTTAATATATATTATTATATATAAAAATATATTAAATTATTAAAAAAACTAATTTTTTTATTAAAAATAATATTAAAGGCCCGAGCCTCGAGCCGGGTTCGAGCCTTGGTCGAGCCGAGCCCGAGCCCGAGCCCTGAAAAAAGGCCAAGGCTCGGCTCGGCTCGGCTCGTTGCCATCCCTATGTCCAGGCATTAAATGCTGTCCTTTCTTCTGACCTTTTGGAGTATACAAGAATTAAATGCTGATGCGCGTGGGGCGCGTGAGACTTGAAAAGTGCGCGACGTTTCCATAAAGTGAATGGTTTCCTAGGCGGGAAATGATTACCCATTTTGAATTTCTTGCCGGAAACGTACCAACTCCCACCCCTATAAATGAGGGATCCCGTATCCATTCCACTTCTTTCGCGAACACAACTCTCAAGCACCCTTCTGTAAAATTTCTCCGTAGACCAGTCTCAAAGCATTCCCTCCTTCCTTCAAGTTCTTCCCAGAAATCTTAAGGTAAAATTCGGTGAACTTTCTAACTTTGTCAATTTTAGGATCATAAACTAGGATTGAGTGACTTCCCATCTCGATTTCTCCAAGAATCCCTGTCCTTTTTAGAAAAACCCCATCTTCCAGATTTTCTAAAACTTTTCCTAACTTCTCCCTTACCATGGCCAATCAACGCGTTGAAGAAGTAGTCCGGGAAGTAGGAGAGATGGCCACCCAAAATTCATCTCCATCGGAATCATCCAGGGATGGAGGATTGGAAGGGGCCATGACCGCCATAGATGTAAGGGACCCAGAAGGGGCTGAACCCCTTTTCGAAGAGATGAACTTGGTGATGGAGGCAGAGAGACAGGGGGGTATTCTTCCCATTACTGCAAGTGCTACTCACCCTCATCGCCATACCGTGACAGTAGCGATGGCGGTGTCGGTGTCGGATGCCGAGGAAATAGCAGGGCCTTCTGAAAGAGCCCGTGACAAAGGAAAGGGCAAGAACCCTCAAAAGCCCAAGAAAACCAGAAGGCCCAAAGGATCCAAGGAGGGTGGAAGCTCAGGCTACCAGGCTACCGAGCGCACCCCAGACGAAACTCCTAGCACGGTTACTCTAGGAGAGGTGAAAACAATGCTGGCGCCTATCTTCTGGGACGAGCGTTTCATATGGAGAATCCCTGCTGAGCACGAGCGCGCCAATCATCCTCCTCCTGGTGAGATGGTCGTTTATGTAGATGCTGTCAGCTCTAGGGGCTTGAGGTTCCCCATTTCGGCCCCAATGACACGTTTACTGAATGATCTGCACCTCTGTCCTTCCCAAATTGTGCCCAACGGCCTAGCCTTATTAACAAGCTTTGTGATTCTGATGAGAAGCGTTGGTTACGAGCCCTTCACGCGGAATTTTACTGTACTCTTCCAAGTAGTTTCCTCATCACGCTCATCCCCTGAGGCAGGTTTTTATTATATTCAAGCGAAGGCTCATACCAAGTTAATCAATTCCCCCTCCAACACATACGGTCCTGACTGGAAGGAAAAATTTGTTTTTGTCAAGGCTCCCCCAGAAGAAGGCTTTGGGGTGCCCTCAAGCTGGGGCTCGGTTTCAAAGATCCGTTTGGAACCTGCCCTTCCCAGGGACTGGGTCAAGAGTCTGGTTGAAGCTCTAAGGGACGAGGGCCACCTTATTGAAGCGAAAGATTGGATAGACGACGCAGAGCTTATGTTCCTGTGTGACCTGTCCAACGACCCTTATTATCTTGACAATCCCCCGACTCGTGACATAGAGAGAGATGGTTAGATTCTTAGGGCACTAACTGCCTTTATCTTTTCCCAATTTTGCATAACTGATAACTTTTTTCAGGGAGTTTTGACTCGGGTGCTTACTTTTCTTATAGGAGCATATATCTTAGAGATGGCAGGAGGAATTAGACATGCCGCTCGTTTTGCTCATGCTAACAGGAACCAGGCCCCACAAGGGGAGCAACAACGCCTCCGAAACAGGGGTAGCAGGAGGGACGCTCTTGGTACAAGTTCCTCTTCGAACGCACAACTCCCACGTGGCAGGGAGGAAAACCGTGCGGCCAACTCTGCTGGCGGAATAATGGTTCGACCACCTCCCCCTCCGACATACTCAAGGGTGCCCGAACTTCCTGTTGTTGACCAAGCCATGCCTCCTTTGGCCATAAGCGAGACTCAACCAAGCGCCAGTATACCCTCCCGTAAGAGGAAGAGGATGCCCGACACTGTAGCAATCAGGGGCAAAGGAAAACAAGTGGTTGAAGGCCCTAAGGGTGATAGGGAAACCACCTCCTCAGAAGAGGAACATTTATGGACGTTCACCCGGCGAGGGGATAGGAGCTTTTCAGGCGCCTCCGATGGCGGGCCAGTTCTGTTACGTTCCGGTACGCTAGCCCAATCCATCAGCGAGGACCTCTATGGCAGGGCCCAATTCTCGGCGGATCACAAACATTTGTACAATGAGCCTGTGGAGATGGTAGCCCTTGACGCAGCGCACGCCCTGATCTCCGTAAGTCTCTATACCTTCGTTGTATTGCGTTTCTCCAATACTCTTTTGCTGAAATTTTTTCTTCCTCTTGAACCCGCACAGCAAGTACTCCCCCGGCTCAAGAACATTCAAAAACGGGCCTCCGTTTATGCCGATCGCAAAGCGAAGTACAAGAAGATGGCACGTGCTAACGATCCGGCTCAAATTCAAGCGGAGCTGGACACTGCCATATCCAAGTATGAGTCTCTCAAAGATTTATACAGAAAGACAGAGGGGGAGTTGAAGAAGTTGAAGGAGGACTTCATGGCGGTGGAGAACGCTCGAAATGGCTTGAGCGGTGAGTTGGCCCGAGTGGGTGAGGGCTTTAAGAAGGCAGAGGCCGAGCGTGACAGCTGGAGAACGAGAGCTCTGGAGGCTGAAAGGAAGTTTAATGACGCCATGAACGAATGGCCCCGGAGCCTTGAACGAGCAAACAAGGAGGCCCTCATTAAGTTCTGTCACTCTAAGGCCTTCAACTTCACAGCCTCCCTGCACTGTCTGGATGAGGCTCAAAAGGCCTTCAACTTGGCCATCGATCAGGGAATCCACAAAGGGCTGACAGATCCAGCCATTCGAGAGGCGGAAGGGATGGGGCTCATGTTCAATAAGCAGTGCGAGGAAGATGGCGATGACTTGAATGATCCCCCAGACTCAATTTCTGAGCCTGAGTATGAGTTCCTGGTCAAACTCCTCCAGGATGAATACATGGATGCCCATCCAATAGAAAATGCTCCTCAAGCCGCACAGAATGATCCGCCTGAAAATGAGCCTCAAGTGCCTGTCGGGGAGGATGCCCATGCCCCGGTTGCTGAGGATGCTAACGCGCTTGCTCCTGCTGCTAATGAGCCCAACGATCCA